>JAUEPT010000058.1:0-323449 GCA_030435635.1 Armillaria borealis | reverse complement strand
GTTTATCCAGAATTTCGCGCGATGACCGAGGAGCTGGTAGTTACTCGCTTACCGTAGACAGTCTGTACATACTCTTCGCAAACTCGAGGTCATACTAACCCCCACCCAGGTCGACATACGCGATGTCGGCGTCTATGTCGAGGGTCGGTTAGTCGGCGGTGGAGGTGTTGGATCCAGGATGGACATCACCACACCGCCTGTACCTACTAGCTCGGGATCTTCGTCGTACCCGGCATCGTCCTACGATGCTTTTGGTACCTCCACGCCTCGCCGAATGTCGAGATGGCGGACTCTACAACAAGCACCTCCGTCCCAAGACCAAGGTGTTTGTCTGTCCACTATTTGAGCTGTGAGAAGATGTTGAAGTGAATTTACGGGCACGTACTACAACGGAGAGGCCGTTTGTGTGCGACTCGTGCGGGAAGAGGTTTAGTCGGAGTGATAACCTCGGGCAACACCTAAGAGTGCACGGTCGTGCATAGGTGGATCCCAGGATGGGGGAAGTATATTGTTTCTACTTGCGGTAGCGGCGGTGATTGGTCGAATCAGGGCGGGGAATGGGTTGAATGGATTCACAGTGATGGGGAAGAAAGCGGGACGGACGAGGAATTCGCCTCGCGCCAACTTGAAGGAGGAATTGGTGTTGGCTTAGGGATGTACGGTCCTCTCGGCAGGGCATGGGTATGGCTACTAGTGGGGCAGACGGCGAATGGGCAGTAGCGGCTGGCAACACCGAGCGGCGATATGTCCAACTATGGGCTGAACGTGGAAATGTGCGAGATGGAGGTCTCGGGTGACGTGAGGGAAGTTCAAGGTGACGAAGAGGGATTAGTCGTTGGGCCGGATACCGTTTATGACTCCTACCAAGGACCTGGACCGTACCCACAGCAACAGGTACAAGGAGCCGCTGGAGGCTATTACGCATCTATACCCCAACAGGTGCGAGCGGACCCCAAACTGGAGAACCATGGGCGCCTAGCAGTGCACCTATCGATGTCTACCGCGGACCACAATCGATTTCGTCCAACTCATCTGGGAGCGGCAGCGTTTACGGGGATGACGGGCCGTATGTCAGCATGAGTGCACCATCACACAAACAAGCTTTTGACCAGTCGGCATTGTATCCCCCTGCTGTCATGGACACCGGTGCAGGTGCCGTACGAAGGCATCGTAGCATGACGCCGTCAATAATGAGAAACGGGAGCGGCGACAGTACAGGGCCTGTTCGAAGGCCCGGAACGGCTTCCGGCGAGTCTCCTGCTCCTCGAGGATATCACCCATACGCACACACGGGGTACTCTTCAGCGCAGTCCAGCCCGTCCGTGTATCCTGTGGGCTTGCCCGGGAGCGGGATCACCCGACGCAGTTCGAGTCGGGCTTCGTCAGGCTACGGTGTTGAGGAACAGATGCGGCAGATGATGCGTTCAGATTCGACGGGATCCTCATCGCGACCTGGCTCGTCATTGTCTCTGCATCACGGGTCGTCGTATGGGGGTGATATCTATCGGACAGAGTCGCCAGCGCAATTTAGCGGGGGTATAACTGATAGTCCCGCAGCGTATGTTACGGATCTGCCGCAGACGACGTACCAGCCAACCCACGCGGCGACAGTTCCGGCACAATTTGACAAGCACGGGATGTTTATGATGGACCAGCAGCCAGCAGCAGTACACGACGCAGGAGGGATATCAGTATGCGCATCCACAACATGTGAGCACGATGTAGAGCAGTGAGTTCATTTTATGTGTTTCTCTGTCGTTGAGATAACTGATGTTTCACCTACAGGTAGCTTTTCGTGTGATTGGTGCTTGTTTAATTTGGTTTAATGCTACCTTAGATCTACTAATGAGACCCTATATCTTTATATCATCGTAATACCTACGTGCTGATTGTGTATTGCTTATTCTGCTTCAGGATATTTATTACATTTTATCTATTATTTCGTTCTTCTGTGTCTAGGCGGATTCCATTGGGTTTATTCCATTGATATCTCCACTCGTCCGTATATATTATTATTATCTGCACATAGGTATATGTGTCTGTAGCAAAGTAATGAAGAGATATGTTGGGATAGATTGATGGGATACAGGGATGGTTGTTTGGAATGGGCTGAAAGGGCAAGTGATATGCCTTGTAGGGTATATCACTTGCCAAATGGATATCGATCACGAAAAAAGAGCCAAGTGCACTCTTAAAAGTACCGAAAAAACGCGTTTCCACGCGCCCCTCATCTTCAAGATATACTGAGTGGGAATGGGTTCCCCCCTCCCTCCCGACAAGGAATTTTGGATTTTTGGGAGGGTGAAAATAGGGTCTTTGTGCTTGCTTTCAGCATGGAGATTTGTTGCCTCAAATATCGTTTTGATACCAACAATGAACAGGAAATTTGATCTTGTACAAATCTTGCATGTACATAGTTCATCGGTGTGGAATATCTTGCTCGTGTGATGGAAATACATTGCCTTGAGACAAGTTTGATCTCAATACCTGGCTTGCGGGATATCCTTGGGACAAAATCAACTTCAAAATGAACGGGTGAACGGTCCTTCTAATAGCTTGTTGCAATGTCAATACATCATCTTGTGACAAAATCCCTCTCAAAATACATGCTGGTTTGACAAGGATGAGAAGAAATCATTCATCCTAGAAACCCTAGTATTGCCAGGGAGATTATGTAGCTCATGGGATGTTGATACATTGCCTCGGGGCAAAATTCACTTTGAAACATGTCACGTAAATTCAATTTTGCCATCAAACATTCATGACAGACATTGTTCTGCTGATGGGACATTCATACATTGTCTTGGGAGAAAGCTCCATCTCAAATCATAGGCAGAAGCATGAATTCTACACGAATTACCCTGCTCATGGGACATTGATACATTGTCTCAGGATGAAACTCACCACAAAGCAAGTTAATTTGGTCATCAGATATTTGTTCTAGACATTACCTAGCTTGTGGGGCATTGATACGTTGCCTCAGGACAAAATTCACCTGGAAACATGTCAGGTAAGTCAATTTTGCCATCAAATATTTATGATAGACATAATCCCACTCTTGGGACATTGATGCATCTTTTCGGGAGAGAGTTCCACCTTGAATCATACACAGAAGTGCTCGCAGGATGTCAAAATGTCATCTCAGGGCAAAATTCACCTTGAAGCGAGTTAATTTGGCCATCAAAGTTCTGTTCTAGATATTACGTAGCTCACAGTATATTGAATCATCGTCTCTGGAGAAGGTTCCACCTGAAATCATAGGCAGAAGCATGAAATGAATTAAATTACACACAGATTACCCAGTTCACGGGATGTCGATACATTGTCTCAGGACAAAAATCACCTCGAAGCAAGTTAATTTGGCCATCAAAGATCTATTCAATACATCACCTTGCTCACGGGACATCAATACATCGTCTTGAGACAAAAATCCACCTCAAAGCAAGTGAAGAATGGTCCAAATTTAATTGCACCATCCGTATTGATTGATTCTGGGAATTGTTATCCTTGTACACAAGGTATCGACGTCCCGCGAGCAGGGTCAAGACACAGATCCATCTCACGGGACATTGATACGTCGTCTTGGGACAAAAATCCACCTTGATCCGAACTAAACACGGCTTGAACATGGAAAGGGACAAATTCCAAGATTCAAATGGTGTCGTTATGAATCTAAAAATAAGAGGCCGTGCATCGAGGCCTACGGTTGAACGTTGAACGAGGAAGCGAGAATTGATGTGAGAGTTCGAATTCAAAGAAGAAGTGATGTCAACTTCCAAATGCGGATTGATATCAAGTCAATCCCGCCGACATGGTTATTTCGACTCTCTCGTCCTCCATTTTTCTAATTTGAGAGCATGACAACACTCTGGAATGCATACTGTCATCACACAAAAAAATCTGGAGCTAAAGAGTAGGAAATGATCCCGCAAATCAAAATCGGCATTCTGGAGTGATCTCTGGTAATTGATCTCGTGTACACTCACGAATTCACTCGTTTTCTCGCATATTCCACTCAAACAGATTGCAACGGGTCTTCATCTACTAAGGGTACAGCACCCTATTACGATTCCCTTTGAATCTAGTCCCCATATCTCGAAATTCAACCAACATCTCCCAAAAACCATAATTCATACTTTGAGATGTAGGGAAAGTTCCAGGATTCAAAATACACGGGGACCTTGTTGGCATGGAAGGCCATCAGAATACATGACACATCCCCAACACCTCGTCCGCTGGATTCTCCGTATTACTAGGAGGGACTCCTCCTCCTCCCAGGTGTTTTCCGCACTTTTTGGCTCTTTACCATCGCACATACGTCCGGTACCCATCCCGCACTCTCAGAAATTCAACATTATATTTATGAATACTCGAAACAACTACCCTCGCTTGCTCTGGATGCCCTACCAATTCAAAAACACACGTCAAGTCATTTCTGGTTGGGCGAGAATCTTCCAATTTTCGGCATGCTCTGGTCTTCGGGTCGGCAGGGTTGCCAAGGGTATATGTCGCGCTGTGCTAATTCAGCCAAGCGCAGCAAGAAACGGTATAAAACGCGCAGGGGATGGGGTAGTATTCCCCATCTCCCTCCCATTCCCTTCCTCCTCTCCTCCACTCATCCTCCTCCTCTCAGACCACTCTCACTCTCGTCTTAGTCGTCGTACTACACCACGGCGACGATGCTGAGCCAACGATGTCCCATCGTTGCCTCTGGCACGACGAGGACTTGAAAGCGAAATCTTGACGCGTTCAGGTCACGTGACGGGAACTTGGCCCATTTTTGGGACTCGATCTTGACGCTGTCTGTCGCCGCGTTGACGAGACCTAGCTCATCGCGATCGATGGTGAGCTCGATCTCGTTCTTTTTTTCTTCTAATCTTATTTCTGTTTTTCAGACACGATTTCCCCGCCCACGGCGCCATCGATGGCGCGCTGATCAAGCCCGATAACGAGTGGTAAGCGCCGGCTTCTTTTCTTCCCTTGCAATTCTGCTAACGGATATTTTATTCACAGATGATAGTATTATACAGAGGTAATGATCCCCCCCATAATATCCTTTCTTTGATAGCTAACCCTTTTTTGTGTAGAAGATTTCTAGTTCTTCGCTTGGAGATGCGGGGTTGGCACACGGGATTCGGGGGACATGCACGGTGCGTACGCTACGCCGTCTAGATTTTCTTACAGCTGATCTTTTCTATCAGATTTGTATTCCGAGGTTTCTACTCCCGCGGCCGACGCAATAGGCACCCATCCACGAAATTCCCCACTCCCGCGCACGTCCTCCTCCCTACCTAGCCGCCTCGCCCACTCTTTGGCCAACGCGGATGTCGACGACGTCACTCCTCGCCCATTATCCGTCACCATGCACGGATACCGTACGATTTCCCTCCCTGGATCCAAATCCCCCCCACTCCCGCGGCGCGTTCGATTCCCTACGCTGCCGTCTCCAACACGGCCAGGACGACGCCGTATATCTTTGCCCGGAGGCCGTCACTATGCACGCTTTGCGTACGATTTCGCTAGGTAAGGATTTCGCCTACCTAGTCCTCGATGGGGGCTTAATGCCGTCTTCTAGGATTTAAAGCCACGGCGCCGACATCTCCCCCCGTTGCAGGAACGTCAGGTGCGGGCTAGCGGGAGCCATTTCTGGGTGCAGAGACCTTCGTTTGAGGTGACGAGAGGTACGCGTCTCCGAGCTCAGTATCTTGCTCGATGATTGACTCTTTCTTAGGTTTTTCATGCGCTGTTGAGCTGGCAAAGGTAAGGCTTTGTTACCACTATTTAGATTGAAACTGACGAGCGTTGTACAGGCAGACTATCTAATGAATGTGTACGCATGCGGCGAGCGAGGCTAAGCCTCGCAGGTTTGGTAGCTTAGCTATTTTGTACTAGGTAAGATTTCCTTTGTTACTTGGGTTCTAACTTGCACTAATGGCGTCCACGCAGGTACAATAAATAAGATTGTATTCAAAAGGTATGTAGATATTGCACGCGTACCTAACGGTTACTAACGAGCCGTCCTTAGTTAACTCGACACTTACCTCAAGTTTGAACGAGGCACCAAGCCGTCTGGTAAGGATAGAAATTTGTACTGTACCACGTATCAACCAAGGTACGAGAGCTTGAACTGACCATAGTTTAGTATCAAACTTCTAATCCCGCCTCTGCGCGTGGGGTAAGTGTGTTCTGAACCAAAATCTCGACGGTACACTGACCCTTTCCTTAGCTGGATGAACGGGAACCTTGACTCCCGCATCAAGATCAAGACCAGGATTAGAACGAGGTAAGCTCTCGTTTACCGTTTGACGAAGACTCTGCGAGGACTAACGAATGCTTAGATATAATACTACCCTTTTAAACACGAGGTGAGCATGTTGATTATCGTGCTCGCCATAGATACTGATATCGTCTCGCTAGCCTTTTGTTGATTGCTGGTAGGTATATATGTTTTATTACTTATACACGCAGCTAACACGTATATTAGAACTACACTACTAAAGTACACGTAGTGGGTACATCGTACGATACAGAGTAGTACGCGTAGCACGCATACCAGACACGTCGCGGGGTGCGGATGCGTGCGGATGACATGCGCGTGTGCGGGAAGTGTACGCGGAGGGAGGAGTGCGCGGACTGGATGAAGGGATGTGCGCGGGAGGAGAGACGTCTCGGGGATGGGAGGTCGAGGCGTCGGGGAGGTCGTCGTGGGGGGGTCGTCTTGTGGCTGTGGGAGGGACGTCGTCTGTGGCTGTGGAGGGAGATCGTCGTCGGGTGGGTGTATGCATGCAGGTGACAGCATGCTTGACAGGGAAGCGAGTCGTCGCCTGCGGCTCCGGCTCGCAGGGGAGAAGCCTGCAAATAGCAGAGATTAGTAGGGGAAGGCTCGATTATGGGCCGAGTGATCGGTGTTTCGACAAGGGAAACGGTAGCTTGGGTCACTTTGCTTTCTCCCTCTTCCCCGTTCTCCGTCCTCTAATGGACGCCAACCACAGCAGCGCCTACAAACCGTCCCCTCCACCGCACTGTCCCGCACGAACATGATCTCCCAGAGCACACGGCACAGCCACGGAACGCGCAGCGACATGCTATGCAGTTGCTTGACCATCACGGCGAGATCAACGGCGATAACGAGCAAACGCCCGCCAACGACTACATGCCTTCGACGCCAGGGCTGCGCAGATGCCTCTCGAGGCCACTCAACCAGCAGGAGCAAGATCGCCTGCTCATCTCGACAGCCTCAAGTTCTTCCTTGCCACCGCCCGAGCAGCTGGGAGACGAGCAGCAATGCAGCGGGATCTTCAGCATCGTCGTCGTCTTGCCCCGACCCAGCAAACTCAGCACTCGCCCGATTTCTGCTTCCAAGTCAGGAATTCGCGACCTGTGTACTGTGGCACGGGCTCTACCATATACGGGCACGAACATCGTAGAGCTCGGTATCAAGGTACGTATCCATCTTCTATCATCGTCGGACTGTGCTGACTGTTTCTAGTTTCAAGGTCTTTCGGCACCTAGTACGAACGATGAAGGGTCTCGAGGTGGACGTCTTCAGTGATCTTCGGGATCCTGAACCTGGGGATGGAAGCTTGCATCGAGGTATCAAGGTACGTCCTCCGTCTTATTCTTTTCTCTAGTCTTCTTTCATCTCATACATTCTTTCCTTTGCAGCTTATTGTCATTGCATACTTCCATCCTCCCATCTTCCCATTTGCTATGCTCGAGGTCGCCTTTCTTGGATCTGACTTCGAGTATCAATGCATATTCACACAAAGCAAAAACTCCTCTTCAACGGTACGTGTTCTCTTTTTTCAAAATATTCTTCTTTTATTTACTTTTACTTCAGTCTGCCCCCACGCCGTTTTCGATCGCCATCGACGCGACGCTTCAAACTCGATCAAATGGTACGTACCTCCACTTTCGTGATCGGGTCACTTTTTCACTTTTTTCTAGACTGAAAATGCTCGATTTTTCGAGCAATTGAAACGGCTCTCATTACGGCTACGGTAAGCTCGTCTCCTTCTCACGTTCAGCGCAAACTAACCATTTTCGTGTTTTGGCTTCTACAGCACGCTGCGAGCGTCAGGTACCATTGTAATGGCATCAGACTCGTTTCCGTACACACGGCATCCTTCCGTTAGCTTCGAGCTCTCGGTGGAGCCGTCGTGAGATCTCAATTTAAGCAAAAACGGTACGTACCAGTCGTTTTCGTCTCCCTCCATTTCCCTTCATTTCTCGCTGATTCCTCTTCCACAGGGTTTCTGCTCCCAAGTCGTGCTCAGAAGGAAAACAGGTAAGAAGCCGTCTCCTCTCGAGTTTGGCAAATACTGACCTTTGTGGTTTATCCAGAATTTCGCGCGATGACCGAGGAGCTGGTAGTTACTCGCTTACCGTAGACAGTCTGTACATACTCTTCGCAAACTCGAGGTCATACTAACCCCCACCCAGGTCGACATACGCGATGTCGGCGTCTATGTCGAGGGTCGGTTAGTCGGCGGTGGAGGTGTTGGATCCAGGATGGACATCACCACACCGCCTGTACCTACTAGCTCGGGATCTTCGTCGTACCCGGCATCGTCCTACGATGCTTTTGGTACCTTCCACGCCTCGCCGAATGTCGAGATGGCGGACTCTACAACAAGCACCTCCGGTCCCAAGACCAAGGTGTTTGTCTGTCCACTATTTGAGCTGTGAGAAGATGTTGAAGTGAATTTACGGGCACGTACTACAACGGAGAGGCCGTTTGTGTGCGACTCGTGCGGGAAGAGGTTTAGTCGGAGTGATAACCTCGGGCAACACCTAAGAGTGCACGGTCGTGCATACGGGTCTGGATCCCAGGATGGGGGGAAGTATATTGTTTCTACTTGCGGTAGCGGCGGTGATTGGTCGAATCAGGGCGGGGAATGGGTTGAATGGATTCACAGTGATGGGGAAGAAAGCGGGACGGACGAGGAATTCGCCTCGCGCCAACTTGAAGGAGGAATTGGTGTTGGCTTAGGGATGTACGGTCCTCTCGGCATGGGCATGGGTATGGCTACTAGTGGGGCAGACGGCGAATGGGCAGTAGCGGCTGGCAACACACCGAGCGGCGATATGTCCAACTATGGGCTGAACGTGGAAATGTGCGAGATGGAGGTCTCGGGTGACGTGAGGGAAGTTCAAGGTGACGAAGAGGGATTAGTCGTTGGGCCGGATACCGTTTATGACTCCTACCAAGGACCTGGACCGTACCCACAGCAACAGGTACAAGGAGCCGCTGGAGGCTATTACGCATCTATACCCCAACAGGTGCGAGCGGACCCCAAACTGGAGAACCATGGGCGCCTAGCAGTGCACCTATCGATGTCTACCGCGGACCACAATCGATTTCGTCCAACTCATCTGGGAGCGGCAGCGTTTACGGGGATGACGGGCCGTATGTCAGCATGAGTGCACCATCACACAAACAAGCTTTTGACCAGTCGGCATTGTATCCCCCTGCTGTCATGGACACCGGTGCAGGTGCCGTACGAAGGCATCGTAGCATGACGCCGTCAATAATGAGAAACGGGAGCGGCGACAGTACAGGGCCTGTTCGAAGGCCCGGAACGGCTTCCGGCGAGTCTCCTGCTCCTCGAGGATATCACCCATACGCACACACGGGGTACTCTTCAGCGCAGTCCAGCCCGTCCGTGTATCCTGTGGGCTTGCCCGGGAGCGGGATCACCCGACGCAGTTCGAGTCGGGCTTCGTCAGGCTACGGTGTTGAGGAACAGATGCGGCAGATGATGCGTTCAGATTCGACGGGATCCTCATCGCGACCTGGCTCGTCATTGTCTCTGCATCACGGGTCGTCGTATGGGGGTGATATCTATCGGACAGAGTCGCCAGCGCAATTTAGCGGGGGTATAACTGATAGTCCCGCAGCGTATGTTACGGATCTGCCGCAGACGACGTACCAGCCAACCCACGCGGCGACAGTTCCGGCACAATTTGACAAGCACGGGATGTTTATGATGGACCAGCAGCAGCAGCAGCAGTACACGACGCAGGAGGGATATCAGTATGCGCATCCACAACATGTGAGCACGATGTAGAGCAGTGAGTTCATTTTATGTGTTTCTCTGTCGTTGAGATAACTGATGTTTCACCTACAGGTAGCTTTTCGTGTGATTGGTGCTTGTTTAATTTGGTTTAATGCTACCTTAGATCTACTAATGAGACCCTATATCTTTATATCATCGTAATACCTACGTGCTGATTGTGTATTGCTTATTCTTGCTTCAGGATATTTATTACAGTTTTATCTATTATTTACGTTCTTCTGTGTCTAGCGGATTCCATTGGGTTTATTCCATTGATATCTCCACTCGTCGTATATATTATTATTATCTGCACATAGGTATATGTGTCTGTAGCAAAGTAATGAAGAGATATGTTGGGATAGATTGATGGGATACAGGGATGGTTGTTTGGAATGGGCTGAAAGGGCAAGTGATATGCCTTGTAGGGTATATCACTTGCCAAATGGATATCGATCACGAAAAAAGAGCCAAGTGCACTCTTAAAAGTACCGAAAAAACGCGTTTCCACGCGCCCCTCATCTTCAAGATATACTGAGTGGGAATGGGTTCCCCCCTCCCTCCCGACAAGGAATTTTGGATTTTTGGGAGGGTGAAAATAGGGTCTTTGTGCTTGCTTTCAGCATGGAGATTTGTTGCCTCAAATATCGTTTTGATACCAACAATGAACAGGAAATTTGATCTTGTACAAATCTTGCATGTACATAGTTCATCGGTGTGGAATATCTTGCTCGTGTGATGGAAATACATTGCCTTGAGACAAGTTTGATCTCAATACCTGGCTTGCGGGATATCCTTGGGACAAAATCAACTTCAAAATGAACGGGTGAACGGTCCTTCTAATAGCTTGTTGCAATGTCAATACATCATCTTGTGACAAAATCCCTCTCAAAATACATGCTGGTTTGACAAGGATGAGAAGAAATCATTCATCCTAGAAACCCTAGTATTGCCAGGGAGATTATGTAGCTCATGGGATGTTGATACATTGCCTCGGGGCAAAATTCACTTTGAAACATGTCACGTAAATTCAATTTTGCCATCAAACATTCATGACAGACATTGTTCTGCTGATGGGACATTCATACATTGTCTTGGGAGAAAGCTCCATCTCAAATCATAGGCAGAAGCATGAATTCTACACGAATTACCCTGCTCATGGGACATTGATACATTGTCTCAGGATGAAACTCACCACAAAGCAAGTTAATTTGGTCATCAGATATTTGTTCTAGACATTACCTAGCTTGTGGGGCATTGATACGTTGCCTCAGGACAAAATTCACCTGGAAACATGTCAGGTAAGTCAATTTTGCCATCAAATATTTATGATAGACATAATCCCACTCTTGGGACATTGATGCATCTTTTCGGGAGAGAGTTCCACCTTGAATCATACACAGAAGTGCTCGCAGGATGTCAAAATGTCATCTCAGGGCAAAATTCACCTTGAAGCGAGTTAATTTGGCCATCAAAGTTCTGTTCTAGATATTACGTAGCTCACAGTATATTGAATCATCGTCTCTGGAGAAGGTTCCACCTGAAATCATAGGCAGAAGCATGAAATGAATTAAATTACACACAGATTACCCAGTTCACGGGATGTCGATACATTGTCTCAGGACAAAAATCACCTCGAAGCAAGTTAATTTGGCCATCAAAGATCTATTCAATACATCACCTTGCTCACGGGACATCAATACATCGTCTTGAGACAAAAATCCACCTCAAAGCAAGTGAAGAATGGTCCAAATTTAATTGCACCATCCGTATTGATTGATTCTGGGAATTGTTATCCTTGTACACAAGGTATCGACGTCCCGCGAGCAGGGTCAAGACACAGATCCATCTCACGGGACATTGATACGTCGTCTTGGGACAAAAATCCACCTTGATCCGAACTAAACACGGCTTGAACATGGAAAGGGACAAATTCCAAGATTCAAATGGTGTCGTTATGAATCTAAAAATAAGAGGCCGTGCATCGAGGCCTACGGTTGAACGTTGAACGAGGAAGCGAGAATTGATGTGAGAGTTCGAATTCAAAGAAGAAGTGATGTCAACTTCCAAATGCGGATTGATATCAAGTCAATCCCGCCGACATGGTTATTTCGACTCTCTCGTCCTCCATTTTTCTAATTTGAGAGCATGACAACACTCTGGAATGCATACTGTCATCACACAAAAAAATCTGGAGCTAAAGAGTAGGAAATGATCCCGCAAATCAAAATCGGCATTCTGGAGTGATCTCTGGTAATTGATCTCGTGTACACTCACGAATTCACTCGTTTTCTCGCATATTCCACTCAAACAGATTGCAACGGGTCTTCATCTACTAAGGGTACAGCACCCTATTACGATTCCCTTTGAATCTAGTCCCCATATCTCGAAATTCAACCAACATCTCCCAAAAACCATAATTCATACTTTGAGATGTAGGGAAAGTTCCAGGATTCAAAATACACGGGGACCTTGTTGGCATGGAAGGCCATCAGAATACATGACACATCCCCAACACCTCGTCCGCTGGATTCTCCGTATTACTAGGAGGGACTCCTCCTCCTCCCAGGTGTTTTCCGCACTTTTTGGCTCTTTACCATCGCACATACGTCCGGTACCCATCCCGCACTCTCAGAAATTCAACATTATATTTATGAATACTCGAAACAACTACCCTCGCTTGCTCTGGATGCCCTACCAATTCAAAAACACACGTCAAGTCATTTCTGGTTGGGCGAGAATCTTCCAATTTTCGGCATGCTCTGGTCTTCGGGTCGGCAGGGTTGCCAAGGGTATATGTCGCGCTGTGCTAATTCAGCCAAGCGCAGCAAGAAACGGTATAAAACGCGCAGGGGATGGGGTAGTATTCCCCATCTCCCTCCCATTCCCTTCCTCCTCTCCTCCACTCATCCTCCTCCTCTCAGACCACTCTCACTCTCGTCTTAGTCGTCGTACTACACCACGGCGACGATGCTGAGCCAACGATGTCCCATCGTTGCCTCTGGCACGACGAGGACTTGAAAGCGAAATCTTGACGCGTTCAGGTCACGTGACGGGAACTTGGCCCATTTTTGGGACTCGATCTTGACGCTGTCTGTCGCCGCGTTGACGAGACCTAGCTCATCGCGATCGATGGTGAGCTCGATCTCGTTCTTTTTTTCTTCTAATCTTATTTCTGTTTTTCAGACACGATTTCCCCGCCCACGGCGCCATCGATGGCGCGCTGATCAAGCCCGATAACGAGTGGTAAGCGCCGGCTTCTTTTCTTCCCTTGCAATTCTGCTAACGGATATTTTATTCACAGATGATAGTATTATACAGAGGTAATGATCCCCCCCATAATATCCTTTCTTTGATAGCTAACCCTTTTTTGTGTAGAAGATTTCTAGTTCTTCGCTTGGAGATGCGGGGTTGGCACACGGGATTCGGGGGACATGCACGGTGCGTACGCTACGCCGTCTAGATTTTCTTACAGCTGATCTTTTCTATCAGATTTGTATTCCGAGGTTTCTACTCCCGCGGCCGACGCAATAGGCACCCATCCACGAAATTCCCCACTCCCGCGCACGTCCTCCTCCCTACCTAGCCGCCTCGCCCACTCTTTGGCCAACGCGGATGTCGACGACGTCACTCCTCGCCCATTATCCGTCACCATGCACGGATACCGTACGATTTCCCTCCCTGGATCCAAATCCCCCCCACTCCCGCGGCGCGTTCGATTCCCTACGCTGCCGTCTCCAACACGGCCAGGACGACGCCGTATATCTTTGCCCGGAGGCCGTCACTATGCACGCTTTGCGTACGATTTCGCTAGGTAAGGATTTCGCCTACCTAGTCCTCGATGGGGGCTTAATGCCGTCTTCTAGGATTTAAAGCCACGGCGCCGACATCTCCCCCCGTTGCAGGAACGTCAGGTGCGGGCTAGCGGGAGCCATTTCTGGGTGCAGAGACCTTCGTTTGAGGTGACGAGAGGTACGCGTCTCCGAGCTCAGTATCTTGCTCGATGATTGACTCTTTCTTAGGTTTTTCATGCGCTGTTGAGCTGGCAAAGGTAAGGCTTTGTTACCACTATTTAGATTGAAACTGACGAGCGTTGTACAGGCAGACTATCTAATGAATGTGTACGCATGCGGCGAGCGAGGCTAAGCCTCGCAGGTTTGGTAGCTTAGCTATTTTGTACTAGGTAAGATTTCCTTTGTTACTTGGGTTCTAACTTGCACTAATGGCGTCCACGCAGGTACAATAAATAAGATTGTATTCAAAAGGTATGTAGATATTGCACGCGTACCTAACGGTTACTAACGAGCCGTCCTTAGTTAACTCGACACTTACCTCAAGTTTGAACGAGGCACCAAGCCGTCTGGTAAGGATAGAAATTTGTACTGTACCACGTATCAACCAAGGTACGAGAGCTTGAACTGACCATAGTTTAGTATCAAACTTCTAATCCCGCCTCTGCGCGTGGGGTAAGTGTGTTCTGAACCAAAATCTCGACGGTACACTGACCCTTTCCTTAGCTGGATGAACGGGAACCTTGACTCCCGCATCAAGATCAAGACCAGGATTAGAACGAGGTAAGCTCTCGTTTACCGTTTGACGAAGACTCTGCGAGGACTAACGAATGCTTAGATATAATACTACCCTTTTAAACACGAGGTGAGCATGTTGATTATCGTGCTCGCCATAGATACTGATATCGTCTCGCTAGCCTTTTGTTGATTGCTGGTAGGTATATATGTTTTATTACTTATACACGCAGCTAACACGTATATTAGAACTACACTACTAAAGTACACGTAGTGGGTACATCGTACGATACAGAGTAGTACGCGTAGCACGCATACCAGACACGTCGCGGGGTGCGGATGCGTGCGGATGACATGCGCGTGTGCGGGAAGTGTACGCGGAGGGAGGAGTGCGCGGACTGGATGAAGGGATGTGCGCGGGAGGAGAGACGTCTCGGGGATGGGAGGTCGAGGCGTCGGGGAGGTCGTCGTGGGGGGGTCGTCTTGTGGCTGTGGGAGGGACGTCGTCTGTGGCTGTGGAGGGAGATCGTCGTCGGGTGGGTGTATGCATGCAGGTGACAGCATGCTTGACAGGGAAGCGAGTCGTCGCCTGCGGCTCCGGCTCGCAGGGGAGAAGCCTGCAAATAGCAGAGATTAGTAGGGGAAGGCTCGATTATGGGCCGAGTGATCGGTGTTTCGACAAGGGAAACGGTAGCTTGGGTCACTTTGCTTTCTCCCTCTTCCCCGTTCTCCGTCCTCTAATGGACGCCAACCACAGCAGCGCCTACAAACCGTCCCCTCCACCGCACTGTCCCGCACGAACATGATCTCCCAGAGCACACGGCACAGCCACGGAACGCGCAGCGACATGCTATGCAGTTGCTTGACCATCACGGCGAGATCAACGGCGATAACGAGCAAACGCCCGCCAACGACTACATGCCTTCGACGCCAGGGCTGCGCAGATGCCTCTCGAGGCCACTCAACCAGCAGGAGCAAGATCGCCTGCTCATCTCGACAGCCTCAAGTTCTTCCTTGCCACCGCCCGAGCAGCTGGGAGACGAGCAGCAATGCAGCGGGATCTTCAGCATCGTCGTCGTCTTGCCCCGACCCAGCAAACTCAGCACTCGCCCGATTTCTGCTTCCAAGTCAGGAATTCGCGACCTGTGTACTGTGGCACGGGCTCTACCATATACGGGCACGAACATCGTAGAGCTCGGTATCAAGGTACGTATCCATCTTCTATCATCGTCGGACTGTGCTGACTGTTTCTAGTTTCAAGGTCTTTCGGCACCTAGTACGAACGATGAAGGGTCTCGAGGTGGACGTCTTCAGTGATCTTCGGGATCCTGAACCTGGGGATGGAAGCTTGCATCGAGGTATCAAGGTACGTCCTCCGTCTTATTCTTTTCTCTAGTCTTCTTTCATCTCATACATTCTTTCCTTTGCAGCTTATTGTCATTGCATACTTCCATCCTCCCATCTTCCCATTTGCTATGCTCGAGGTCGCCTTTCTTGGATCTGACTTCGAGTATCAATGCATATTCACACAAAGCAAAAACTCCTCTTCAACGGTACGTGTTCTCTTTTTTCAAAATATTCTTCTTTTATTTACTTTTACTTCAGTCTGCCCCCACGCCGTTTTCGATCGCCATCGACGCGACGCTTCAAACTCGATCAAATGGTACGTACCTCCACTTTCGTGATCGGGTCACTTTTTCACTTTTTTCTAGACTGAAAATGCTCGATTTTTCGAGCAATTGAAACGGCTCTCATTACGGCTACGGTAAGCTCGTCTCCTTCTCACGTTCAGCGCAAACTAACCATTTTCGTGTTTTGGCTTCTACAGCACGCTGCGAGCGTCAGGTACCATTGTAATGGCATCAGACTCGTTTCCGTACACACGGCATCCTTCCGTTAGCTTCGAGCTCTCGGTGGAGCCGTCGTGAGATCTCAATTTAAGCAAAAACGGTACGTACCAGTCGTTTTCGTCTCCCTCCATTTCCCTTCATTTCTCGCTGATTCCTCTTCCACAGGGTTTCTGCTCCCAAGTCGTGCTCAGAAGGAAAACAGGTAAGAAGCCGTCTCCTCTCGAGTTTGGCAAATACTGACCTTTGTGGTTTATCCAGAATTTCGCGCGATGACCGAGGAGCTGGTAGTTACTCGCTTACCGTAGACAGTCTGTACATACTCTTCGCAAACTCGAGGTCATACTAACCCCCACCCAGGTCGACATACGCGATGTCGGCGTCTATGTCGAGGGTCGGTTAGTCGGCGGTGGAGGTGTTGGATCCAGGATGGACATCACCACACCGCCTGTACCTACTAGCTCGGGATCTTCGTCGTACCCGGCATCGTCCTACGATGCTTTTGGTACCTTCCACGCCTCGCCGAATGTCGAGATGGCGGACTCTACAACAAGCACCTCCGGTCCCAAGACCAAGGTGTTTGTCTGTCCACTATTTGAGCTGTGAGAAGATGTTGAAGTGAATTTACGGGCACGTACTACAACGGAGAGGCCGTTTGTGTGCGACTCGTGCGGGAAGAGGTTTAGTCGGAGTGATAACCTCGGGCAACACCTAAGAGTGCACGGTCGTGCATACGGGTCTGGATCCCAGGATGGGGGGAAGTATATTGTTTCTACTTGCGGTAGCGGCGGTGATTGGTCGAATCAGGGCGGGGAATGGGTTGAATGGATTCACAGTGATGGGGAAGAAAGCGGGACGGACGAGGAATTCGCCTCGCGCCAACTTGAAGGAGGAATTGGTGTTGGCTTAGGGATGTACGGTCCTCTCGGCATGGGCATGGGTATGGCTACTAGTGGGGCAGACGGCGAATGGGCAGTAGCGGCTGGCAACGCACCGAGCGGCGATATGTCCAACTATGGGCTGAACGTGGAAATGTGCGAGATGGAGGTCTCGGGTGACGTGAGGGAAGTTCAAGGTGACGAAGAGGGATTAGTCGTTGGGCCAGGATACCGTTTACTGACTCCTACCAAGGACCTGGACCGTACCCACAGCAACAGGTGCAAGGAGCCGCTGGAGGCTATTACGCAGTCTGATACCCCAACAGGTGCGAGCGGACCCCAAACTGGAGAACCATGGGCGCCTAGCAGTGCACCTATCGATGTCTACCGCGGACCACAATCGATTTCGTCCAACTCATCTGGGAGCGGCAGCGTTTACGGGGATGACGGGCCGTATGTCAGCATGAGTGCACCATCACACAAACAAGCTTTTGACCAGTCGGCATTGTATCCCTCTGCTGTCATGGACACCGGTGCAGGTGCCGTACGAAGGCATCGTAGCATGACGCCGTCAATAATGAGAAACGGGAGCGGCGACAGTACAGGGCCTGTTCGAAGGCCCGGAACGGCTTCCGGCGAGTCTCCTGCTCCTCGAGGATATCACCCATACGCACACACGGGGTACTCTTCAGTGCAGTCCAGCCCGTCCGTGTATCCTGTGGGCTTGCCCGGGAGCGGGATCACCCGACGCAGTTCGAGTCGGGCTTCGTCAGGCTACGGTGTTGAGGAACAGATGCGGCAGATGATGCGTTCAGATTCGACGGGATCCTCATCGCGACCTGGCTCGTCATTGTCTCTGCATCACGGGTCGTCGTATGGGGGTGATATCTATCGGACAGAGTCGCCAGCGCAATTTAGCGGGGGTATAACTGATAGTCCCGCAGCGTATGTTACGGATCTGCCGCAGACGACGTACCAGCCAACCCACGCGGCGACAGTTCCGGCACAATTTGACAAGCACGGGATGTTTATGATGGACCAGCAGCAGCAGCAGCAGTACACGACGCAGGAGGGATATCAGTATGCGCATCCACAACATGTGAGCACGATGTAGAGCAGTGAGTTCATTTTATGTGTTTCTCTGTCGTTGAGATAACTGATGTTTCACCTACAGGTAGCTTTTCGTGTGATTGGTGCTTGTTTAATTTGCTTTAATGCTACCTTAGATCTACTAATGAGACCCTATATCTTTATATCATCGTAATACCTACGTGCTGATTGTGTATTGCTTATTCTTGCTTCAGGATATTTATTACGTTTTATCTATTATTTACGTTCTTCTGTGTCTAGCGGATTCCATTGGGTTTATTCCATTGATATCTCCACTCGTCGTATATATTATTATTATCTGCACATAGGTATATGTGTCTGTAGCAAAGTAATGAAGAGATATGTTGGCAAAGCTATACTTGATGAATTGATGGGATCATGATTCATGACTCGAACCTTGCCAACAAATTTCACTGAAACGTGTTATGGCACTACTTTGCCTTTCAAAGTTCCTGGTTACTCCTCGCAACAGATAACAGGTGCGAGTATAATTTAAAAGCCATATATCTTCGTAATCCAGAAATCCGTTTCAACTTTCGGATATTTTTGGATGTAAAGAGCCAAATGCGTAGTGATACTGTAGGCGAAGTCATTGTCCAAATCCTCGAATTCTGGGTCCGGAGAAAGGCATTTGCTGAAAACTTTTTGTTCTGTAATCGCCGCACAGAGTGCTCTTCAGAGGCTTGGGAATAAGTATCAATGGTGAAGTTGCCCGGATGCTCAATATGCTGGAATCAAGTGGGCACTCTCGACTCGGAGGGCCGGTTCACAATGATCCGAGGGCGCGGGAATAGGGCAAAGGGAAGGGAGGAACGTCAATGTGATGAGGCTATCTCAGCACTGCAACATAGTGTAGGCGTGCACGTAGCTCGCCCAGTCGGACGACACGGCCGAAAGTAGATTCGATGGAAGCGGGGATGGTAGGAGAAGGAAAGAAAGGAGCGGTGGGGGGGACAAAATGAAGAAGGCCTCCTTTTATACTCGTCGAGGGCTCGGGATCTGCGCATGATGATCTGAGCGCGTCATAGATTCGTCAACAAGTCGGTATGCGCGTCATCGACGAACTGATGCCTTGAGCGCGTCAGTCAAAGACTTCTGAGTTATTTGTACGTAATACTTTGCTTGACTTTTGCATGCTAAACTAGTTTATCTATCTGTCGAAAATATATAGTATTCAACTACGCGCTACTACTACGCGTCCAAAATAAACGGTCACGTGGGCGCATTACTTCAAACGTCCATGTCAAGGGCCAAGGCCTTCGTAATCCCGCCGTTTCAAAAATATGAGCCCACTCCCGATTTTCTTCCTAAGGAAGAGGAGCGCGATATAGGAAATGGGGCATCTCTACCTCTCTTGATAGAAGCAGTCGCTCGCAGTGAGCCAGGTGAGCGTGCTGATTCTCGAGCGCGGCTCCGAAGACTTAATGCACGTTCTTGTGGAAGATAATGCGCGGACGATTCCCTATTTCGGCCCTTCGTCGTCACGCCATGTCGAGCGGGCACGACCTCCAGGGATGTCTGCAGCTTTGAGCTCGATGGCTCCTTCGGTTGCGATGAAAGTGGCAGATGCGGAACAGATGAATCTGGATATGAGGATGTAGACGTTGGCAACGGTAGACTTGGGACGGATGATAATCTGGGGACGCTATATATTGGCCGTCGACGGAACGATGGTGACGGCGGCATCGTGTCTAGGAAATCCCAAGTCTTTTCGTCCGCTGGCCGTTCGGGGATGGGTGGTCGTTCTGAATGGGACCTGGTGTGTCCCATTCTCTGCGTCGAGAAAGGTTCAACCTTGTAAAGTGACCCAAACTCCGGAAGGCTGGGGGTGTGTCGATGCCTAGTCCGCAGTATTGATTTCCACCTGCTCGTATTGAACCCTGTGGTTGGAACCTTTTTCCCCATCGAAGCACTCTCCGTTATATCTCCTCCTGACTTCCCTGCCTGCTTGGTACGTTCCGAAGGCAGCCGAGATAGCCGCAGCCAGAGTTTCGACCAACGACGATTATTCTTTCGCCCGTGCTCGTCCTCCCCTAAAGAAGGACTAGCGGACCTGCTCTCCAGAACCTTCCGCCGTGGCTTCAACAACAGTGTCGGTGCGGAGTTATGTGCCTCTGCCTCAGAACTGGCGTGAGTCTGGGCGACTCTGCGGAAGCGTCGGCGATTGATTGTGTGTTCAGTGTCGTCAAGTCCATTACCGACAGAGTCGGTACTTGATGACCCCGAGAATGGATATTGACCTTGATCAGTCGCCTGTGTCAAGGTCCATCCTGGCGACCCACTTTCCGACACCTAGGTGAGATTATCAACATACCATATGTCCTGACAATGGCACTCGGCGTACCCCAATACCTCGTGCATAGCCGTCGATGAAATCCCACTCATCGTATCCCTTCAGTTCCAGCATGAGGTGATCGGTATTTGGTCTCGCAATTCCTTTAGAGGTCGCGGTCGATGAAGATGTTGAACTGGCCATTTAACGATCTTGGAATGGACAATGATTCCTCAGGACATATGGCAATACAGGTATTGGTCTTATATTTTGCTGTGCGACCGCCGACTGTAGTTCCCCTGACAACATCACTAATGGACCTTTCCACGTCAGGTTCGTTGTATAGTTGATGCAGCGCTGTCAAAAAGACAGGAACTTATAATATCTTAACAGTGCAACACCTTGATGCCTGTAACTGGTAGCATCGGTAATCATTGCCGCGCGAATAAACGCCTTTAATGGCTACATTATGATACGTGAGTGAACGTTAACTTTTCATTTTAGCACCATCTCAACATGATATAGAATTCATATGCATAGAAGTCGATAACTAATTCATCGAACTACCTGTCTAAAACATCGTGTCCTGCTGGCGTCTCCCGTATTTCCGACGACCGATGTTCTCTTCGCCTAAAACGACGCTCTCGCCTATAGCATCATCTAAATCCTGCCTGTAGAGATCTCTCAATCTCCCAAGTTTCTGGTCACCACCTTGAACTTGTAAGGGAGAGAGGAATCGGGGAAATCGGGTTTGTCGGAAAAGGAACCTGGCGCCCTCTCTGGTGGATGGCTGAAACCGATCTCTGCACGGTGACCCTCGCGCCTGCCCCGGGCACCGCCAAGTATGAACCATTAAAAGAAACTGGCCGCGTTACTGGCACCGTTGACGAGGCAGAGGGGGCGGCTGAGAAAGGATCTTCATCTGAATGATGGCTTCCACTTTGGATTTGTGTGGAAAATGACAGCGGACGTCTTCCTGCTGCGTATTCACGAAGCAGTGCATCTGGTGTAGGAGGGTCCTCGGCGCTCGAGGCGGATAACGGAACGCAAGACGTGTCACCGTCACTATTATCACCATCAGGAACCTCGATGGTAGGAGAGAACCGAGGGGATCTAAATGGATTCGACTGCGGCAATTTGGGATCAGGACGTAGCGACTTTGGTCTACGCAGCGGTTTGGGTTTCTTGGGACTGCTGGCATTTCGACGAGGACCAACAAATGAAAATGAGCGGTAAAATCCCTTCCCGCCACGATTTTCATTGATCGGATGCGCCTCCAGCTCCACAGGTTTGCTCTCTATATGATGGAGGCTATGCCCAACATATGGGGATCCATCACCTTTTGGGCTCAACTCCGTTGGCGCCGCTGCCACCATCTCTGGAACCATTTCCCACTCCAAACCCAAATCTTCCGTTGACGACGAACTACCATCTCTATCTCTGCGTGGCGCGCGGTTCTCGTTGATGCCTATAGCCAGCTTCCCTTTCGCAGGGCTCCAGCTGGGTGCCGCCACATTTTCCTCGTGCCCGGGAGCACTTCCGCCATGCCGTATACTCTTATCATGCGAGCCGATCGAGCTGGGCAGCTGTTGTAGGGAAAGGGTATTGAGTTTCGGTCGACATTTGAATGGTGGTATCGTGGAGAGTATGGATACATGACTGCCATGTAGTGCATCCTGCGAGGACGTCGTTTTTTTGTTGGGTGAGAACTTCGATCTCATCGCTTTGAAGAACTTCGAAGAGGGGGGTTTAGAAGGGGATACTGGCTCACTGACACTGGTGGGAATATCCTCTCTCATACTAGCGCTCGAGTATACCGACTCTGTATCCGTCGAGAGTGCTTCCTCCCTGGGCTCGGGGTTTCGGGTGGATAGACTAGCGGCATCTTCAAACATCCAGTCCGATATCATGCTATTTCTCTCCAGGAGTCCGAGCTGAAGGAAAGTATCGTATACTGATGTGCGGAGGACATTGCCAGTGGATTCGGGATGAGTGATGGACATGGTGGCGAACGGATGGATATCGATTTACAGTCGCAAGGGTTTACATGAAATACACGTTTTTCTGCCCTTGCTGAGGGTGTGGTCGGCACGCTGAGTGAACACGAGCAATATTAAATTTGCCTGGTCGACAGGGTCCCACGCGTTTCGGTGACGGTAGAAGGGATGGAAGTGCACGAATGTCGTGATCCCTGGAAACATATGAAGATTGGTGGGTAAGTATTGCGTCCGAGAAGGAACCGCTGGATGGGGCCCAAGAAGCGAAGCATCACATTGGTAAGTGCCTAACTCGGACGGGCGTGTGAAACTGTGTGAAATCGTATACCGCCACAGGCCTAGCCTCGGGAATACTAGGACAATGATTTGCCCTTAATTTAGGTTGGAACTTTAAGTGCGAAAAAAGTTACATATTATTGCGTTCCTCGTCGAGTAAACGTTCATCTCAGACCATTAAATTTCACCTGAGCACACCGCTTCCACCCACTCTGTATCGCTTTTAACAGTCGTGAGATTCTCAAACCCGCCGTCGGTAATCAACACAACGTCCTCAATTCGTACCCCTCCTACAGGTTCGTACCTCTTGAGGACATCGTGATTGATGTGCTTCGATTCTCGGACAGGAGCGAGAAGATGCGGTGAGAAGTAGCAACCAGGCTCAACAGTCTGTATGAGGTACATTTGTTGGGTGGAATATCACTCATGATCTGTGCATGAAAACTTACCACGACCATCCCAGCTTCCAATGGCAGTCGTAATCTCAAGTAGTCGTAGAAGCTCGAGTGTCCTAATTCGATCCCCTTGCCGATGGTATCATTGACGGCAGGCTTGCTGGCGCTGGGAACGTCATGCACGCTGTAATGCGGTGAGAACCTGGAAAAATAAACGGTGACGAGAAATATACGTACTCCATTCCCAAGCTATGGCCAAGGCCATGCGGGAAGAATGCACTACTTATGCCAGAAGCCAATATGGCCTCTTCCGCATTCCACGAACCAGATGCAGGAGAATCGGGACTCTTGAAGATCCCCAGCTTTTGGAAACCCCTAACGAGGACACGGTGACAAAGGAGGTGAACAGCATCCCAATGCACGCCAGGCTTGATTATGTCCATCGCAGACTGTGTATATTGAATGAGCATCCTTTTAATATCATTAACCCATAAGGTCTACCTTTTGCATCTCGAGGACGAGCTCATAAATATCTCGCGCCTCAGGACTAAACTTCCCGCCGTTTCCCACAGGCATCGTTCGAGTGATGTCCGAAGCGTAGCAACTCCACTCACACCCGGCGTCAATAAGCAGGACCTGAGGAACGAACTCTTTACCACCAGCATGTGCGAACTCTGAATGGTTACGATGGTCATGCGGCTGAACTGGCCCCCAGGCGAATTCGCGGTCGTTGCAGCAGTAGTGAAGCGTGGATGCACGCGTCGCCGCAGCTACGATAGGGAGATATGCTTGGTGAACAGCCCTACGCACGACGCTTAATTCAACGCAGATGACTTGACAAGCTGGCTGTACTTACCCTTCCCTTCTGCATGACGCCACAAATATCGCTTCGGCTTCGGCTTCCTTCTCAATTAACCATTCTCCCGGGAGAAGCGGTCTATCGATGCCAGCCCCAGCCCCACGCTGAATGCCTCCCTTCACGGCAGAGCCAAGAACCCGCATGACAGTCTCATGCGCCCTTGAACTTATATGGTTCGCGTGCCGGATCATGGCAATCTCGTCCTCGTCTTTGATCAATCTTGCTTGGTGAATGGCAGATAGCAAGAATGCATCTGTCACGGCTCCACCTTCAGTAGCCAGGACCGTTTGCGTATATTGATCGGGAATGGTTGGGAACAAGGGGGACCGAGGAAGGGTGTGGAAAAGGGCGTCAGGGAACGCCTTGGTCAATGTTTCGATGGCGGCTGGTAGAGTGTCTGGATGGTCCACTTTAGTGACATCATGAGTCTCTTTTGCGACATCCAGAGTCGGTGGAGGTACCGACCACATAAGGTCTGCGAGCTCTATCTTGGGAATGAACAAATCAATAGATGGAGTCTGAGCCATAGATGCTCCAGCTTGGTATGATACGAGGAGGTAGGACGACGGTACTGTGCAGCCAGAAAGATAGAAGAAGTTAGATTCCTGAAAGATGTTATAAGCATTGTATTACATGATTAAAACGAACTTGCCTGACGAAAGACCATTTCGCGGTCTGTATCATTGCGATAGGGTGTAACTTCTCCAGCTAACAGTAATATCTGTGGCTGTATTCTTATCGTTACATCGCAGATCTGACAAGCTGTGAATAAATTTGACCTACCTTTGCTCGCTCCGTTGCTGGTAACACCTTGACGAGATGTTCGAAAGTCTTCAAGACATGTTTACGAGCTGTATCCAGATATTAGACGCATAGATGAAGCTTGATTCCTGTCGTACATGGATAGACCATTTCAATTCAGAAAATTTGGTTCCGACAAATTGCAGCCAGATGCACCGATACCTACGATTGGGATGGACGTCGTGGTCAAATGCGAGGAAGATATAACCGGTATTAGGTCCGAAGTTTAGTTACCGGTTACCGGTAACTTTCAAGGGCGACCAGCTCAGAGTCATGCGGTCAGAAGTAGGTATCTGGGTCATTCAAGGAAATAATCGATTGTATTTGCCTTTATAGCAACGTGGAATGTACACATAGGTAGCATGGTTCCTACTAGCTTGACCGACCTCTATATTGATGCTCTACCCTTGGGTTCATAGGGAAGAAACAACGCCAAAAATCCCGAGAAAATAAAGAGTGTGCCTGATATGTACACAGGAACAGACGTGGAGAGGTCCGCGTACAGAGCAATGACCGGCGCCTACATCAAGATTCAGAACAGCTCGAAGAAATCTCAAGGAAAGGAACACCGTACAAGAACTCCAAAAATAGCAGTAGGCCACATTGACCAAACCATTGCCAGTGCCACGGTGTTGAGCAGGAAATAATTCGGCTGAAATGGCGAACAAAACTCCCCACATCATCTGTGCCCATTCTTAGCTTCTGATACCCATACGAGGACCAAAGTACTGCACGTTTATACTGAAATTATATCCGCAATTCCATCCCAGCAATGCATTAGAACTATGCGAAGTGGAACTTGCCAACAAAAAGATACCAGTGAGCCCTATTTGCACAGTGAGTGAATGAGAAAACAGAAACAGTGGCAAGAACCCGTCTACTCGCCGAGTGAAATTGCCAATGTTCCTTTGCGACCGATGCCAGATACCTCGACAGTCCATCCTGCCACTAGGGATCCACCAATGCCAATAACACTGAGGATAGATTGCTTAAACCACGATCAGCGTCAGTATCAGGGAAGCTACATGGGGAAAAAATAGGATTCACATTTCTATATGTCGTATAGAGCGATCCGTCTCCGAAGTCGGCTCCGCGCGTAGTTAGCCTTTGAGCCAGTCAGATGTAGAAGTAGTACCACAAGAAGGAGCGAATCGTACAGATATGGCAAGAAACAATTATAGAGGGTGAACGCAAGTCCGATGATTGCTAAGTATAAAAGGTGAGCGTCCCCGTCTCCAAGTACAAGACACCACTCACACCAGAGCACAACCAAAAGTGTTGTAGAAATGGCCATTTTCGTTGTGCTGAAGAGACCCTTTACATGCCGCAGTCCAGTACGGGGGACTATGGGAATGCCTAAATCCGCCACCTTTCTCTGCTGCTTCGGTGAGATGCTCGACAGTCAAAGTGGTCGTCGTTCCATTGTATTTGGCAATCTTATGAATGACTAGAAACTGCTTCAGCGTCCTTTCCGGCGCTGATGAGAAAGCGGGGACTTTCGAGAAGATCGAAGTAAAAGAAACGCAGAATCCAAAACAGCTAAAGTTACTCCTCCTAGAGCGAATAAAAGGTAGCGCCACCCCATATTATCTGCACTGATCACAGGCTAAAGCATCCTCGGGACAGGAATAGTTGGCAATGAGAGGCCATGCAAGCTGAAATATGGAGCAGTTGGCGATACTGGCAGGTGAAAGACGGATAACGTACAAGGCTGCCGAGCAATGAACCTACAGACCACCAGACATTTATGAGGGTGAGAAGATATTGATGAGTGCCGGGGACGAGATCTGTCAACCGTAATGGTAAGTATGAAAGTGGTCAGGAAGAGGTCTTCATGCCTAGGAATACCGTGGAGTCGATGGGAACGTTACCTAGGAATTCTGTCCATGAGCTTACCCTTCTGCGTAAGATCAAGCGCTTACCGCCGACACCGACGCCAACCACAGCTAATAAACATGCAAGGGCTACAAAATTAGGCGAACCACCAGCAGCAGTCCCGAATACTCCGGCGATGAGAAGAGTGAGATTGAACTGGCCATCTATTACTCTATGTCAGTATAATGGTGAACGCGAGAACATTCGAGATGCACACTTTCTTCCCCACTGTATCACACCCAATGCTCCATATAGCCGGACCCACCAATAGTCCAACATTGGCTGCAGCCTGCCAAAGTAAGGTAAGGGCCATTGAATTTGAATTCTGCGATAGTCCTGTGTCAGAATGAGGGCGGTCGCAAGCTATAGCTCCCATCAGTCAGTTCCGAATATACGAGCTATTACAGCAACTAACTGGCCAGACAGCTGTCACTACTAATTTGGATCAGGATGTGCACTATGATCACGCACTAGAGACATACGCAAACCAGCCGAAACCTGCGCAGATAAACAGCTGCTTCTAGTACTTTCCCATACCTATTAATGATTGTCAGATTCCGAATCAAGGTGTCATGAGTAATCGACGGACCGATCTCTTGAATTGCCCTGTTCAGCACATGGGACTTCGCCTTGGTACACTGTATCCATGGATTCGTCGCTATACATGTCATCCAGAGCAATGTTGGACTTGGTGCCATGAGTGGACGGGACTTCAGTGACATCGACGATAATCGACTTGGTATCCATCCTCTGATTGCAAGCTGGTTATCGAAGCGAGGCTTCGTGGCTTCTCTTTATACATAACTATCGGGGTTTAGGTGAATTTGATACTAGAAGAATGGAAGCCTGGCATAGTTCACTACTGATGAATCAACTGTTCAATCTCGATCTCGCCCTTAAGCCTAGGTACTGCGTCCCGAATACTTGATATGGTACATTCCAGCAGTACTCGGCCATTCATAGATTGATTCCATTCAGTCAATTGTGTAGGCATCCGAGAATTAGCAACATTCACTCAACTTAGTTCAACCCATTTCAGAAAAAGTCGTGGAAGTGAATTGATGGCGTCTACCGCACTAAAGCATATACCCGCACAGCGCCTGTCCTCCAGGATGGAACGTGTCGTGCCGCGGTATCTGCACACGCAGATGATCATGGTAGTCACTTCAAACGTAAAGCACACTCACCAGGAAATTAAACTGCATGCATATTACGTGGGTTGTGTTCCGAAAAGTGAACACATGTTACAAACTACTGCTCAAATGCTATCGTAGTACCCTCGTCTATAATGCAAAGCGATCCAACTTCTTGCGGAATCTGTATCCTAAATGGGGCCCTAGAGGAAGTTGTATCCAGGGAACGATAGTTGAGAAGGACGGGCAGTAGCACGAGATTCCTGTCCTACTGCTCAATCGACTTCAGGAATCAGTCATGAGCGGGTAATCATTCGAAGCAGATTCCTACTAGAGTGTATTTGTTGATTATAACCGAGCAATAAGTTTAGCTGTACGAATGAAGCAAAGAGTGGCTTACCTATCAACTAATCTTCCCTCAGAAGAAAGAAGCTGCGACGGCATCCATTATCTCCCCTGGTGTCGACAAGGCGGCTCAATGATGTTGAAGGGCATATATTTACGTTGGTTCAAGTGAAGGAAAAAATTGCAGAACACTGCGTCATGGTGGTACTAAGTGAAAAAGCACGTCAACAGGTGTCAACATCGCGTACAAGCGGACCAAACCCATCACGTGCCCCGACATCGATGGTGAAGTGCGGAGTACTAGACGTCTCGCTCTCACCTATTGCCGTGTCACGTCGAGAAAGTGAGATGAGAAACTCATTTTATGGCTTGTGATGACTCGGGTAGACAGACAGTCACCAGTCTAGGTGCAGAGGTAAAATCGCCAAAACAGTTTTAGAGACATTGTTCTAACTCTGGAGGACGCACACCACCGAAGTCGAACGTACCATTGAGTAAAAGCGAAAGGTAGGCATAGTAGTGCGGCGCTGCAGTTCCCACGGGTACAGGTATCTGGATTACAATTTATTTAGGGGTAAAATATTGTATACTATATCGATGCTCTACCCTTGGGTTCATAGGGAAGAAACAACGCCAAAAATCCCGAGAAAATAAAGAGTGTGCCTGATATGTACACAGGAACAGATGTGGAGAGGTTCGCGTATAAAGCAATGACGGGTGCCTATATTAAAATAAGATCAGTTTAAAGATAACCCAAGGACAGGAACGCCGTACAAGAACACCAAACGTAGCAGTAGCCACATTGACCAAACCATTGCCAGTGCCACGGTGTTGAGCAGGAAATATCTCGGCAGAAATGGCGTACATAACTCCCCACATCATCTAAGTCGGTTCTCAGCTTTTAACGCCCATAAGACGGCCAAAGAACCTCACGTTTATACTAAAATTATATCCGCAATTCCATCCCAGCAATGCATTAGAACTACGTGAAGTAGTACTCGCCAATAAAAAGATACCAGTGAGCCCTATCTTTCACGATGAGTGAACAAGAAAGCAACAGTATCAAGAAGACGTCTACTCGCCAATTGAAATTGCCAAAGTGCCTTTACGCCCGATGCGTGATACCTCGACAGTCCATCCAGCTACTAGGGCTCCACCGATGCCGATAACACTGAGGATAGATTGCTTGAATCATGATTAGCGTTAGTACTGGAGGAGGCGCGTAGTGAAAACGCGATTCACATTTCTATACGTGATGTAAAGCGATCCGTCGCCGAAGTCGACTCCGCGGGTCGTTAGACTGAAGTCAGTTAGAATAGAAGCTTGTACCGCGATAGGGAAAGAATATACAGATACGGCAAGAAGCAATTATAAAGGTTGTACGCAAGCCCGATGATTGCTATAAACAGTGAGTCTTCGTCTACAAGTACAACAGGCCACTTACCCCAGAGCACAATCAAGAGGGTCGTAGAAATGGCCATTTTTGTGGTACTGAAGAGACCCTTTACGTGCTGCAGTCCAAAGACAGTAGTCCGGGGAACTACTGGGATGCCGAAATTCGCCACCTTCTCCGCTGCCTCAGTAAGATGCTCGACAGTCAAAGCGGTTGTCGTTCCGTTGTATGTGGCAATCTTATGAATGATAGAAACTGCTTCAGCGTCCTTTCCGGCGCTGATGAGAAAGCGGGGACTTTCGAGAAGATCGAAGTAAAAGAAACGTAGAATCCAAAACAGCAAGGTTATTCCTCCTAGGGCGAATAAAAGGTAGCGCCACCCCATATTATCTGCACTATCACAGGCTAAAGCATCCTCGGGACAAGAATAGTTGGCAATGAGAGGCCATGCAAGCTGAAAATGTGAGCAGTTGGCGATACTGTCGGGTGAAAGGCGGATAACACACAAGGCTGCCAAGCAAGGAACCTACAGACCACCAGACATTTATGAGGGTGAGGAGGTATTGATGAGTGCCGGGGACGAGATCTGTCAATCATGATGGTAAGTATGAAAGTGAACAGGTAGACGTACTCACCTAGGAATACCGCGGAGTCTACGGGAAGGTTACCTAAGGATTCATTCAATGAACCTCCACTCTTCTGCGTAAGATCAAGCGCTTACCACCGACGCCGACGCCAACCACGGCTAATAAACATGCAAGGGCTACAAAATTAGGCGAACCACCAGCAGCAGTCCCGAATACTCCGGCGATGAGAAGAGTGAGATTGAATGGCCATCTATTACTCCATGTCAGTCTAATGGTGAACGCGAGACATTTGAGATGCACACTTTCTTCCCCATGTATCACACCCAACGCTCCATATAGCCGGACCCACCAATAGTCCAACATTGGCTGCCAAAGTAAGGTAAGGGCCATTGAAGTTGAATTCTGCGATAGCCTGTGTCAGAATGAGGGCGGTCGCAAGCTATAGCTCCCCATCAGTCAGTTCCGGAATGTACGAGCTATTGCAGCAACTAACTGGCCAGACACTGTCACTACGAATTTGGGTTAGGATGTGCACTATGGTCACGCGCTAGAGCCGTACACAAACCAGCCGAAACCTGCACAGATAAATAGCTGTTTCTGGTACTTTCCCATACCTATAATGATTGTCAGATTCCGAAATCACGGTGTCATAGTAAATCAACGAACCGATCTCTTGAATTGCCTTGTTCAGCACACGGGACTTCGCCTGGTACACCGCATCCACGGACTCGTCGTTATACATGTCATCTAGAGCGATGTTGGTGACATGAGTGGACGGGGAATCCGAGACATCGACAATAATCGACTTGGTATCCATCCTCTGATTGCGGGCTGGGTAGTCGATGTGAGGCTTCGTGGCTTCTCTTTATACATAGCTATCGGGCTTCATGTGAATTTGGTGCTTCGCAGAACGTAAACACGGCATAACTTACTCCAGAAATACTCGGCCATTATGGAATCCATTCAGTTGAGTGTGCAGTCATCCGAAAGTTGGCAGTGCTGCACGAACAATGTGCTTAACTTAACACAAATGAGATCTATGTCAGCCCATTTCAAATAAAGTCGTGGAACTGGATTGGCAATGTTTACCGCACTGAGGCATATATCCAGACCGGCTGAATCCATCCCGCGGCGGTATCTGTACATCAAGTCGCACGGATCATATTCGAAGAGTCGACACATGGACCAAACCACCTCTTAAACGCTATCGCAGTTACGCTTCGTCCATAAGGTGAAACAGCCCAGCTTCTCGGGGAAACTCCATAAATAAGGCCCAAGAGAAGGTTTGTATCAAGCGACGATAGGCCAGAAGGATGGGCATCATGCCGACCGGATAGTAGCCGTTGGTATTCGTATGCGACTTTAGTGCATCATTAGCGCGCCACAAAGTCTTATACTTGTTGATTCGAGCTGCACAATAAATCCAGTTCTACACATGAACAACAAGGCTCTGACTTACCTCTCAAGTGACTGATCTTCTCCCCAAGAAAGAAGCAGCGCCAGGATCCCGCGATAACAAAACTGAAGCTGGCACCTGTTATCTCTAAGTGTCGACGAGGTGCTTGAATACCAACACATTGAGAGGCGAGATTATCGTTGGTTGAAATACAGAAAAAAATCGCCGAAACGTTGGTAGAGCGTCAATTGAGTCATAGTGGTAATTATTAAAAGTGACAAAACGCGTCAACAAACGTCAACATCGTGGCCGCGCGCGCCACGATGACGTACACGTGCTAAAAAATGTCTTCTAGCGTCAGTAGTATTTCAGTTCTTCTCAGTGAACAGTAAGCTACCAAAGCAGTTCAGCAACATTCGACCGATTCAGGTACATTGCGCCTCGAAGGTTATTTTTGTTAAACACAGAATGAGGTGGAATATCAAGACCTATGGAATGCAAAACACCTAAACTCGCTAACTTGAAAGAATAAATGAATATACGCTTAAGTACGATAGCTAGTTGAGCATAAAGAGAGCCATCCAACACCTCGTCTATCTGCTATCAAACCAGATCAAACCTCTGGTGCACCACGATACGCCGACGCGGGTGGTGGACTAGTAGGCTGTGCCGGCGAAAACCTGTTAGGGATCATATTCGAGTCCGGAGATGATGGCGGAAGTGGGGCGTAAGACTGAGGATACCCTCCGGGAGCTTGCTGCTGGCCATAAGGTACGCCGTTGGCGGAAGGAAAAGTGGACGGGTCGTTAGGGTCCTACACAGTTTGAGCTCGATAGCAAAACTTCAACAACACTTGACTCACATAAACTTTATCGTACACAGTAGGCGCATACGCCGACCCGGTAAGGTTCTGACCCACGAAGGAAGAGGTGGGAGGTGGGATATCACCCCCAATCGGACCAGTAGTCGCGACGGCAACAGGACGACGACGATGACGGCGCACCAGGAAGAAGATCAGAGCAGCGATTATCGCAAGGCCCACAACACCCCCAACAACGCCACCGACGATCGCGCCAGTGTTACTGCTCGAGCCACTAGAGCTTGATCCAGAGGCCGGCGTAGGGGTGGAGCTGGGGGAGGTAGATGTAGAACGCGAAGAAGAACCGCTGGTCGACGAGGCGCTGGTGGACGCGATGTGGGTCGCCTCCGCACCCGTATCGACTACGGCACTAGCAAAGTCGAAGGTGCCATTTGGTGAAAGGGATTGATAGGCATAGTGCGGTACTGCAGTGCCGTCGGGTATATTTACCGGATACCTGCAAGCGAATAGAGGTTATTCTATGCTCCCAAGTTAGAATAGGCAAACGTACGTCTGGTACGTTGTTGTGCAATTAGCGTCCCACTCACCCCAGCTATGTGCGCCACCGTTAATCCTTGATCCGGAAGGACTCATGAAGGGAACTCACACTGAGACGGAACCACCCTGGCAAGCAGCACACACGTTCAGGAGGGAATAGTACACGGTATTGCATACACAGTCGGACGTGTATATTGCGCCTACACCCGAATAATGGTATCCCGACGGAAGGGCCTGGATCGAGAAATCTGTCAAGATATTTTTTTTTTTTCAGAAAAAATGCACTCGACGATATCCTGAAGAGCAGAACGTACCAGCAGTACATACACCTCCCAATGCTCTTCCTATGTCGCAAGGGCTTTGATTTAGTGAGTTGAACGACTGCATCGAAGATCAGTTGTCTATCCTCGTGGTACCATCATGGATGATGGCCGCTTACCCATGAGTACGCGGAGTCCGTACAGGTCGCCTCGCTCTGCGCCCTTGCGCCCCTCAAGTTCTGCAAGGCTAGAACAGATAAAAACACTGCCAACTCGCGCACCATGTTAGACTCGGATGTGGGGGAAGAGTGAAAGATCGCCACTATCCCTATTGCCGTATATAAAGTAAATCAGATCTGCTTGACGGAAGCCATGCTGTAAGTAATCTCATGAGGGCTGTGCCTAGATATGTTTAGGCTGTGCCGCTGATGCTTCCCATGCGTTTTGTATACGTCAGGAGTTGTCTCCGATAGAGATCTGTCTGCCATTGTACCTCGAGTCGAAGCATTTCTGCTACTTACTATGGGTCGAAATGCAGCTAGAATTTCTGGGTGAGCCTGGTCTGATTAGCATCAAGGACACTATCAAGGATCGCAACGTAACCGAGTCCAGCAAGCGTTTCGAGCTGACACTAGACTGGACAAATCTGTCGATCACTATCAATAATACCAAGCTTGAAGCTTGAAGCGATTTGTGTGTGCAGAGAGTTGTATCAAAGCTGGAAGGTATAAACACTCTAGTGGTAAAAATGTTACCGAGAGTTGAGCATCGCAACGTTAGAAACCTCGTGATTTGAAAGGGGGATACACAGTGTTTGAATTTTAACTATTTTTTTTTACCTCCAAGAGGCTCGGTGATAGTTCTCCGGACCCCTAGTACGACGTCGCCGTGTGTACAAAAGCGGTGAAAATGAACTGGACCCAGAAACGCGATTAATTATGACAGACACTAGCACAAGATGAAACGCAGGACGTACAGATCGAAGAAATGTATTTTGACTGGATAACTTGAGATTCGAGCACGAATACGCAAGCATATGGCCTGTAGGCATTGAAACTTGAAGAAGGAACGTGTAATTCCTTTCATGAAGGAGAATAGGAAAGGCAATGCAGACGAACCAGTTCGGATCAAAGTAACGGACTGAATGACCCCTGAGATCAATTGGCGCTTAGGACAGCTATATCCATGAAATTTGTTTGTCCTAAACTTGATTCCTCACCGTCGACAACGACAAAATCGGTTGAAGCGCCTGCCTGAATTAATCACGAATGAGCGGGTACGACGAGGCTCTCCTCGCTGAGGCGCCAGCAGCGACCAGGGCCCAGCTGCAGGTTGCATACCGTTCCTTGGTTGCCGACACGTTTCTAACGTCTTGTTTACAGGAAGGCTACAATCCAGACATTTTACGACCTAACCGTACATCCCCCGTACGCAACGACGCTGATCCAGATCCTGAAAGCCAGAGCGGGCCACCGACTTCAAAAGAGCACTTACCGCTTAGCGCCGAATCAAGCCCGCCTTTGCGCCGGATACCTTTCTGGCGCACGCGAAAGGGGATTATTATCATCGTCATTGCTGTCATCGTAGTCATTGGGGCAGTGGTGGGGGGAGCCGTAGGGGGGACTGTAGGGAAGAGCAGCAGCAGCAGCAGCAACGATGCTGTGGAAGGAGGAGGAGGAGGCACTCAGTCTGGAATTACCCCATCGTCAGCTTCGTCTAGTGGGAGTGGGCAGGGAATTGAGCAGGGCGCGCCGGCTACGTCTTCAGAAACTCGCCAGACGACGGCGACGGCGACGGCGACGACGACGCAGACCACTCCCGAACAATCAAGTAGCGGCGGTACGGTGCAAGGTGGAGGCGGACCATAACTCTTGTTCGTATGTATATTATTAGTGAGTGACCTTCGACCTCTTTCTTCTCTGCGTTGATGGTTGCCCAGCACTATATGTTCTACCCTTGAATATTTGACATCTCTACCTTTGGAATCCATGGTTTTCATACACAGATTGTCAGGCACAGCTATCTCGCGTGGCCCTTGCTCTTACGATGAGTAGAATTGAACGGCAAATTCGGGCATTGTTACCTTCGCCTAATAGCCTGCACTCCCTATCAGGCCGACCCAAACTGTGATTTGCTCCTAATTCGTTCTTCAAGGCTCCGAGTGATATACATTGGCCGATATCTATCCAGCGGGTGGAATATGGTATCTAGATCAGTCTGTGACCATGATATTCAGCAGTCTCACGCCTTGCTTTAGGTTTTATTTTCCAGGGTATCTGTCATTTGTTTCTACATCCATCAGCGGGCTCTCTCATTCATTAGTACGTTCTGCCCGCTCACAATTGGCTTTACGCATCGGGCACAGCTCATGCGGCTTTTCTGGCTTAGCTATATTCCTTCCTTGTGTATGCACAGACCAGGAATTACCTTGCTTGCCAAATGTCATTTCCCGCACTTTATCAGTCGCCAGGATCACGTACAGCAACTCCTAACCAGAAAACAGCCCTCTCTGCATACGCTAGGTATCAAAGTTGGATCCATGACATTCAGCACCGGGACATTCACCATAAGGCTCTTCAAGGATTCTCAGACCCTGTATTCTTTGACGCCTACTGGTTCGAACTTCGACTTCATGTCCTCTGATTACATGACATGTCACAGCGTGCGGATTGATGGGCAGAACCGTGTATGAAGCAGCACATCAGCACGGATGAAACGAAGCACGGTAACAACGCTGAGTGTTTCGGGAACGACCATTGCTGCAGCAAATCTTACACATACCCTCAATTCGACGCTGTTTGGTATGACACGTAGACAGGATTTTTGCGATTCGGATATTCACCATTGGTCTTAACGCGCTCCCGTTGATCTCCAAGGTCATCACATCCTTGTTTTATATGGACAGACCAGGAATGACACAACACTGACAATAACAGAAATTCGGTGTCCCAGGTCGGCACATGACCGTCGTGTTAGTGGCACAAGCTTTAACCTCCCTTTTCAGCTACCACCTTGTCCCTCCGGTCTACTTTTCATCTACCACTCACCATGCCCAAGAACGAAATCGACGATTACTTCTATGCCAGACGCGATATTACTTGTCTATCCTCACTCCTTGCTGCTCTTGAGCACTGGAAGTTCACTGGTCCCGAGCTCGACTACAGACCACGGCCCAGACTGATGTCGGAGGCGGACCAGCGCAGAATGTTCTACACTGCTCTGGCAGACGTTTCCAGTACTGTGGATCGGTCAGTTGCAGTCACTGGCTCCCTCGCCGCGGACCAGAAGGTTCGATTGGTGGTGTCGATCTCGAAATCAGGTACTTGTGCATCGGCTTAGCGTGTTTCTACTATGAGACTAATGTGGCATGGATACAGTCATCGATGAGTTCGCAGCCACGCAATCACATACGTCCAGTGCTAGTGGTGAGCATCTTCTTAGATGGCAGCCAGTGCTCAATTGACACGTTCACCGTAGAAAGCACTCTCTTTGGCGCCACGATGGACGTGGACAAGGAAGACGAGGTGTCTTGGCCGTATGTCGTCTAGAACCTCTACCTTTATTCGCCTCTCACTTTTCCTCAGGAAAGCATCCCGTTCCGAGCCACTCTCTATTGACCGTTTATTATTACCACTCCTCGAATCGAAGCTTGAATCCGCCTTACCCCTCCTCGAACGCACCCTCAAGCACCACCCAACCGAATTCCTCCAAAGAATTGTTGCCTCTGACGCGATATTCCCTCGGCACCATAAAGGCTTTCGTGGAATTTTCAAAAGATGGAAGGCGGACAAACTGTTGGACAAATATCTACTTCCAGAGGGAGGTATAACCAAAGTTATCGGCAAAGCCCAAGCTGAGAGCATAGAGAAAAGAATCCCTGGGGTCCGTGTGGGCAACACAGGTCGAGTGATCGTGTCGAAGGGAAACTTGGTCAAGTGGATCAATGAGATGGGTTCGCTGTTGTGCGAGACTGTGAAGACATTCAAGGACGGTAACCAATCCTGCGAGGTGCAAACCAGCATGGGAATGGAATGCTTAGCTATCATATCTATTATCAGGGAGGTTTTTTCCGCGGACGAATTCATGCCTGTTTTTGTCGCGTCGTCGCTGGCTCCCGTCTTGGCGTCTTGTTACACCCAGGCACAATCTATCGGTAGGGCATTGAACTCTTTCTGATTTACTTTGTGAGCTCACACTTCCACTACAGATGTTAACGACTCCGCAGCACACCAGTCATACCCTATTCCCATATGCTTACATACCCTCGTCATCAACTACCTGAATTATGTCTGCAGTTACCGAGGATCTGCCTCGGTACTCTACGTGAACCACCGCTGTTACGCCCACATGCTTCCGGAATTCAAGCTGGAGGTACACTACCTCACGACGGACGACTCGACGTTGGAGATGCGCGATATCTCCCTTGACAAAGTACTAAGGTCACTCATTGCTGTGGATACCACAGAGAGGTGGTACAAGCGCCGGAGAGGATGGTTGAAGGCCCAGAAAGTCGTCGGGTCCGTCCACCCCGAGGCTGCGCTCATCTGCCTCCAACTCGCAACCAAAACTCAGGGACAGGTGGATCGGTTACAAGCTCAGCATAATTTTGGCGACGACGCTGCTCAGGTGCGCTTTATAGTGTTCGTCTTTCATACTCATCCTAATCAGTGCTTTGTGTAGTTGCTTTCGCAGCTAGATAATTGCGTCGGGTTAAGCCGCAAGATGTGCTGGTGCTGCAATCGGCTATGGAATTCCAAGGTCGAGAAGTGGAAGGGAAGTACCGACCCCCAATATTGTCATGGGCATGTTCTCCCGTGGATTCCTCCGGCCTATGGTGTCAGCCTGAAGGCGTTGGAAGATATGCGGATAGATTTGATAGAAATCTTGAAGGAGACTGTCGTTTCCTTGAAGGCAGAAGACTCGACATAAAATTTCAAAGGCAATCAGTTGAGGGCTTAGACGGCTACGCCGCCAGCATGCTATATACCTAGTAGTACATTTTAGGTTTGATAGGCTTGTTAACAGAGCCATGCAGAGCGGACTGTCAGTGTAGACACGTCTGGAAACAAAGTTCGCACATCATCACAGCCAATTGTATTGCTTTCACATTTTTGTTGGAAGTTGAACTAGGCTCTGAGAGGCTCGACCTACACTCCTTCGTCGTCTTGTTCCAATTGGCGGAGTTTTCCTTTTCCCTGGTTTAATAGACAGTTGGGGACGCTTGTTGACGAAAATCAAGGGGAGTGAGCAACAAAGAAATGGAATTCAGAAGTCATCTAGCCACTGTCGCCTTGAGTTGTACCACTCGATCCTTCTAGGGCTTCCTTTTCTCTTCGCTCCCGTCGTCGCTTCACATCCCAGTTATATACGCGGGCCGTGTTCACTTCCATTATCGTCAGCTGCTCTCGAATAAATTCCAGGTCTTCGATGGTATTTTGAAGACTCGTCTCAGCGGCCTCGAGCTTGGATTTTAGTAGCGCGATGGCTTCTGGTATCGTGTATGACAGCATAACATTAGCCTAGAAGACAACTCAGAAAAAAAAATTCTATCAGATGATAATACAACGCACCCCGAGCCATAGATAGACTGTATCCGTCTCCTCCAGTTCTGCTTCGGCATACAGCGTCTCGTTGAGTTCGAAGGTAGTTCGTATAGGTTTTGAAGACGCATCATCAGCTTCATCGCCCAGATCATCATCTAAATCGTCGCCTTCCAAGGCCTTGCTCTTTCCCTCCTGTGTCCAGTAAGCCCAAGAAAAGTAAAGGTAGACAGGATCTCGTACGCGTCTCTCTTGAAGATATTCCACCATATCCAATGTCTTTTTGTAATCAGGAATCTTCTCCTCTAGGCCTTTCCGGCGCTGTGCCAAGTTATCGTCCATGTACCGGTACTTCCTGTAACGCGTCTCATCAATGGTCAATGCTCAAGAGGAATTATAGCGAGCGTACGCCATGGCATCCTGGAAAGCTTTCAGTGGGCCTTCAATATCCCCGTCCGATCCTCCGACATATTCCTCGACATCTGCCTGAAAGTGATTGAGATAGTGTCCACAGGACAAACAAATTCGGCACGAACGATGAACGGTGCTTTGGGTATTCCCCGGGGGTTCCTTTCCTCTGACACGACAGCTTGCAACTTCCCTGAGGCCATGAAAGTAACGGGTAGCTAATTTCAGTGAATGTAAACCGAGGGATGCTGCTTTCCAGCAAGTCGGTAATGAGGGAGAATGAGGATGAAATATTGGGCAATCTTTCAGCACCGCATTATGACATGTGTTTATGTAACTTTTTCCCATCCCCATCATTCCATCCTCTGAATTATTTTTCAACTCTTTCATGACCAGGCTCCAAAAATTCCTGCGTAACTGAAGAATTGTCGCGCTGCAATTTACATTGTTATATCAGCGGTCCTCTTCCCTTCGCTGAACTCTTAGTGAGTGAGCCATCAATGCATCACGTTTGAATGAGAACTTAAACAATATCCAGGACCACAGAACTTTGTCTACTGAGCGCGAGCCCTGGGAGACTGTTTATTTTCAAAAGAATAAATCCTTTTTGAACACGGTCATCGGTGCATTTTCGACTTCTAGTACAAGTACTGTTTCTACTACTTTCTAAACGCACCAACACACCTAGCGTTTATCCCTTCGCCAATTTCTGAGTAAGTGTGGTACCTGCACAAATTATTGAAGGATGATCTGGTCGGCAAGGACGTGATCTCTTCCAAATATCTCCGCACATACCAAAAACTCCAACTTCGTAGTTCTGCGCTACTCGAGTCGTATTACGATGTGTTCCCCTTGTCTCTCCCTCACTCATGGGTTACAATCAACATGATGTCCTCCACAAATAAAGTAGCGCGGATGAATGTTGTGCTGGGCGATCACTCATGGGTAGAAGGTTTACAATTGACTGAGCCCGGGAAGAAAGGTCAGTCCACCAAATCCGTTTAGCCGTTTTCAATGCTAACTATATCTGTATTTCCCTTTCAGTCTATGCCCATGTCCGTCTCCATGTCTTTAAAGACGCAAGACGACCCGGACCTCGAAGTCGTGCGAATTTTCTCTCCCAACGGAGCGCAGCTCGATTCGAACTTGCCGTTGATCAAGTTATCTAAATGGTCGGGGGATACCGGTTCATTTTGGCCTTGGTATCTACAAAGCCTAAAAGTGAGGGAGGGATATTTACCCGGTCGGTCGACGTCATGATCGGTGTGTTGTATTTTTATTTGCGGCCTTCTGATTTGAACGTAATTTTCACACATCTTTGCTCATCGTGCAATTCCAACTTCGTCCGAACTTCACCCGAACTCCGGTTCGGCGATTGGTATAAAGAGAAGGACATCAAACTTCTGTCTTAGATATCCACCAGAAGTTACGCTCTCATGCACTCGAGAATGGATGCCCAGTCCGAAATCGTTGATGTCTCAGAGTCTCCATCTCTCAGTCTAACGAAGATTGCTCTGGAAGACATGTACGAAGATGGAACTGTAGATCCTGTATACCAGGCGAAAGCTCGCGTCTTAAACAATGCGATACAAGAAATTGGTCAGTACATACGGCGAAATTCTAGTATTCGTGGCAGTCTGACTAGTTGTAACAGGTATGGGCAAGTATCAAATTCATCTCTTCATCTGCGCTGGTTTTGGCTGGTTTGCGTAAGTTTCTTGATTGCCATATGATTACAGATACTGACCTACCCGTGTAGAGATAGTGTCTGGCCGGTCAGAGTTGTGATACTATCATTTAACCTCCAAAATCAACTGACGCAGCGAATATCATAGCTTATCACAGGTCTCATTTTGACACAGGTTACCGCAGAGTTCAGTTTTAATGGCCCTCTCCTTACTTTGGCTGCAAACATCGGTCTTTTGGTGGGTGCGATTGTTTGGAGCGTGGGCTGTGATATATGGGGAAGAAGGTACGGCATTCAATGATTCCGTTTCGTCCGTCAATATGCTAACCTGAAGCCTTAGGTGGTCATTCAATCTGACTTTACTCATAGCTGGAGTTTTCGGGCTTTCGGCTGGAGGATCCCCTAATTTTGTGACTCTTGCATCTCTACTCGCAGTCGTCGGTGTAGGCGTAGGGGGTGAGTGAAAGCTTCTACTGACAGGTTATAGATTCTCAACCGCTTCTTCTTCAGGTAACATGCCTGTAGATTCGGCTGTGTTCCTAGGTAAGCCGTGCTGGATTCTTTACTGGGAGACGGGCCTTATTCCTTGTGGTAGATCTCATTCCGGGCACTCATCAATACCTGCTTACCGTCATGTCTGTCTGGTGGTCCTTGGGTCAGTTACTTTGCAGTCTTGTGCGTTTGTGCCTTTCTCTCGGAGCTATTTACACCGGACACCTGACTTCGTGTCGACAGCTTGCATGGCCGCTTATCGCCAATTATTCATGCCCTGTGGGTGCTTCTGTCTGTGAACGTTCCCAAAATATGGGGTGGCGCTACCTTCTGTTCACACTCGGAGGAATTACGTTGTTGCTGTGGTGCCTTCGCTTCTTTTTGTTTACTCTCGTCGAAAGTCCGCGCTTCCTCGTAGGCATTGGAAAAGATGCTGAAGCGGTTTCCGTCATTCATAAAGTTGCGGAGTACAACTCCACTTCCACCGGGTTGAGCGTAGAACATCTAAACGAGGCAGCAGGACAGAAGCCAGGGAACGTAAAGAGGCCCGCGCTGAGCCGTACTTCTGTCTACGGGCTTGAGCACGTGAAAGCTTTGTTTAGGACGAGGAAGATGGCAATATCGACGACGCTTCTGATCGTGCTCTGGGGTATGTGATGTCCATATCAGCCTCTAGATGATAGCTCACGATTTTCAGGAATTATTGGACTCGCGTCGACCCTCTATAACAGTTTCCTTCCATACCTGTGCGATACCTTCCTGTCCACAAACCTCTTCATTAACACATTCACTTCTAGGTTGACGAGCCGCGGAGCAGATTACGGAGATGGGTCGCTCTCCATCACTTATAGAAATGTAGAGTGTTTCCCGTTTCGTCTTGCTACCAATAGTGATCGTCTTGCAGCAATTCATACTCAGCGTCATTGGCATCCCCGGAGCATTCCTCGCCGGGTGGGCTGTAGAGCTGCCATATATCGGCCGTCGAGGCACTTTGGCCATATCATCGGGCGAGTGGTCTGCTTCCTAACGCTTCTTACATTATTCAACGACCCCTCGCGAAAGACAGGGCTCACCGGCGCCTTTCTTTTCGCGAGTACCACCGCACGGAGCTCCAATGCTCTGCTCGGATGGAATTGTGGATATGTGTTCAACAGTAACGTGAGCTGCAGTCGTATGCTAGCATATGATTAGGAGCTGAAGTCAGAATTAGATCATGTATGGAGTTTTGTACGCAGTTTCGGCCGAGATTTTCCCTGCGAAACACCGCGGTACGGGCAATGGGATGGTGTCTACGGCCACTCGCGTCTTTGGTGTCATCGTGCGTTCTCTTTCGTTGATTTTCATGTTGTCGTATTCATAGTATTCTCGTCAGGCTCCAATCATTGCTTTATATGCAGACATTGCAACTGCCGTCCCCGTGTACATTGCAGGCGCGCTCATCATTTTTGCGGGAGTCTTGGCAATGCTTCTCCCTTATGAGCCAAGGGGTAGAGCGTCCATATAGAAGCAGGTAAGAACGTCTTGGTGTGTGTAGCGCAATTCTGTAGTGCAGTAGTACTTGGGTAGTACTAGCTTTCAATAAATGCCAAGATTGTGGCGTGAGAACAATGTCATGTGACTGATAGACGCGTCGCGTTTTCCGTAATGACTCTTATCCTTTCACCACTTTGTTCCAATAATGCGGGATACGGGGACTTCCTGCCATTCCCTTTTCCTGCGGGCCACTGGTCGACACTATCTTGGTGATGGCTCCTTCAGACCTGCCTTGAATATTACCCATCTCCTGAGGCTCCTTACTGAGCTGTTGGACCCAGTTCCTGACAAGGGGAAGAAACGGGTGGCCCAGGATACCGTCTCCAAACCTCCCAAGTCTAAACGACGAAGGCTGGTGCCCGGGTCTGACAAGGGCAACGACTTGCAAGCCCTCACTTACCCTTTTGTTCACCGCTACGCTCCGCCGTTAGAAGGAAACACACGTACTCCTATCCTTCGCCATACCTTTGAAATACAATACACGACCGATCATCCTGCCCACTCTTTGGAAGGCCATTTCCAAGATGATGCCGAATGGATCCGTGAAGAAGACGAGCTGCGTGACGTCCTGCAAGGCCTTGGAGAACACACTCAACAGCCTCCGGTGTTAGATCTGGGTCATGTGCTCATCGAGAAATATCACCACAAGCTTATAGGCATCTCTGAGGAATATCAAGAAGATAGGGGGGAATGGCTATTCATGTTGCCGACCTTCGAGGACGCTGATCCGCATTCGTTCAAGACTGACATCCTCGAGTTGGCGGAATCCTTGAAGACATATGGACGGGTGTCTATAGATGCCTCTCTTAGACTTACTGTCATGCCTTCCGGTGCTTGCGACTCGAAGGAACTTCCCTTTCGGCTACATGTGGACGTAACCGTTTCCATACTCATCCCACGTATATTTGATCCGTTTGGGGGTTACAAGGGCGTGACCAAGAAAACAAGTGAACCCCTCGAGTCTACTCAGAGACAGCTCTTACGCTTTGCGTATGCCAAGCCTACACCGTCGACATTCCAGGGTCTAGTGTCTATTCCCTTTTTTTATTCAATCCTTGGACCCGCCCCTACTCTTCCGTCTGAGTGCGCAATAGAGGCTGTACAGCCTGAAGAGCTGCTTCCAACCCTACTGCCCTTCCAGCGACGGAGCGTTGCCTGGCTGTTAGAGCGAGAAGGCAAGACGATCACTTCTTCTGGGGATATCATTTCAAAGACCAAGACATCCGAATACTCCTTTTGGCAGACCATTGAGGAAGGCGACGAGTCTTTTCAGTTTAATCGCCTCACTGGGCAAGTCATTGCCGCTTCCGAGATTGCAGAAGATTCCGAGCCTGTATTCGGTGGCATTCTAGCAGAGGAACCAGGTAGGCGCTCAAAATCTCCATCTCACCGCCTTACAATGAACATCTTTTAGGTCTAGGAAAAACATTAGAAATCATCTCCTTGATTCTTCTGAACCCCGCTCCGCCGGACCGAAACCCGGCTCAACAAATAAGATGGGACCCTGTAGAAAGGCTCGAAGTGAAGGCCATCAAGGCGAGGCATACATTTGCCTCTGTTGATATTCATTTCTGACATTAAATACAGACGACACTTATAGTTACCCCTCCAGCACTTGCATCCCAATGGATCGATGAGCTTGCCACGCACGCACCTACCTTGAAAGTACTTGAATACGATGGATGGTCAAAGGTCCCTGTCCCTATCAACGCTACCCAGCTTGAAGAGGAACGTGCCCGGAGAGCCAAAACTAACCAGAAACGCAGCAGAAAGGGACAAGCGCCAGAGCCCTTGGATGACATCATAGATTGGTGTACATGGGTGAACACTTTCGATGTTGTAGTCACTACGTACAACGTTTTGAAGACTGATTTCAATGTTGCTCGTGCGGCGCCTGTTCGACCTAGGCGTACAGACGTGGTTTACTCCAACGTTGAACGCCCACGTAGTCCCCTGGTGATGTGTGAATGGCAACGAGTCGTCATGGACGAAGTACAGATGGTTGGAGGAGGGAAAACCGAGTATGTTTCTTGTCCATATGGATTTTGATTGCCCAGTCATCGCCATTCCACAGAGACATGGTTTCATATATTCCCCGGCTATCTTCTTTTGCCGTATCAGGTACTCCTGCTCGTACTCAGGTTCAAGATTTGATTCACGTTCTTAAGTACGCTGATACTTACTGTATAAATGACGGCTAACTGGATATCAGATTTCTTCGCGTGGATAATGCCGTTGGATCTACGCGTCTGTGGAATCGTCTTATACAGCCTTCCTATGCCGCAGAGCTAGCTGACTTTTTTCGTCACCATACAATCAGGTATGCATGTTCCGCAGGTCCTTTTCCTTCGTTCTCCTCATCATTATTTCCAGAACCATGAAATCAACATTGGAAGCGGAGTTGACTATACCACAACAAACCCGCTATCTCGTTAGCATTGAGATGGGCCGCATTGAGCGCCATGTGAGTCCGCTCGATTTTCGTTCAAACATCGCAGCCTCACATTGTGATAGGTTTATGATCAAACTCTTGAGGCTGTACTGCAGGAACTTGGTCTTGATGCTCGCGGTGTGGCAGCATCAGCTGGGTGGGAAACAGATGGAACAGTTTTACGATCCTCACTCCGCCGACTTCGAGGAATATGTACCCATCCCCAGGTACGTTTATGAAATCAACGGTGAGAGTCAGAAGTTAATACTGTATGAAGGTCGGACAGCTTCAGCGCCAGAACGACAAGCTATTCAAACCGGGCGCTTTGAAGACCATCGAGCAAGTTTTACATGTTAGCTGTCCACCTTCAAGTGTTGTTCTTTTCTAACGTAACTCTTGGTAGACCATGCAAGATCAAAATTGGAGAAATGTCATGGACGACTTCAAATCGAAGGTCTCTTCATCTTTCGCCCTCGATAATTTCTTGTACTGATCACGGAATGCAGGTCCAAGCCATTGTCAGACTCGCTCAGCTGAAACAACACGACAACAATGATCACAACCGTTATCATCGTTCCTTGGAGCTCCTTCTAGCCGCCGAAAAGGAGGCAAGCAAGTTGATTGACGAAATAGAATTGGCCATCACAGACCACGATGTCAAGGGCGACGTCTTAAAGAAGGAAGCTGCTGCTCGCAGAGCCTCTCAGCCAGAATTACCAAGTCGCAAAGGGAAAGAACGGGAGCTATCATGGACTCCATCTGAGGATACAGATGACGACGGTCTTCCTCGTACCCCCGCTGGAGAAGAACATGGAATAAAGCGCCGTGCACTTCAACAGCGTCTTCGCGAGTCACGTATGGTTCTACATCGCGTCAAATTCTTGCTAGGTGACACCTACCATGTTCTGGGAGATTCTTTTTCTGCAGAAGAGTCAGCTGCGTACGCAGAGTGTGAGGAGATGCGACGCAACCTTTTGAAAAGTACGCACCTCTTTGGGATATTACCATCATAGGGAAGACATCCATCAATCTCCTCACCTAGGTACGGAAGATGAGGCCAATCGCGGGATGGCCCAGCTGGATGTTGATGCCACTAAGCATGGAATCGACGAAGATACCCTGACAATTCCTCTTCCATGCCTAGAAGAAGGGGGAATACGTTCCAGAGACATTGTACGTCCATTTGTCCATTCTTTCTCAGCTTCGACGACTGAAATGTCCTCACAGGTCGACCAACTCCACGAAATCATCGAAGATGTCCTCAACGTTCAATCGGCCCTACTATGGGAATGGAGGACCCACCTTCACAAGCTACTTACACAGAAGTTGTCGGCTTCTGAAAATGAAGCCGACGGTGAAGAATATCAACGTAGTCTCGACGATCAAGGAGAGGCAGAGACCTATCTCCAAGCATACACTGCACTTCTTGCGGATCATCGTGAAGCTCTTGTAAGCGAACGAACTCTGTTAGCAGTACATGATGCAAGGTCAGCCTCGATACCTACTGATCTTTCTTGCCTGTTTTGAACTATTCCATAGAGAGAAAAAGTATCGGCAGACAAGAACTGCTGTCAAAGCCACCGTTGCCGAAGCTGATAACGCTTCAGGACTGCCGAGCGATATTGAGTTGCAGCCTGAGCACGAAGTGTTGCACCAGGAACTGACTGAACAGCGTAAAAAGTTACTGCGGGAACTTGATTCTCGGTCGGTAAAATCGGTAAGTCTGCATCAGCATTATAGTCACCACAGGACTCATAGATTCGACGAAAAGATTTTGGTAGACCTCACTGCAGCTATGTCTAGAATCAATCGCGATTCAGATCCGGAGAAGGCGCTTTTGAAAGAAGCAATAGCTGAGGTTCGCCAACTCATTACAGACCAAGGTATTTGATATGCTGTCGTGCTTTTCGTACACGCTCTCAACCCTCATTAAAGGCGCTAACCTTGACAAGCTTGATGCTGATCTCGCTTTATTCCGAAAAGCTTTCAATCAGAGAATTCTGTATTTCCGTCAACTACAAGAAATCTCTGATTCCGTTACCCAGGTTACATGGGAGAAGACCTTCGATGAAGCTGTCCAAGAGTGTGAAGCAGAAAAGGCGAGGTTAGAAGACAGGCTGAAGACAAGTCGAGCACGTCAGCGGTACCTCGATAATCTTGCCAAGGACAGAGACGAAGCTAAAGACATAGACGACGAATGTGTTCTTTGTGGATGTGACTTTGAGCGTGGCTTTATCACTGCTTGGTAACTTAACACATCGTTTGTCTACGGGTCGACGCTAACATCTGCTTCCGTCTAGTGCACATGTATTCTGCGAAGGCTGCATGAAAGCCTGGTTACAACGTAGAGAAGGCAAGGCATGTCCAGTATGCAGAGTGCCCGTCGACCCGAAGAACTTGCAAAGATTTACTGTAAATGAGCCCGAGAATCCTGCGCCAAGCCGAATCGTTAACGGCGAGATGGTTCCACACTCTCATCGGAAAATCGAATACAACATGATTGGTATGTATTTGACCTGCAGTTTCACATCCGTCTCATATCGCGGTGCGTAGATCCGGAATTGTTCGACTCCATCGAACACATGGAGTGCTTTGGTGACTATGGTAGGAAGATCCAAACTCTTGTCCGCCATCTCTTGTACTTGCAAGAGAATGATCCTGGTTCCAAGTCTATCGTCTTTTCAGCGTGGGAAGATTCATTACACAGTTAGTTTGGTTGTTCTTGCTGCTTAATGTAATGCTGACAATCTTCTCTCTTTTCAGTATTACAACGTGCTCTTACAGACAACGGTTAGTACTACAGCTGTATTCGTCTCTACAGGAGCTTACGGTTTTCCCGTTAGCCATCCAATGTCTGCGAATTGACCAGGGGCGAACGAAGGGTAATAACGCATCAAAGAGGTTCAAGTCCGATCCCGATATTCGTGTTTTGCTCTTACACGGGTAAGTTTCTATTTTCTACGGCGTCATAACCTGATTGACACAAATATACAGTGAGCGAGAAAACGCAGGGTTGAATATTACTTGTGCATCAAGAGTCTTCTTGTTGGAGAGTGTCGTGCACCACGGCTTCGAAGTTCAAGGCAAGTCCAGTGACAGAGTAAATTAGTATTGCTGATTGGCAATATTTCCATAGCAATCGCACGGATTGATCGTTTGGGACAGACCCGACCCACGGAAGGTACGCTTATCACCGCTCTCAGTTATGAAAATGCATTTATGGTTCTGGCAGTCTACTGTTACTACGCCGAAGGTGAACTTCCGTAGCATCTGTTTCATTCCTTGCTCTGAGTTCTAACGGCTGTCATTTTTCAGATACTGTCGAGAGAAACATTCTTGACTTGGCTGCTCGTCGAGGGCTTTCGCTTTATACCAAAGAGAATTCAGCTGGAACCCTGAACGCCTCTTCTTTTGACGTCGCTGCCGGCGATAAGGACATCGACTCTCCTTCAAAGAAGAAGCACGCCCTGAAAGGAGATTTTATATCGAAGTATGGCCCATCCTGAAACAATTTGTTAGTGCTTACAAGAATATTTCTAGGATCGACGACATGTTGGCGATTCTTTTCCCACATATGTTTGAAGATGTCGAGTTTTTACTGCCTCCTGATGAGGACGTACACATGGAGGGCGGTGTTGGACAGGCGAATGCTGTTGCAGGTCCTTCCAGGCTGAGATGAAGTCGGCATCAGATGTAGAAATTACATGGATGATAATTGCGAAAGATCTAGAGATGTCGAAGATTTGACTACAACTGGAAGTCATCGTCATCATCAAGTACACGGCACGGTACCACTTGGGATCCCTCCACCTGCTAACCACTCACACGCCTCTCAAGCCGAGCTTACGCACTTGGAACAAGTCCGCAATAGAACTTGAAAAACCTGTAAGCAGTAAGACAGTATTAGTGCCCCCCAACAGACTCACAACCCACGACATCAGCGCCGCACAGATATTTCAAGCACATCCTAAGCAAACATAGCTACCATGAGAGTCTTGTAAAGGCCATACACAAGATAGCGGCACGTACGTGAGACGACTCGAGGGGGGGAGGGCTTATTTTTCTGTGGTTCCTTGTGTCCGTTAAGGAAATAAAGCTTATCAGTGCCGTTGATTCCATCCTGTGATCAATTATTCATGGTCAATATAATCAATTGATAAGTCTCTTGGGTGGAGCTCAACAGAGGAAATGACCAGCACCAGAAGGGATCGACGAGCAGGCTCGGAGCAGCCAAGGGCATAATTCCTGTTTTAACAGACACAGTCATTGATCGCGAACTGAGATGAAGCATTCTACAAAGGCATCGGACTTGAATATCCAGGACCTGCGACAGTGTAGAAATAGTAGACAAGTTGAGGGCTAACAACTGCCGTACAGATCTTGTCCAAAAGCCCTGGAGAGGGTCCATTTAGGAAGGCTGAGAGCTTAGTATTTTGTACCAAAGTTCTGCGGTTTTGACAGGCGCCTTGTACCTATCGGACTGGCTGTACCCATGTCAAATGCGAAGACAGTTTGGATGGTTCTTCTTGTAGTACGGAGCTTATCCGCCAAAAATGATTCTTCGCCATCTCAAGGAGTAGATATGTCGTCAGGAGTGTTTTGCCGCCTTCGCTGCACCAGGGACTAAGAGTGGGAATCACAAGAAGTTAAGCGTTGATGCGGTGGCCGTAACATAGTTAAGGCTTCAATATATATGGTACGTACTCCTAATAACAGAGGTGCTCTATTCAAGAACGGAGCAATTCCGATGAGTCTTCGAGGAAAGTCGGCGAATATTGGCCTAGCGGTGGATAAGGTAGAACTGCAACTATTATTTATTTATTTATAATTTAAATATCTTAATCCCGGCACGTGCTTGCCATGAGGTTTTCGGACATAATTAAATATCAATTTCCTATTTCTTCCTTGACCGACGACATTGACACTGTTGAAGGTCTTCGTTTTCTCTTTACGTTTTCAGATTTGACGGCGACAACTGTACAAATTCCTTTTATTAATTAACCGGCAGGGGATCCCCATTAACAACCCACCGACAAGCCATGCCCTCGTTCTTGTCCAAGGTATTTGGACGTAAGAAGGACGACAAGGAGCCATCTGCGGGCCGTCGCACTTCGACTACCTCTCTTCTCGAAGGAAAATTCGAAGGCCGTTTCTCCAACTGTATCACTCCCAGCGGACAAGCTACCCGAGGCGAAGGACAAGGAGAAGGGGAAGGAAATTGGCTTTGGGTTGCTACGAACCAAGTCTGCTACCCCGGTACTCTCAACATATGCCCCCTCTGAGGTCCCCCATCTTTCATTAAACTTGCCCGGGCCAAAGAATGGCGCAAATACCCGTTCTTTGGGTGTCGTTTTCGAGGCAGATCCCGACTCCCAAATTCTCTTGTCACAGTCCGAAATTGGAGGACGCCGGTTAAATCCATTGGAGACCCTAATATTGGTTCGCGCCTGTTCTCAAGCCATTGTCGCCCGAGGCGAGTTATTCTTCCACCTTCATTTGTTTAACTGCTCATAGTTATTCGTTAGGCCTGGAAACACCAGGTCTCATGCACCCTCATTGGTATTCGGCCGACCCGCAAGTTCAGAAACGTGTGTAACATCACAAGCCTTCGTAAAATCATTAGTTAACCTCACATTACACCAGGACTCATTTCGCTTTTTATACATTCTTTGGCTCCCAAAAGCCCTATAACTACGCTCTCTCCCACTCTTTCCTCGCCTACATCAGCTTTTGAATCTGAGATTACCTCTACGCGCTCACCTCACGATGTCGCGGCGGTTCTGAGATGGGGCGTTAGGCACTTGCAGCTAGATGGGAACTCTTTCGGCAAAGATCAGGCTTGGTATAAGAACTTCTTCAACGCCGAGAGTTCTTCCCAATATCCTCTGACGGCCTTTGAGGACGGCCTCGTTCCGCAGCTTCCACCGGCTCATCTTGAGCTATTGACTGCTACTTTGGATCTCTTCTCGTCGCTTGCTGCGCACGCAGAAGCTAATAGCACTTCCGGTAGCAAGGTATCCTAAGCTACTAGGTCTGTGGCTCCTGGATGTCACACGCGCAGAGCCTAGTGATACCTGGTCCTCATTCTATGCAAGATGGGAGCGCGCTGGACGGATGATGGAGCACATTTTCTTGTCAAATATCAGGTAGATTGAATACTCCTCCGGCATGTCTTTGATTCTTACCAAAGTCACGACAGGCGAGAAATGGCAAAGAATAGGATGCCTAAGCGTCTTACAGAATTGGTGAAGCAGTATCCTTACAGCAAGTCTCCAACTGAAGAGGACCTCTTACCGCGGCCATGGTTTTCGAACACGACAGTATGACGCCCTTTATGTCCATATAGATACAGAATTATCCACGTCCGGTCCACCAAACTCACATCATCCCCTCCGACTGATATCCGATGCTTTTAAAGCACAGCCCGGTTCAACAGACCATGTAGAACTATGGAATAGGATAAGCAGGTCGCAAATGAAGGAGACTGGCTCCTTCGCCTGGGGGCTACTCCGCTACAAGTCGTGTATTTGCAGATGAAACCATACGATTTCTCTCCATGATACCCATGGAGAAGGCCACTTCTGAGACACCAACACTCAATCTATTCGACCTACAAGAAAGCGATCATTCTCCCCTAACTGGAGCTAAAGCTGCAGTTGTCCACAAACTGGTGTCAGTAATGGGAAGTTGTCGTTTGACATGCCATTCAGTTCCTGCCTCGACGTCAACACCTTCTCCTGCAAGTCATATTGGCGTGGACTGGGCCCAGTTCTCGACCTCCGGTTTCCTAGAATCACTGCCACTCGGCACCGCGCTTGCTTCCACCCTGATGGATTCGGACCTTGAAGTCACTGTTCCGCCGGAACCCAAGAAGTCCAAATCGCCGACCCGACGCAACGTGCCCGAGCTGAATGTCGATATAAATAAAGCAATGCCGAAGGAGGAAACCAACTCTACTTCCAAGGTGACCAGCGTGTCGTCTGTGCAGCTCGATGAAGCATTTATAGACTTTTGGAACGACGCGCTGGTGGACCCGATATCTTCAGATTGGCCGTCCTTTGTTATCTGCAAGCTGAAGGGATCACTATCCGACATTGAAATCGAGGGGAAACGAGTTGAATGGATAGTTCTCGAGCAGACCTTCAGCAAACCACCACCTCCTCTACCGCCAGCGTCAGATAGTCTCGCTTCGCCTTCTGTTGAATCACCCGGTAAACGACCTCGAGCATCCTCTCCTAAACCTTCCTTCAAATCGGATATATCTGGCACGTTCTCTTCGACAAAGAAGCGATTTAGCTTCTGGACCGGTGGTGATAATAAATCGCCCACCAAGCGGAAGAATGCGAACATTCCCAAGTCTCCCAAGATTGGCGAGATGGGCGAAATTTTGAAGGAAGAGGACGGCGACAAGGTTAAGACAAAGGCTACGAGGAAGTCAGTGGATGTACCAAAGGATATTCCGGAGGAGCGAGAATCCGAGGGTGGTGTTTCCGGGACGGTTGCTACAACTGCCGCAGCTGTTACCGCTGTGGGAGCTACTGCTGTGCTAGTGCAAGCGGCTGCCGAGGCCGCACCTGGTGAATTGAAAGTAGCAGAAGCGGTCGCCGTACCTAAGTCTGCACCAAACCAGACGCCCATCTCAGAATCCACAGTTGATCCTGCACCCCCACCTGTCGTTGACCCTATTCCGGCGACAGCACCTGTGGACGAAGCAGTCACCACCTCGGAAGTGAAAGTCGAGGAGGCTTCTGTAACAGAATTCGCCCCTGCAGCCGCTGTACCAGTTGAGGTACCTCCTCCAGTTTTGGAGGGCGAGACACTCAACGTTGAAGAACCCCTTGCGTCGGAACCTGTTCCCGAGGTTATTTCGCCCTCCGATGTTGCTCCGGTTCTGGAGGAAGCGGCTGCACCTACGAGCGAATCGGAATCAGCTCCAGTCCCAAGCTCAATTCATGAATCTGCTCCTCTCACCGTCCAAGAGCCAGTCATCGCACCCACTGAGGAATCTGTTGCCATTCCCGAGGAAGAACTGGCATCCGTACCCGTTGAAGAGCCGGCTATAACTTCTGTGGAAGAGCCGGTCATAAGGCAGGCAGAGCAACCGCCTGTTGAAGAGGAGTCGGTGAAAGACATTGCTCCTACAGAAGATGCCGCGCCTGCAGAGTCAGCTGCTGCCGTTCCTGTTGAAGGATCAGTACCAGCACCCGTCGACCAGTCTGCCGCACCGTCTGTGACGGAGCTCACGGTACCCGCACCTGTTGAGGTGGAATCAGGTGAAAAATGCCGCTCCCGTTGAACACGTTGCAGATCTAACCGAAGAACCTTCACTTGTCGTCCAACCGGAAAATGTCATAGCCCCAGTGGAAGAACAAGCGCCACTTTCACCCCCCACACCCGTCACAACGGACGTAGCAGTGGCTTCTGCTGAAGAGCTGCCGGCGTCTGCTCCCGAGGAACAAGGCATCGCTCCTATTCAGGCGGAAGAGCTCGTCTCTTTACCGATTGAAGAAAAGGACGCTCTACCTACTGCTGAAGAGGATGGCACCGCTGTTCAAGAAAAGTCTGGCAACATCGGGGCTACTGCGCCAGCAGAAGAGGTAGTGGAAACTTCTTCGACGGATCCCGAAGTTGTGGGGGGCATTGCAACTCCAATAGTTGAGGACAATGTCGCCACGCACCACCCTGGGGCAACTTTTAGTGAGTCAGTGCCGGCGCCCACCTCTCCGGACATTAAGACGACATCCGAGCCTGATGTGGCGGCCGCCACGCAACCTGAAGTTTTCTCTGTTGCCGAACCAGAAACCGTTGCTCCAGCCTCGGATCCCGAAGACAAGCCCCTATCGAGCGACGTATCGTCAGCAGCAGAACCTGAAGATAGCCCGCAGGAAGTGTCCGCGCGCGCCGCGCCAGCTCCGGAGGAAGAGCCTGTCGACACTCCTTTGCTCGTCGAGAAGCCAGCAGTTGATATAGTTCCTGTTGCCGATGAGCCCACTGCTACGGAGCCTAGCGTTGTTCATACTGAACCCCTTCGTGAATCGACGTCCGAACCCCAAGAAAAGGACACGATATCGCTGCCACCTGTTCCTGTTGTCGACGCAGAGCCGCCTTCGCCAGCATTCCCCGTTATCGAGGAGATCCGCGAGCCTCAAGTCGAAGCTCACAGTGAACCTCTTTCACCTGATGTGAAAGCAGAACTCCCTCCTGCTCCAGCTAGCGTCATCCTTTCGGGTGAGACTCCCGGCCCATCCGTTTTGAGCACGCAGACAATAATCCAGGCCTCTTCAACGGAACATGATATCTTATCGAATGGTAGTCTTTCTAATGGTTTGTCACCAATTATTCTTTTTTGACTTGCCTGACTCACAATCTAGACGTTGAAAACGTTGCCCACGAGAAAGCACACACTGGCAGTGACAAGGTTGAGTCATCTGATCCGGTGACTCCTCCTGGTTTGTACACCACTCTTACTCCCGAAAAGGAGAGCAATGATAGCAATGATAATTGTAAGCATGAAAGGCCTACTGTTCTACACCATCTAACGCACTAATAGCTCAAGAAAACGGTCATCTATTGGACTCATAATTGCTGCACTTGTCACTGTACGTTCATTGGACGATGATACCCCCCATCTCATTCATTTATTCTCATCTTCATGACAACCTTTCAAGCGGAAGAATACCACTTTTGTCTGCTGCTTGGTCTACATCTTCGCTATTCATATCCCCAGTTAAACGTTATGCACATGCTACAATCACTTCGCTTTTCGGTTATAATTGCCATGCATCTTTCATTTTAAGTTGATAGGTAGGTAGGGATCGGTTTGGAGGTAGGGTGGTGACGGTTATACATTCTCCGTAGTTTATTTTCGCGCATTGTCATATCAGTGGAAGGAACATAAAAAGGTATATGCATTACAGCAATAGATCACAATGCAATCTCGACGTCTAGTCTCGCCAAATAAGAATACACGTCCGGCGACATACGATATTTGAGCATGCCAGCGAAGACCATCAACGACCTGGATTTCTTCCTCACAGCAGTCAGAGTCTTGGGACATAAAGTCAGTGCATACACACCACTTTAACAACAGAAAACCTACCATCTGCCTAGTAGCATCGGGGACAAGGGATCCCTTGACTTTTTGATGGATACCAGCGAGAGCATCCATTGTAAGTGTAATGTACGTCGGTAGATTTCGTTGTAGCGAATCATGCAATTCCTTGAATTCTTCGGCCCTACGCGTAATTTTAGGCCACGTCACCATCTAACGGAATGAGGTCCTGTGGTCTCCATGCACTTGAAAGGAGGAAGATGTCATCAGCGTGGTCCAGCGGAAGTCGATAAAAACCCACCTGAAGCGCGGTCTCGGGTCGACCAGCATGCTTGGCGTCGACAGCCTCTCGGATCTTCAGTAGCCGTACGACTGCATCCTTATCCTTCCCAGCAGCCCTATTTGTACGTTCATAATGCCGTACAATGTCAGTCGCCGTCTTCTCAATTGTGCGCGCCTTTTCATCAGGACTTGGTCGCGCGATCGTGCTACCCAAGGCCTGAGCGAGGCACGACATAACTGTAGAGTAATCCCCTGCCAAATTATACAGCTTTATAGCTTCGGATATCCGATCGTTTTCTTCCGAGTTTTTGGCGGCACGAATTAGGATCTGTTCGTTGTACTGCCGAAGCTCGTCTAGTTTGAGCAGGCTCGCTCCTTGTTCAATGACACCGTTCTTTCCACCAGGTAAGTAAATAGCAAAGGGCCTCAGGGTAATAAACACGTACGAATCTTGAACCGTCGGGCCTGAACCCTCCGACGAGCTCCTCCCAACCAGGTCCACTGTTGCTAAGGACGATTATACGCCGTACAAGTTCCCAGGCATTCTCCACCTGCTCCTTTCCAATTTCGCCTTGGTCTGCGGTTAAGCAGACACAATAAACATACTGCAGTGCCTCCTTGGCATCCATCTTGACAAACTGTCTCATATAGCGCCATATTATTGTGGAGATGCTCAAAGCAGGTGGCGATGAAGGAGGTAGTGACACTGGAAGTCAGGACTTTTAGCGCTCGACGATTTAGTGATAAAAGACATGAACACACGTGGAGTCATTTCAGAGGTCTCTGCCCGAGGGGGTACCCGAAGGAGCCCGTGATAGGCCAAGGCAATAGCAAGGTGAACTGCTTCGATTTCTGTTTCCTGATCCTCCCAAAGGGCTGCGACGGCCTTAGTAAGGATACCGTCAGTAACATATGATGTTAAGAGCGAAGCGACGAACCCGCTCAAACTGTCCACACATGAGGAGGACACTCGCCCAGACTCCCTTCCTCGAACCACTGTCGAATTGCCTCTCACCATATCCAAGTATCACTTCAGAAAATCCACGCAATCCGCCGTCTTCCTCCTCGTCGATCTATCCAAACTATATTAGATTAAGCGAGTGTATACACCCCGAGGCGAACGCACCATGGCAAGCTGGAACCACAACCAGTCTTCCGTCGTTGTGGTAACATGCGGAACACTCCGTCGCGTCGGTTCTAGTTTACCCATAAGCTTGTACAGCGCGAGTTTGAACGGATCTGCCGCAGCTGAGTGCAACATGTGAGCGTTGAACACAGATTGCAGATGATCTCGGTGAGCTTTAGGAAGTCTGTGATGATACACTGTTAAACACAAAACCACCACAACAGTAGAATATCATTACCTCCGATCTGGTGACTCAACCCATGTCCTGAAATGACTGACGAAGCTCACTTCACGTCTTTCAATAGCTTGCTGGAACTGTACAGCCTCGTCCAATGCTTCGTCCAAATGGCCTGTCCGAACAAGGTAAAATAGTCGCGCCCATAGTGGTTGCCCAGCCACAAGCTACAATGAACATTAACAAAGGACATAGATATAGATATATCAACTTAACACACCTCAATCCGTTCTTCCCATTCTCCATTTTTGTAGTACCGTACAAATAAGAATGCGCGTACTTTGTTTGATATGCTTGGGTCGCCACCCAAGAGTGCTTCTGTAGGCCGCGACTGCACTGTCCGATCCATGACATCCCAGTATTGCAATTCCAGAGATTCTCGTGCTCCTTTCGTGATTTGCCGTCGAAGAGCAATGGCATCCCGAGACTCTGGATCACCAAGATATGCTCTTGCGTGTTTCCGCTCAAACAAGGGAGAATTAAGGATATGTGCACTTGCATGTTCGACCGGCGGCAGCGCAGGCGGCTCAGCAGTTATTTTCGCCAGGGTTTGGAAGGTTTGGGCCATTTGTGCGGAACGGGGCTGTGACTGTCATGAACCTAAGAAATAGAGAGTAGAACAAGACATACGTCATTTAGAGAATTTGCTACGTCCGTGAAGGAGTGAACGATTGGGAATGAAACACCGCGCAAACGTGCAGCGTTGAGCTCGGTCACCACACGGTCGTAGGCCATCATCCTGTTTTGCATTTGCAGTGTGAGGCTTGGTGTCGAGCTTGACTATATGGTACATCAGGCAACAGGAAATCTAGCGAAATGAACACATACAATAAGGCTGCTCTTCCCGTGGAAGCTCTTTTTGAGTTCGGAGACGGCCTTGTTTTCAACATTGACGCGTCCTCCCAACTCTTCGAAGACGCGTTTCTTTTTGGCTTCCCAGTCTCTCCTTGTCCGTTCCTCGAGCATACGATAGAAATCTTCCTGTGTTTCCCGTCGGCCCTCCTCAATGGTGGAAATCAACGTCTGTTCATGCGCATGGCGAAGATACCCCGCCACATCTGTGTCCTGAAGTGGCTGTAAAGGCGAAAAAGTGGTCGAGGTGTTCAGATGCGCTATGGAGCTTGACAACGCCGACGCATCTACACGAGCTTGGGCAAGGAGATAATTTCTGCCAAAAATTTGTAAGTCATTGCTACACGAGACAAGAGATTTACCAACGCGCGATCAACATCATTCGAGCTCCCCGGCTGCCGCGAAACGAGTCTGCGAGACTGGGCTTCAATCTGGTCAAGCGAGAGGTTGACTGAAGGAAGTTCCGGCCTCGACAAATGAGACGTGAGCCCTTTAGATGCCGTCAACAAAGCAGAGAGGTCAGAGGCCATTTTGTCTAGTTAATGTGTCCCTAGATGCCTGCAAGCAATGAAAATTGTAAAAATTGGAGAAAGCAGAGAATATCAGTAATATTACCACTGTTATATAAGGCAACGAGGCTCGAACACCCCCTGATATAGGCAAAGAATGAACAGAGGTGATGGTGGTAGAAAGACAAGGCGTGTTTACCTGCTGCCTCTGCTCGAAACAGAGGCACAGCCACTTCGCTCGATCTTCTTGTTCTACTCAACTTCACGAAACCAGCCAAAACGCTCACCATGAATCATGCTAGATATTTCTACCAGATTTAAATAAAGTAAGGGTTTCAAACAAAAAATCCTCACGTAAGTACACTTGAGAACTGATATCCTTATATAGTGCCCAGTGTCACTCGCACGGTGGTTGGTCTTACAAGTTAACTTGAGTCCAACATCATTCATGTTTTCCTGTTTGTATCCCGCGTCTTCTGCCAACGATGCATCTCCTGCCATTCACGTGGAAATCGTTGAGTTTCCGCAGCACCAAGTGAAAGAGAACGCTCAAAAAGAGGACAACATAAAGATTGACATCCTTGGAAATTTTCAAGAAAGAGGGCTTGATGTCGCTTCGTAAGGAATGGTGAGCTCCGTCCACGACTTAAAAAATTGTCTAGAATGAACGGCAGCTTTAGACAAATATACAAACAGGACGTGAGAGGGAAGCCGGCCGGTTGAACGACGTCATGTACTGACTAAACTATTTCGAATTGGACGACTTCGGGCTTCAATAACATTTAGTATTACCGGCTGGAAGATTTCTACGTCATCGCAGGAATGTTTATCCGGAATACTAGTAAAAGTGTCGACCTCGTCATATTCCCATTGACCTAATAGATCTTGGAACTGGAAAACGATGAGCTCTGCCCTCAGGGCACATCCAGATTCAAGATATAGGGTACGTACCCTATGTCGTTATTCGCCTTTCTTTTCAATAACATCTTCCCGCGTTATCAGGGGCGAATCTCAAAGTAACATCTGGGCAACAATATAATGAACAATATCCGATAAGCATGACAAGTTAGACCAGTTCGGTCCGGCAAGATGCTATCAGCGGTCCGAACAGATGTTCTTCTATGTGCTTTGTATATAGGTCTGCAGTCGCCTCGGATTACCCATCTAGTTTCCATGCTAAACGCTATCCATACCGAACTCAAATCCAACTGGTCCTGGAAGCAGCGGGACCCGAAGGTTCCCATCATCGGGGAAGTCGCGACGACAGGCTGGCGCTCCACACAAGCGTACCCGTCCGAGATACACGTCGAGTTGTTGAAAAACGGCCTGATTCCGGATCCGTACCGCGGATTTGCCGAACATGAAGTCCAATGGGTAGGAGAAGTTGAGTGGCTATACAAGTGCACATTCGATTTCAAGTCAGGAGAAGGACGACACACTCAAGCTGAACTGGAATTTCTGGGCTTGGATACGGTGTGCGACGTCTATCTGGTAAGTGCTGAATCACCAATTACGTGCTGGCATCACAACTCACGTACCTACAACAGAACAATGAAATCATTCTGGAATCGAGCAACATGTTCCAGACCCATGTTGTCCCCATCTTACCGACGGCCTCTATAAACACGCTTCTTCTCCACTTCAAATCGGCCAAGAGGCTTGCTAAATCCCTCGAAGAACAGCACGGCAAGGTACGCGCAGGGTCGACAAACCTCGGAGATCCAAGCAGGGTCTACGTGCGTAAGGCCCAGTATGATTGGCGGTAAGCTCCCCGGATTTCATCGCATCCCTCCGCATCTGATATATTGTAGCTGGGACTGGGGACCCGAATTGATGACATGTGGACCATTCCGACCTATCATTCTGAGAAGGTATACAGCCAGAATTGGGAACGTGTGGACTCACGCATCAGTCACCGACACGAATAACGCAGCTACGAGATTGAAAGTAGATGTGGACATTCTCGGGGTCGCGGCGTTACCAACATTTATCAAAGTGACATTACGGGATGCTAAAGGCACTAAGGTCGAATTGGAAGAGCTCTCCTCAAAGTCCCGGTCTGTGGACTGGCGTTTCACGCCCGGGCAAGTGCAATTGTGGTGGCCGGTCGGCTATGGGGACCAGGTTCTCTACCGTGTGGTCATAGAATTGCTGGGTCCGGTAAATTCAGCTGCACTTTCTATTTTTCGCGACCTTATCGATTGGTTAGAACAGAGATGTCATCGATTCAAAGACAATTCGAGTTGGATTTCGCAGTGTCAAGCTTATACAAGAAGAGCTCCAGGAACCTGATCAATATGGCACTGGGACGACCTTTTTGTTTGAGATTAATGGGGTTAGGATGTTCATGGGGGGTCTGTCCATTCAATTCACAGCCTTGGGTAACATTCTCATGTCCTTCCCAGGCTCGAATTGGATTCCGGCGGATAACTTTTTAACCACGCTGACACCGGAACGTTACCGGGCCTGGCTTACGCTGATGCGCGACGGCAACCAGAATATGATTCGCCTATGGGGCGGGGGGGTCTATGAACCGGACTGTTTCTACGATATCTGCGATGGCCTGTTGTATTTTTCCTGTTGCCTTTACTCTTGCTCATCAATATGTCAGAATTGGGAATACTCGTCTGGCAAGACTTTCAATTCGCATGCGGTGTGTATCCAGCATACGAGGCGTTCGTCGCGTCTGTTCGCAAGGAGGCCACAGACAACGTAAAGCGACTCAGGCATCACCCATCAATAGCGCTATTTTGTGGAAACAACGAGGACTATCAGATGATTCTTCAATGGGGTGGTTAGTCTACTACGTCTCTCCCTTACATCGCTGACCCCACGCATATCTCGTAGATGTGAAGTTGTTTCCCGCAATCAAATTTTACGAAGACGTGCTACCATCTATAGTCGAGGCTTTATGTGATCCACCTATCCCATACCACCGCGGATCTCCATATGGTGGGCAAGGCTGGGACACAGCAGATCCGACCGTCGGGGACGTTCATCAGTGGAACATTTGGGGAGGCAAGGAATTGCCGTACCAAGAGTATGACCGGATGGGTGGGCGATTCGTCAGCGAATTCGGCATGCCATCCTTACCGTCAATGCGCACGATCGAGTATTGGATGGACGGCGCACCAGCCCAAGAATGGCATGCACAAAGTGCGTTGATGGCGCAGCATTGTCGCGCAGGAAGCTACGAGAGACGTTTCGCCATTGCGATGAACGATAACTTCAGAGTGACTGAGGACTTGGAGACGTATGCGTTTAGAACGCAGGTTATGCAATCTGAAAGCGTCGGATTTGCGTATCAGTCTTGGAGGAGAGGATGGGGTGGTCGCGGAAAGCAATATACGTCCGGCGTCCTCGTCTGGCAACTGAACGATTGTTGGCCCGTCATTTCGTGGGCGATCATTGATTATTTTGTATGTTATCTCGTCCTTTCATTTCATTTCCGAGTTGACATTAATGCAGTTGCGGCCCAAGCCGGTTTATTACACCATCAAGCGACATCTGGATACATTCGCGATTGGCCTTCTGCGCACTGTAACGAAGAACCGGCCGACCGACCGACCACGTCAATTCTATGACTTTGGAACATCCAGAGCCGTTGGCGCAAAGCTGGATATCTGGGCGTCAAACTCTACGCTGAAAAGACGTCTCGCTACGTTGAAATTACAGTTTGTGGACCTAAAAAGTAACTGGGCGGCAACCGAGGAGCATAAAGTCGTTCTTCTTCCTAATCAGACCAGCGAACTGATCTCCGTTGCTTGCCCTGGGGCCCATGCGACCATTGTGATTGGTGCACGGCTCCTAGATGACAGGTCTGGGAAGGTCCTAGCGCGCCACGTCGATTGGCCCCAGCCGTATAAATATCTGGCTCTTCCAGATCCAAGATTGAAGGTAACAGTGACAGAAAACAAAGTCGAGTTGCAGGTTGAAAAGCCTGCAAAGTGTGTGTTTCTGACCACGAAATCGAACGTTACATGGAGTGATAATGCTGTTGATTTGATGCCGGGAGAGAAGAGGACTGTCGAGGCAAGCAGGTTGGTCGACAAGAATGAGTTGCGGGTTGCGTTTCTAGGGCGTGAGAAGGCCTTTGCTATTCCGTAGTAGCGTCAAGTAAAACAGTAGCTTATGGTCCGGGTACTACAACTTGTTGTCTGCTCCTGGTATCCTATTAGTTGTTGCTAGTAGCCAATCTTCCCCGGGAAAACGCCAGGAAAATACCGGTGACAGACCGAAGCTACCTTGTACGGTCACCAACGCACATATAATAGGTGCCAGATGATAGGGCACGTTACAGTATTTTCTAAGGTCCTGCCCTTTCCCCTTAAGGTGCGGTGTGAGTTGAATACTTAAATAAAGCCGTCCTATGACTCCTATCATTCGACAGTGACAACTATTGACGTAACGGTACTTCTTGAATCGCGCAAAGGCTTATGCGGATGCTTGCTCTACAAATTGCGAAAGAGGGTACAAAAAAACTGTTTGACAGAATGGCGTGGTAACCAAATGCCAGATGATCACTCAAGCTTGGCTGTTGGACTTCGGTGTGAAAAGTATTATCTGCGTCCGCGCTTAGGATCTGATTAGGGCCGCTGGAATTGGAACGGGGCGGAAGTGAAGGATCTTTACCATTTCTGTTCAAATGGTATTGAGCAGAAAATAGAGTTTGCGTATGGAGCTAAAACATTACAGTAGAGGCGATCTGCTCATCCAACTTGAGCAAATACTCAGTTGCGATTACCTACAGTGTCTAACGCCGTAAGCGACAGAAGATAGGCTGAAGGATACACTAAGAAGACTTGAATGGATTAATTAATATAAATCAAGGTTGAGAAAGGTGACATCCACGTGGCGGCGTTGAGTGCCCAATTTGGCCGGCGCCTGTGCCAAACAAGGACAACCTCGACGCGTCACGTCCGACGACAGCATTGAGCAACGACAGTAACTACGACCACCATGGCTGAAATGGCCGTTGATGCCCCCAAGCCTCCCAAGCTCGTCCTGGACGATTTTATTGCCGCCGCGCTCTCTGGCACCCCTTCCGAGCTGCACCCTTTCTTCGAATCGTTTCGAACGCTGCACACACGAAAGTGCGTTCTACTCCCTTGGAACCATATCAGTTAACCTTACAACTACTTATACAGGCTATGGCATCAACTAACACTGAAGCTTTTTCAATTCTTCGACCACCCAGCATCGAAACCGTTCCGGGTCCATGTGTTCGAACAGTTCGTACGGGACTTTGAGAGTAAAATCAACCAATTGAGGCTCGTTGAGATGGGTGTGAAGGTATCGAAGGAGATTGATAGTATGTTCTCATTTCCACAACTCATTTCCGTGCCTTGAGGGCGTCTTAATCTTTGCCGTCAGATCCCCAGAACCACTTGACGTTCCTGACCTCGCTGCTCTCTAGAATTGACACGGAGAAGGCGAAAGAGGCTCATGTGTTACTTCTTACAACAATTGCGCATGCGAAATTGCTGTATGGTGACCTCGAGGGGACAAGGACTGACATGGATTCGGCATGGAAAGTTCTTGACAACCTTGAAGGCGTAGACAACGGTGTCAACGCGGCGTATTACCTGTTGGCCGCTGACTATTACAAAGTGAGTTTAAGATGCTGCAGTCTAGTCTTGCCGGTGCTGATATTTTGTGTATAGGCCAAAGCAGAATATGCGCCGTATTACCGGAATTCATTGCTGTACCTTGCATGTGTCGATCCTGCAACGGACATGACACCGGAAGAAAGGCTGGTGAGGGCTCATGATTTGGGCATCTCTGCGTTCCTAGGTGACAGCATCTACAATTTCGGCGAACTCGTGAGTTTGATGCTATTTCGTCGTTTCTTCTGGTGTTCTCTTACTAACGTACAATTGAAACAGTTGATGCATCCCATTCTTGACGCGCTAAATGGCACGCCTCATGAATGGATCAAGAAATTACTTTTCACGTTCAACGAGGGAAGTATAGGTAAATTTGAGGCCCTAGCTCCCCTCTTCCCGCAAGAGGTACGAGTTTTTCAGCTCTAGATCTCCGATTATCACGTATCGATATCTTTTCCAGCCCATCTTGCAAGAGAACTTCCCCTTCCTCCGTCAAAAGATTTGCCTCATGGCACTGATCGAATCTGTGTTCAAGAGGCATGCTGATAATCGAACGATGAGCTTCCAGACTATCTCAGAAGAGACACGATTGCCCCTAGATGAAGTTGAGCATCTGGTGATGAAGGCGTTAAGGTGAGTCTACCTTGGCCCTCGGTGATCTCTCTCCCGCTGACATGCTGCGTCTAGCCTGAAGCTCATCCGTGGGTCCCTAGACCAGGTGGATCAAAAAGCGCGTATCACCTGGGTGCAACCTCGTGTTCTTTCCAGGGAACAGATTGGAGGTGTTGCGAAACGGTTAGAGGAATGGGTCAACAAGTTGAGTGCCGTCGAACAACGTATCGCTCCGGAGGTGATGATTGCCTCATGAATTTATATAATGGTTCAATGTACTGTACTCGTTCTTTAGAAAATCTTAAGTTTACCTGATGAACGCCCTGACCAGGGCCGTGCTGCGCTTCACGACAGTTCACGACATCGACAGGCAAGTTAACCACGTGGAAAATTGTGGAAGCGAAATCTTGGAGGATCTTTGTGAGCAGGCAGAATTCAATTGTCAGATATTCTTGAGGACAACGCGAGAAAAGCATGGAAAGGGGACTTTTGCACAATTTTGCAGAGAAAATGCAATTTTGGGACGTGATTTCCTAATTCGGTGGCACCATTTTGGGCAGCCCGTGCGGCAACTTCCCCTCTTACCATCATCTTCACCTGTACTCTATCTCATCAATATCTGCCGCGCAGAGGCGCAGCAGCAGCAGCGTGTATCAGGTCAGATTGCGACCTGCTGCAGGAATCACGACCTCAATAAGCGAGATTATCTTATATTACATTGAAGGACGACAGTCTTCATCAGTTTTTTTCGTTTCATCCTTTGTCGAGGCCCGGAGGGCGACGTGATCACTCTGCCTAGCTCACAGCGACTGTCGTAGCCACTGCGTTGACGATGGATACGACTACAACGACGGCGACAGCAACGAACGCTGCCACCACTTCTTCAATACCCTCGACAGCAGAATTTTCCTTCAAGGCGCCATTCCCAGCATCATCTACTTCAACCTTTCACGCTTCACCACTGAAGCATCGCAGGACCTCATTAGCGCTTCCTTCATCTCCGAAACTCGTGCCAGCATTTAGCTTCCGCGATGATACGGGCCTCGAATCTCATGTCGCTGAGACCTGTCTCGTTCCAGAGAAACGTGGCAAGCTCAGGAGGATATCAGCGGATGCTGAGAATGACGACTGGCCGCAGGCGACGGAGAAGAAACTGAGGAAGAAATGGTCAGCCGAGGAAACGCAGATGCTTGTTGACGGGTGCAACAAGGTGAGTGTTCCGGCTGTGACTTATTGATGGCGAGCGCTCATGCAGCTTCTAGCACGGTGTTGGGAACTGGAAGGCAATTTTGAGTGATCCCGACCTCAAATTTGATAACCGCTCCCCAGTTGACCTTAAGGACCGGTGAGTATCTGTTACTATGACTGCCGGGGCTTGGGTGTCTTTTGTGGACGACGGACGGTCCGGCCTCTCGTTCCTGCCGCGATACTCGGGTGTTTCGAAAGCAACATGAGCGACGTTACCATTGGACGCGTTGTCTTTGCGTTTTCACAGCCGTGTTTACTGCTGGAAAGAAAGGTCCCGTCGTTCGTCCATGAAAGTCACCTATTCCCCCGAGGAATATCTTTCATAGCAGTATAGCTCATGTCGCGTCTAGATTTCGTACCTACTTCCCTGATGCTTACAAACAACATTATCCCAACGCGCGCACACATCTCTCCAGCAAAGTTCGCTCTACTCTTCCCGACGGCTCCTCTCTCTTTGAGAAAACGCGCAGTAAAAAGCGGCGGCCTTTCACGGAGGAGGAGGACCGTGCTCTCAAAGCTGGCTACCAGAAGCACGGCACGGTCTGGGCGACCATTGTGAAGGATCCTATCTTCCAGGAACAAGGTCGGCGGTCAACAGACCTGAGGGACCGCTTTCGTAATGCGTTCCCGGAGCTGTACATGGCAGCTGGATACAAGCCGCGCAATGCGGCAAAGAAGAAGGGCGCCGATGGTTCAAAGGTCCTTATTAGAGCTGCGACGGATGACCAGCTTTCCATGTCGACATCGGGACCTAGTACGCACCGGCGAAAGAGGAGGAACACCAGCCAAGGGTTACTTCGGGGAGGGACGAAGAGTGTTCCACAAAGCACGGCTCCTTCTGAGGATGAGGCTAGTTCCGGCGGGGAAGAAGACGAGCCCGTTGTAAAACCGTTCAAGCTCATCGGAAGCTCTGTCAAGAAGGCTACTCCTCCGACTGTTCCTTCAACAACCGCCCTTCCCGATGATGATGACATGGATTTGATTCCCTTTGACCCTCTTCCTGATTCACTCACCGCCCTTGCGAACTCGTCGCAGTCGGAGATTGACTCACAATCGCAGGCCTGGTCTTCAGGACTTGATACTCCTGTTCACTCTTCACATCATGCCTGGACAGGGTCTCCGACGTCGTCTCAGATGTCTGATTATTTGTTGAGTTCCTCTCATTCTTCCCCCTTCCAACACCGGAGGAATGAAGCGGTAGTGGGTGGCATAGGCATGATTGGCAAGAGCGCATGGGGGACGCAAGACTGGTTCTCAGCGAATCCACGTATGGACTCGAGCGCGAGTGGAACATCATCCTCATCCTATCTTGAGAACGGCTTCTCGCCCTCATCACCGTTTTCTTTCAATCATCTCAACTATGGAGTGGTAGATCGATATGATCTTGTGCCCACTTCCTTTTCCCAGGATTTCAATTCCGAGGTCGGATCGTCATCGTTTTCTGATGAGATGTACCCACCTCGAAGAGAGTATCATTCGGACTATGCTGGGGATCTCATTTTCAGTACGCGAACGCAGTCGCAATCCTCGTATGATTCTTCGTCATTCACTTTCGGGCTTGGGCTCTCGGGTATAACCCAGTCAACTGGTATACACCCTATGCAACTCCATACGCCGGCTCTACCGGGGATTGATGAGATTGAGCTCACGGGTATATCACTTACTGACCAACCCGACAGTCTTCCCATGGAAGATTCGCTCCTCCCCCCCGACATCGCCATGTCTCCCGAACCAAAGGACGAAGATGGATCTTCGTTCCTCTTGGAACAGCGGTTCAGTCTGGATGATCTCGTAGATCTCTCTCGTGAGCTGCACACGACCCCACCCGGAACTCCCCAGACTCGCTCGCGACAGAGGTCGACTGTCAACCAGTTTGGGGTCCATGGGCGATCGATATCCGTACCTCCTTCCGAGCGCATGACGCTCCACAACCACGTCCCAGCGCGTCCCACCCAAGTGCACACCAACTCGCAGCCTGAACTACGTCCGTTCTCTCTGTTCGCCACGGACCATCCATTCACTGCCCCCGCACCACCTGTGCCTCCTGCGCCCCAGTCGTTTTCGTCCCTGTTCCTCTCCTCCAGCTCATCGTCTGTGACTCAAGACATCTCGCGAACGGCAAACGACATCTACGACCTTCCGTTCCTCGACTTGCATTACCATTACAGTACCCAGGGGTTGGACGCGTCTGACAACATGGAGTCCCAGAACCAGAATCAAGCATTGGATTTGGCGCAGTCCGTGGCTTCGTCGACGGCGAAGAACCAGAATCAGATCCAGCACTCCACCCCCCCGTTGACTGTGAAGGTGCTGAGTAACGAGGGTGTTCCACCAGTTGTTGAAGGACTCCGAAAGAACAAGAGTTTCGCACATCATCGTGGACAGAGTGCGGTCGTGTGCCCACAGGATCTGGTGCTAAAGAGCGAAACCAACAAGCGCAAGCGGTCGAGTTGGGATGGGGCGCATTCGTAGGTTACATTTCATCTTTTCCGCGAACTTTTATTTGGGCATTTTATTATTCTTTTTGTGCATAGTTATCATCTCATCATTATCACGGCCGTCTCGTAGCATACATAACTTTTCTCTTCTTTTTTCAATGGATCTCACAATGCAATGGATAGGAATACTTTACTTGTTTAACCCATCTCTGGAGTCTCAGCCCAGTAACTCTTTGTCGTCGTTCAGAGGCTAGTTATAATGCCGCTATCATACATCCAGCATACCGAATCTCCTGGTGACTGGGTGATTGCTCGAGCAGGAGGACTTTTGCCGAACCTTAGCGGAGCAGGGAGATCGGAGCATTCTTCATAAGAGGCTATCGGACCAGACATCTGTCTTATGACGTCAGCATCTTGTGTTGAACGTCGTCGTTACTGAACTTTCCTTTCTCTTGTCCACCAACACCATCGATACCGCTGCAAATCTTCCTTCAATGGATTTCCTCCACCATGACCTTCATACTTCTCCCTTCAAGGCTCTTGTTTCTACCAATGATCCACCTTCCGAACTAGAGGCAAAGACAGTAGAAGAGTTTCTAGACGACCATCTCAGGGAGCTTTCCAAACAGGACGAAGAAATCGCCCGTGTCTCTACGCTCTTACATCGACTCACGAATGAGCGGCTCAACCTGCAGCAATACATCACCGCACACCAAGCCATCGTGTCCTCTATCCGAAGATTTCCTACCGAAATCCTTGCAGAGATATTCATTCAATCTCTGGAGGATCACTACGATATATTTGACACGAAGCGAGGTCCTTGGGGTCTCTGTCATGTCTGCCGCCGTTGGAGAGATGTCTCACGATCATCTCCTGCTCTTTGGGCTTCGTTGTCCATTGAATCTCTCCATCTACAGCCCCAGTTCCGCCATGCCGACCTTCCTGCCATCCTCGAGGACGCATTGGCCTTGACCAACAACCGGAAGTTAAACATCAGATATTCATTGAAGTCGGTTATCATATGCGACCGCTCCCTTCCCGATTCCTATCTCCCGAAGACGATATGGAGTAATCGAGGGTCAAATTCCTGGGACATTTTACAGCTTCTGTTTGAAATCTTGGTCCGTCACTCTACACGGTGGAAGACTGCCTGGCTTGTCATTCCATTCAAATTAGGCTCCACACTACAGACGGCCAGGGGGAGACTGACTTCACTGGTCTCTATCGACTTCTCCCCTTGCAATCCATTGCACTACTGGTCCATGTGTTTTAACCCCGAATCGATTGACGTGTTGTCTACGGCACCAAAGCTCCAATCTTTGACTATCACTCCAGCTCCCAACACCGTTGCATTACCGCATATGCCTTGCTCACGGCTGCGTTATTTCGCTCATACACTGTACGCTTCGGTCGAAGGTCATATGTGTCTCCTTTCTGAAACCCCACTACTTGAAACTTATAAAGCGGAAATTTACGGGTCTTTAAATAGGTCTACCACAGTCCCCTTCACGCATAATTCCTTACACCGGCTGGAGTTGTGTTGTCGACGATCAGACCTCTCACTCCTCGAGTACTTGACATGTCCTGCCCTTGAGGAACTTTCATTAGATCTCTGTCATTTCGGTGACCTCGAACACATATTATTTGACTTCGACAATCGTTCTGGTTATCCATTGCGTCAACTCTCGATAGGACTCGAATACCTTGGTGATGTAGGTGGGCGGTTCCTAAACAGGTTGACGCCTGAAGAGGCCGAACACAATCATGCTCTATTACCAGGCCTGGAGACGTTCCGTATCGCTATTGGTGACGGCCAAAAGGAGACCCCAAAGATATTGAATAGTCTGATACATATTATAAAGGCGCGATGGGGTACAGGCACTTCCGCCGGCTTACGGTCGCTGTCCATGGTCATAGAGAAGGATAAACTCAATTTCCTCCGGCAGTTCAAAGAAGAAGGCTTCAATGTTTCTGTGAAGAGGAATGGTTCGTACCAAATCTGCATACACGAGTGTTGTCATCATAATAAAATGACTTCAAAATAGGCAAGCAAGAAGTGTGAACATTTCACTTCTGCGCGGGTGCGAAGTCAAATGGCGTATTACCATTGCTATTTTATCCTTCCCTTCGTATTGACTTGAGCTTTTCGTGGTTCACTTCCACTGAAACAAGTTACTCGGTACTTTCATGACATCAGGGAAGTTGCACGCTGTTGTGTTAGAGGAAAGGTATCCCCAGGGAATATCGCTCATCTTCCGTTTGCATCTTTCAGCGCCATGTCACAATACAGCGAGCACGTGTACCATGGACGACATCTTGGTACAGCAGCAAAAGGGATTGGAGGAGAAATTTCTGATTACAAGAAACCTTGGATATAGTGAAATATCTGCAGGAGGGACTGGTACGAAACCTATCTCCCTCAGCGAAACATTATCAGAGGCTCGCAAAGCATCGAAGGTGGTGACCTGGATGGTGATGTTGAAGGTTCTTCGTAGTCTACGACTCAGTCACTCTATGACGATGATTCGTTTATCAACAACGACATACAAAACATTGGTGCCATTTTTCCCTTGATAGGGATTGATTCCGTATAGAGACCCGTACGATCTGCTCCGGTGACATTATTCCATCATTCACTAGCCGACCTCCACGTTTCTGTATTCCCTTCACTGCTTTCCACCAACAATCCTCGCCCGTCTGATTTTGAGACCAAAGGGTCGAAGATTTTCTGAAAAACCATCTCAAGCAGCTTTCCAAGAGCGCTGCAATCTTGAATCAACTTACGAATGAGCGCTGAACATCTACAACAATATATCATTGCTCACCAATGCATCTTCGCATTTGGGCATTTCCCTGTTGTATTGCCACTGTCTCATAGAAAATGGTTTCTAAATTGACTTCTAGGGTAATGTTACGCACAGGGCTGCAAAGCAATTGAACGAAGAACCACCCGACCAAGCCTCATGATGGTAAGCATGTTTTGATGCGTAAAGGGGACAAGAACTGCCACAGGCAGATAAGAATAGTCACCAGTAAAAGAGCTTAGTACGACATACAGGAACACAGCTGAATCTGCAAGCGTTACCCAAAAGAAATCTGACTCCTATTGGTGACCGTGCAAGTATGTGAATGATATCCTCCCTCTACCATTTCTTTTGAAACTTGAAGATACCAGGACTGAAATCCCTTGGATGGACCTAACTTGATCAACGGGAAGTCCGAAACAAGCTCCTCTCCGCTGGGAGAGAACATCCGTACGACTCGTAGTGCAGGTGCGAGTTGTCCTTTGAGGTCATAAACCTGGAGTTGGGCATGAGTATAAACTAGAAGGGAAAATAGTTAGCATTAGAAGCGGCTACACTGCCCTAAAGAACTGACCTTGCTTCCTAGGCTCAACCAATTTCAAATCTTCTACCCACGAGTGATCTCCCAGGCGAAGTCTTATGCTCTCGACTCCACGAGGCGTCACCATATGCAATGCTTGAGACCAACAAGGGAGATACAGCGAGAACGCGTCTTCGAGGGATTCGATTAGCACAGAATGTAGTTGAAGGCGATGTTTCTGATATAGGCGGAAATATTCAGAACTAATCAGGTCCTTGGTGACCAGTCCATCTTCCAACAGTCTATGGGCGTAGTAGACATCTTGTAGACCGAACAGCCTAGCCACTGATATAGCCCAAGGCGTACCGTTAGGTTTAAGGAGGTCCGATCCCGATTCGAACAGTGATGGGTTACTTGTAGGAGTGAGACGGAATCGAAGCTGACCTGCCGTCGTGGGTAGGTCCGGATGGGTCCAATAATAATAAAATCCGGTAGTTTGATCGGGGAAAGATATGCACCCTTTATTGAGTGGAGCATACCTGAACCCTTCAGCCTGAGTTTTGAGGGGACTAACTGACAGCTTTCCGGAGATGTCACGGAAGTCATGCTCGGTCAGGCTTTTGGGATTCAGCGTCCGGATGGCTGGACATTGAACCCCGTTCAACTGAAGCTGCAAAGCTGCGATATTGAATAGAACGTGGAGATGTCGTTGTACAACGGTGAGGGAGGGATCGACGGAGAAGACGACAGGTCATTGTTGATCGCGAACCAAGGGTGGTATACCTGCGAGACCAAATTCTGTGATCCTGGAGCAAGTTCTCAGCCAATCACATTCAGACCAATGGCGCGCTCACTAAGACTTCAGTGAAGCAGAAAGGGCTGCTGATATAACAATGTCAATTGCAGCGCAGCTGGTGCTGATACCCAGAAATCGTTGATGTTGACAAATTGTTAAGGTCTGGTCACCAACGAATCTACCTGCCGCGATCATGAAGGATGTTAGAAAAGAATTTAAGTGTTTGCTGACCCCACAAGTGTCGAACGGCCAAGTTAACTTGAAGTGCAGATCAGAAGAACGAGCATCATTCCTCTTTGCCCATTGTTTGGCTAGGCGCTGCCTGCCAAGCAACACGATCTCTTTGGCATTCTGTGCTTCCAGCCTTCTACCAGTGCGCAAGTCCTTCCTCCGGTCGACTAGCTCATACCGAGTCGAAGCTCCTACTATCATACATACTCTCGTGTCCCTGCCGCAGCTTAGCTTGGAAATTCGCCAAAGGTCAGCTCTAAGAATTAATTCTCCATTCGAAAGTCTGAAATAAGTTGACAGAACTGTCTTCCTTCCGAAATGGATCTCCCCGACCCTGACCTCCATACTTCACCCTTCAAGTCTCTCGTTTTTAGCAATGATTCACCATCCAATCTAGAGGCGAAGAGTGTAGAAGAGTTCCTACACGACCATCTCAGGGAGCTTTTAAAACAGGACGAAGAAATCGCCCGCGTTTCTGCGCTCTTAAATCGACTCACGAATAAGCATCGACACCTGCAACAATACATTAATGCTCACCAAAGCATCCTGTCTCCCATCCGAACATTTCCCTCCGAAATCCTTGCAGAAATATTTATGCAGACGCTCGATGACCACTACGATGTGTTTGACACAAAACGAGGCCCTTGGGTTTTCGGTCACGTCTGTCGCCGCTGGAAGGATATCTCACGTTCATGTCCCGCTCTTTGGACTTCGTTGTCCATCGAATCCTTGCATCTGCATCCCGAAAGTCGCCGCTCTGACCTCCCTGACATCCTCAAAGAAGCGTTGTTCCTGAGTCACAACCAGCAGCTGGACGTCAGGTATTCCTTGCGGTCGTTGATCATAAATGACGGCATTATCTATCGTCCAAAGATCCTCTGGGTTAATCGGAGGTCCAATTTTTGGGATATCTTGCAGCAACTGCTCGATATGTTGGTCCATCATTCCATGCGGTGGAAGAGTGTGACTTTCGTCATTCCATTTAAATTAGGCCCTAGACTAGAGAAGGCCAAGGGGAGACTCTCGTCGTTGGTCAGCTTTGACCTCTCGGCTTGCCAAGGGTTGGGGTCAAGGATGTTTTTCGATAGCGAAACGATTGACGTGTTGTCTGTCGCGCCAAAGCTCCAGGTGCTGACCGTCACCAGCATGCCCGACAACATGTTGCTATCTTTTTCTCGGTCACAGATGCGCCACCTGAGCCTCGATCTCGAGGCTTCTGTTGAAGATCATTTACGTCTTCTTACCGAGGCTCCGCTGCTCGAAACTTACATAGCAGGTTTTCATGATCGTTCCCCTTTGGAGAACCACAGACTACACTGTACACACAGTTCTTTACGCCATCTGGAATTATCTTACCGGGACTCATCCCCGACACTTCTGCAATACTTGACGTGCCCCGCCCTTGAAGAGCTTTCCCTAGACATCCGCAATGTTGACGCGGCCGATATCTCCCAGATTTTGTATGAGTTTGGCGATCGTTCTGGCTGTCCCCTGCGCCAGCTCTCTGTGAAACTCGAGGATGCGGGAAATCTACTAGTACATTTGCTAGATTCGTTGGCGTCCAAAATGTACGGATGGCGTCATGACTTGTTCCCCGGATTGGCGGTACTCAAAATGATCATTGAGGAAGATGGGGAGAGCACCCCCAGTATACTCGGAAAGCTCGCAGATATTATACGTGCACGTTGGAACGCAGGCAGTTCCGACGGATTACGGTCCTTGTCATTAGTCATCGACAACGACGACGACGACTGGGCAGACTCGGATACCGAGAATGAATGGGCTGAATGTAAATTTGACGTCTTCCAGCGGTTCAAAGAAGATGGTTTAGATGTTACTTTGAAAAGGAATGGTTTGTGCTTCGTCTTCGTACTATATGGATGGTGATGCCATTAACATTTATTTTACATAGGCAAGCAAGAAGTGTAGGGGTCGCTTCAGAATCGGAGGGTAGAGGGCAGAACCGATAACATGTCATTAACTACTGTTATACAGAGTGTAATCATTGTGGTGTCCTAGTCCGCGTCCCTTTGCTCTTTAGAACGACTGTAACATCTAGTGCGTGGCTCAAACCCGGTATTGGATGGGCCCTAATGGCGTAACATTGAAGTACATACTGGAACGCTCAAGAATCCTCGTTGCTCCGCCGTAATCCTTTACGATGACGAAGAGGGGCGATATACGGCAGTCGGGCCTTTCAGCAGAAAGACAATACCATGGAGGTCCTCCAAACCGCTTTAGTAATTAATCCCGTGTCATTAAGCAGAAATCCCCGAAAATGATAACAATACAGTGCAGGTGTAAGTGTAATATTTACAATTCCCCATCCCCTGCTTGAACGCAATAATGATAAAAAGAGGACGTTAATCGTCGCGAAAGTCGAATGGTTTGCAGGTATCGCCAAGGAGTCAAAAAAACCGCGCGTCAGAATCTCCCCTTCCCTCCACCACCGTCGACTAAGTCGACATTCCAATCCCAAGTGTTGTATGAATATAGACGTGAGTTATTCACGTATTAAGAAGCCGAATAGTAATTCTGTAGGCGGAATCAGTAAGACGTCGTCGGGATCAGTGAGAAAACTCACTTCGAAAGATGGAGGATGAGAGCGGAGCGGAGTGCCATCATGAGATGACGCAGCCGCTTGTTGAAGAGGTAGATGCAGCCTCGTCGCGTGGTAGCATGTCTCTGTCGACGTCGCCAACCTCTGCCTGGTTGATGATGATGATAGCTGGGCACTCTTCGAAGCAATCCATGATAATGAGGATGAGTTATGCAGAAAGCACAGGTTGCAAAAGCGGGCAATGGAGTGAAGCTGAAGTAACGGCAGTGAACTCAACCGACTTTTATACAGGCGCTAACAGCTACGTTATTGTATTCGCCATCTCAGACCAGACGGCCAAAGCTTATTGTGTCGTCCTAATCTGCATACATTTGACCCCAACGCGTCCCGGGTCAAATCTAGAAACCAAGCGTTAACAATAACAAGCGTGGTTTGACCGCTACATGCCGCCTAATAAATGCCGCTTTGACAAAAAGATGGGAATAGGTGCCTAGGTCGGTAGCCTTGCCTAAGAAGGCAAGTCATTCCGTCCCCGCGGATGCGCATTGTTACACGAACGGCAGATCATCACTCCTGATATTCAAAGACAATAAAGACAGCGATGCTAGCCCGACAATCGTCCGTGGGGAATTGAGGGACTGTCAATATCTCACTCGTCATCAACCTCCCCTTCGACGGTGTTGCCCATGTCGAGCTTCCTTTTACGTCCAGGTATCGCTTTGCCGTCACCAAAGCCTACGCCCGCCTTCTTTCGTAGCACCTCAAGATCCTGTTCAGCTTCCTCAGCCCATTCAAGTACCAGATGCCGACCCAAAAGATGAGTGTGTCGCAACGCAGCATACGCGTTTTCCGCCTCTGCTCTTGAAACAAAATCAAGGAAGGCAAAACCACGCGTGCGCGAGTCAAACTTCTTTGGAAGACGGACAGATTTCAGCTGTCCATGTGAACTGCGCAAAAAGACAATAAGTTATATAATTCTTGATGAACGAGGGAGGTACTAACCCGAAAAGCTCCCGGATGTCCTTCCGGGTTGCCTCGAACGGCACATTTTTCACGATCATCTTAGTCGTCCGACTCTTTGAGGTGGCACTGTCTTTACCGCGCCCCTCGTCCTCTGCGCCCCGGCCGGCGAACTTGATGTGCAATGCATGTCCATCCAAAACAAAATCTTGCATGCTCTTCATCGCCTTCCGAGCGCCTTCGACGTCTTTGAAGCCCACAAACCCATAACCCATGCTCAGCCGCCCATCGGGCCGCTTAGGATCCGGCTTAGTCTGCACACGGGCAAAAGAAAAGGAAGGTAGGTTATGGAACATCTGGTTGAGGCGTTCTGTTGACGTAGAAAACGCCAGATTCTTGACAAATAGCGTCGAACCTTCGGAGAGTGAGGGCTCTCCTTCGGCGGCGTCTTCGGCCTGTTCGGGGATAGTGATGGCATGGGAGGAGGAAACGTGAGTTTTCGGTGCATTGACAGGAGGGGGAGCATCGGTAAATATGCCCAGAGGGCCTTTTTCCAGGTAAACGATGGAATTACCGAGCCGACGATATGCGACGGCACGAAATGCCTGGCTCGCGTCGTCGGGTCTGTCAAAATCAACCACCGCCATCGTACCCGCAGGTGGTACAAGAACGCGTGTGAGTGTCCCATGAGGCTCAAATAACTGTCGTATCTGATCCTCGCTTGTCCCATAAGGAATGTTCTTGACGAGAATAGTTGTTTCTGAACGGGCCCTCGACGAAAAAGATGATAGTACGACGCCCTGAGATTCAAGATACGATTTTGTTTCCTGGATGATGTGCGTTTCTGCTAGGGCAAGTTTTACGGCGGCATTATCGGACGATTCTGGGTTCAATATATCGGATTTGGCGATGTTCATGCGGTCGGCGACAGATGAAGCCACTGCATCGCTCTAAACAATAGGTGTCAGGCTAAAATAAGGAAGAACTAATGGAGAAGCATACATTCATGTAAAGCATACTCCAATTAAAGTCTTTGCTGGCAGTAGCCTTACGCTTCGCATTCTTCTCGTCCTTCAGAGTTCGTTTCTTTCCCTCTGCTTCCTCCACTTGATAGGCGCCCTTACGATCGACAGCAGCAAGGATATGCAGCAGACGACCTTGGAAGGACTTGCGGTCTAAAGCCTTGTATGCAGAGACGGCGTCGGCGGCCCGTGCAAATGTAACATATGCTAACCCTTTCGACTGCTTTGTCTGCGTATCAAGAGGTATGTGAACCTGTTCAAATAAAGTATATGAGCACGCAATACAAATGAGGCAGATCATATCAAGGAGAAATTCAGAAAATATTTCTACTATCGGTATCCCAAAGGAATCAGCATTCTCGCGAGTCTGATGTCCCTATAATGGTTGTCATCCTAGTATGAAAAAGAATTGACCGTACCTGTGACGAAAATAAAGTTAGCATGAGTTTTGGCCAAGACACAATAAGAGAAAATATAATCAGAAAAATTTCTACTATCGGTTTCCCATAAGGATCAACATGCTCGTGAGAGTCTGATGTCCCTATTTATGTTGTCATCTCGAACTACGCAACTCCGAGACGTTGCAAGAATAGAGAGCAGATCCTCACCTGAGATATCTCTCCATATCCACTAAACAGTTCTTGGAGCTCGGTATCTGTACATGAGAAAGCAAGATTCCGGACAAAAAGACGCGACGTTTGTAGTATGGTCTCTTCGATCGGATCCTTCGGGGCCTCAGGTAAGGCAGGCGTGGTGGGGGCCTATTCAATGGTGAGTACACAATACGCATAGTACACAGAACTGAACAATTACCTCGCCCTCTAGAGCCGGTTCCTCGTCATCAGATTGCTCGAAGGCCCGCTCATCTTCGTCCACTTTCTTCGACAGGTGCCGTTTCATCCAATCCAAGTCTGACAAACCTTCCTGATTCACTGGCTCCACATCTAGCGCTTGCACTCCAGGATCCTGCATATCCACGTCCAGAGTACGCGAACTTGTTGACGCCTCTGGCTGTGTTTCATTAGCCCAGGAGGGTCCCTTCTTTGTCCGCGGCTGCATGACTTCCATGAACTCGCCTAAACGCGACTCTTTCGCTGACTTGGCCTTGTCCTCCTTCACAGCCGTCTTCGTTATTGACTTCGTTGGCTGCTCAGACGACGCATCGGTAGGAGGGTCTAGTCGTGGTCGCTTATTCGGTCGAGGAGCTGGCGCGTCCCTTGCACCCTAGAAGCTCCAGTCAAATGTCATTTTTCTGGGGTAAAATAGGATAAAAATTTGTAGGCTCACCTCGATAACATTGACGAAGATTCGTGCAGAATCGATGAAGGTTTTGTCGAACCACTCCTTCGCCGCTGAGGCTTCTTGGTCCGTCTTGTATCCAACAAAACCAAATCTACGTGAAGTCCCATCTTGCTTGTGAGCGACTTTGAGGTCAGTAAGGGTACCCTGAGGGCAACCTTTCTGTTCAAAATGCTTCCGAAGGCGCTCGGGCGTGATGTACGGGGGTAGATTCTTTACGATGAGACGGGACATGTAAAACAGGAAAACTCGAGAAAAAAACTGGGTTAAAATAATTCAAACTCCGCAGGAACTACCGGTCCGAAGGTAAAGTACGTCATCTCCAGTCACCAGCGGACTTCCGAAATTGACTCCAGGTCTCTCCAGGTTGCTCCCGAACATTCGTTGTGTTTACTGTTTTCTCTGCTGCTTTCGCAGAGATCTACCTGCACTCACTTCACAAGACGAGGGCGGCCCTTTTCTCTTTTTCTCTGTAAATCTGGCTTCATTCAACACCTCCTTCAAGTATTTCGACATGTTTGCTTCATTGAACCGTGTCGCAGTAAGCCGAGATATATTTTTCAGCTATTTGCCAGCTAATCGTGCCCATTAGCGTTCCGTATCCATATTGTGAGATTACTTGTTTGGTCTTAACAACCAGGATCTCACAAGGTTTCTCAGTCACAATCCCGCTTCCCCCCCTTCTTTAAAGGCACTGGAACTCCTTCAGAAAGCTGTATCTGGGCCTTATCCCCCTGACACGACCTCGAATCCTCCTCTTTACTTCAATTTGGACGTTGTGGAAGGCCCCCCAACTAGGGACCAGCTTGAAACCATCTCGTCATATGTCAAGACGTCTGGGCAACAGCCTGCTTCCTCTATATTCCTTTCAGCTCATCCTTCCGCTCCCTATGATGGGGATCAGCCCTCCACGCTTGGTGGCGTCTTCCAGGCCGCTTCACGTAATCCAAATGCGCTCAAATGGCCCATCGTAGTTGATTGGTTTGGTGGAAAAGCCAGTGTAGGCGATATTGAGGGAGTCAAGAAAATCCTAGAGGATCTAAGGAGGGAGCGAGACGAAGTACGCCCAGAAGAGAAGGGCGAGTCATCCGGTAAGAGCTGGTTCAAGATATGGTAAACAAGGGGAAAGGGAAATAAAGAATTCAACATATTGTACAAGTACATAATTCGAAACCTCGCACACATCTCACTCTGTACTTACGTGTCTGTACATCAAGTCTGTATAACAATGCTCTCAGATATATCATCACGAGAAGTGAAGACCGGTTCAGGAATGGTGAGCGGCAATCCAGCCTCTTTCCATGCCCGAAAACCCCCAATAATATCTGTGGCGTTCAACAATCCCAACTCCTGCAACGACACCGCTGCGAGACTACTCGTGTACCCTTCTTGGCATATAACAATCGCCCTCAAATCGTAGCGATCAACGATGGGCAATCTATATTCACATCGCGGGTCAAAGCGCCATTCCAGCACGTTGCGCTCGACGATGATGGAGCCCTCGATAAAACCTTCAGCCTCCCTCTGCGCAACTGGCCTGATGTCCACCAGGATGGTAGGTACATGGTCCTCAAGAACGCGAAGCTCTTCGTACGCATTCTGCGGCGTGAGTCGCTGTAGCTTTGCCCGAGCATTGCTAAGCCTCTCTTCTATTCCCTGAGAGCCGGGTGGAGAGTGCAACGGGTCGATGGGCGTACGGGCGGATTTACGCAGGGTGTCCCAGATGGCCGCGGTGTCGTAGGCGAACATGCCTAGGTCTCTGATGCCTGCTATCCACATAGTTCCATCTATGTCCCTGAAGGATGCGACGCGGTTCATGAATTTGGCTCGAGCGAGAATTGAGGCTCGGCTGCTAAAGTCCATCGAAGACGCGCAGACGAGGAGGAATCCGATCGCGTCTGTTCCTCGATAAGGACCGGTAGTTGCTACGGCACATATGTGGTTGTGTACGGCGAGATTGAGCTGGATATTTTGGCCAATCTCCGTAAGGAACTCTACGTCATCTGATTTACTAGATGTCGATAATACAGAAATTCTAGCGTCTGGTCAGTTTAGGTGGCCGTCTATCATAGTTTTAGGAAGTAATTACCGTCGAGGATTTCGAATCTCTGCATTACACGTACTGCGATTTCTTTGGCGACGATAGCGCGAACATCAGAGAGTGAGTGTCGTTTAGTATTCGTCGGCCCGACTAGTATTTCTCCAAGGGAGCTATACGAAGAGGATGTCATGTTGGCCTTTTTCCAGACGCTCCACGGTCAGCGAAAAGAGATCAAAGTGCTAAAATACGACTTGAGTTATGATTTTTGATGCGGCACAATAATCAAAGGGATGCGTACCTTCACTCTACCAGACTTTACTAGAGAAAGTAAGATGAAGTGGTGGTAGGTGGTCAGGGAACCGGCCCGGTCGTCTGCGATTTGAATTATTTATCTAATATTGTTAAAACTATTTAAATAAATAACATCGAATAGTACTAAGTACTTGAACGCTGAGAAGATATCATTTCTTCGTCTTCTTCACCAAGTTCACCTTCCTACTAGGATTTGCCAACTTGGGATGCATAAATTACAGCATCTTTACATGTTGTCGGCTTCCTGTTCCTTCGGCCGACACCTTTTTGACTCTTTCGGAGCCAAGAAAACGCGATACAAGGACCAGATGACCATTTGTCTGAAATACGTCGTTTCTGACTCATACTCACTCCTGCAACAGACATGATTTCGACGAGATTGACCAGCCTTTTTGGTATGCTTTCATTGAGATAGTTGTTCAGATATCCTGACAGCACGACAGACATCAAGACCCCAATCGTCGGGGCGCCTATGGCGTATGTCTCCCCGCCAGGATTCGTCTCTGCGATATCTTCCGCAGGTTCTTTCGGATTTCTTGGTGCAGGTGAGCAGGACAGCCCCCCCCCCCTCCTCCCCCCTCTAGCAGTCCTACCGGAAATTAACTCCTTGCCAGGCAATAGCACCCCCGAACAGCTTTCCGAGACTCTGCAGACGATCCGGGCCAATTTGGGATTGCAACCAAACGTACCGCTGCCTGTTGGTGTGGGATTCATCACCTGGATCCTCGAGAAGAACAACGTGTCTACCGATCCACGTTTGACGAGCGTGCTTGAAGAGCGTGTTCAGGCAGTCTGGTTTGCTTTTGGAAAGGACATTGGAAGTTATGTTCGACAGGTCAGGGAGCACGATTCGAAGCGTGACCACAAAACAAAGGTGTTCGTCCTCGTAAATTCTCTGGAGGAGGCTTTACAGGCAACCAATGAATGGGAGGCTGATGCTTTAGTAGTGCAAGGTGCGTAGCCCTTTGGAGCTTTTGCAATCTGGTACTAATACTGTACTAGGCAACGAAGCCGGTGGCCATGGAGGTGCTAAGGCCCCCCCTGTAGCGCTGCTCTTGACCGCCGTCCTCGCATCTGTACCTAAAGATGGCCCTGTCATATTGGCAGCAGGTGGCATCGCAACCGGCGCTCAGATCGCCTCCATGCTCACTTTAGGCGCGGATGGCGTCGTTATAGGGACACGGTTTTTGTTTACACACGAGTCTAACTATCCACCCGTGAAGAAAGAGGCGCTTGTCAAAGCTGGGCTAGGCTCGACGGCGAGGAGCACAGCGTTTGATGAAATCAACAGGACGGTCGGGTGGCCCACGGGTATCGATGGGAGAGGTATCGCGAATGAGATTATCAGCGATGCGAATGAAGGGTTGAGTTTGGAAGAGCGATTGAGGCGAGCTGATGAGGGGAAGGACAAGGGATCTACCTCTCGTCTCCCCGTGTGGGCCGGTGCGGGTGTTGGTTTGACGAATAAAATCCAGAGTGTTGAGGTGAGCCTGAAGCAATGTGTCTGTAGCCACTGTTAACCATCTTTCAATAGGAAGTTGTCCGTGAATTACAAGAAGAGACGGTTCGCGCATTACAGAGAGCATCGCAGCTGCTTGTACATTAATGAGACTTTTAGTATATGGAAGTGCGTTCACACATTACTGGTGAAGGATGGCGCGAACTTTGTCCACGAGGCCTGATTTTTTTTACGTCACCTTACGCCACTCCATTACGAGTCGGCGCTGTCTCTCCGTCACGGGTCCTCAATCTGATTTCCTATCGGAGAGGAGAAGGCAGCTGAAGCAGCGCCCATCTTTATGCAATTCTGTTCAGAACCCTCACAGGCTCGTCGCTCATCCTCGCGATGCAGAACATTTCCACCAAATTGACGAAATGCCTAAGTGCGTGTTTTGTGAGTCTAATGACAGCGCGAACGCTCATTTTTGAACGTAGATATAACTTCCCCGATCGTGGTGGCTCCGATGGCCTTTGCGTCCACGGCCAGTCTAATATCAGCTGTCACCTTGGCCGGCGCTTTTGGGTTCTTCGGTGCAGGTGTGTGCCCAGCTTGTAGTTCTGTTTCGTGAGCTCAATTTACACCAGGTTTCGACACGTCGGAGCAACTAGTGAATACTCTGCGCACCATGAGGCGTGACCTCAATGTTCCCCCAGACGCACCTCTTCCAGTCGGTGTTGGCTTCATTAGCTGGATTTTGAAGTTGACGGAAAGTTCAGACGATCCACGTCTTGTTCGTGTCTTGGAGGAGCTTCCCAAAGCGATCTGGTTCGCTTTTGGAGATGATCTGGGTGACTACATCGCTCAGGTCAAAGCGTACGACGAGAAGAGGAACTTCAAGACACTCGTCTATGTCATCGTGAACTCTGTAGAAGAGGCACTGAGAGCAACAAATGAGTGGAAGGTGGATGCTCTAGTCGTTCAAGGCAAGTTGTCAATCCTCAAAGCAGTCTGATGCTGACTATCTCGTAGGAATTGAAGCTGGCGGGCACGGAGGAGCTAAAGCGCCACCGCTTCTCCAATTGCTATCTGCTGTAATAGCAGCTGTTCCTGAAGACGGCCCACTCATTCTCGCTGCAGGAGGTATCGCAACCGGTGCTCAAATCGCATCGCTTTTGACCCTCGGGGCGTCTGGCGTCGTCCTTGGCACACGCTTTCTCTTCACTCACGAGTCGGCCTACTCGTCTGCAAGAAAGGTCGTCCTCGTAAAGGCCGGATTGAACGCAACAGCAAGAGGTTTGATGTTTGATGAAGTTGGCCGCACCATGGGCTGGCCTGATGGTATCGATGGGCGGGCAATTGCTAATGGTATCTGGAGAGATCATGATGAAGGATTAGGCCTTGATGAGAGGCTCAGGAGGTTTGATGAGAGCAGTGCAAGGGGGGAGTCGGAGCGGCTTGTTATTTGGGCTGGTGTGGGTGTGGGACTCACAGACAAGATACAGAGTGCAGAGGTGCGTATTAGAAATTCGTCTATCAAATTTCCTGATGTTCTCGCGATACTAGGAAGTCGTTCGAGAGTTACACCAGGATGCTCTGCAGGCTCTGCAGCGGTCATCTATGCTGTTGGTGTAATATGAAAACCGTGCATGAATGTGGGGACTGGGAGGGTTGCTCTTGTTTGGTTCGCCGTGGTGGACCGGTGCCTAAGGCACCCAGCCTGGAACGTGTGCTAAATAAACTTCCAACATGATATGTACTCCACAGCTGGTCGTCATACAACTATCGTGAGCACTCCTGATTCGTTGGACAGGTTTCGACGGCTGGACCGTTTAACCCCGGGGTCTAGAACTGTGGAAGTAAAGCACGAAGTACGATACTGAATAGTTGGATGACCACAGACGTTAACAGAACAGACGTTTCCGGAGTAAATATCTCTTCGTTGAACTTTATCCAACACCGAGTGACCTCTGCGGCGTATGTGGGTGGTCGGAATTCGGCCCAGCACATCCGATTCAGAATTTACGTGGCGTGAAATAGGTTCAATTAGGAAGTCCAGACTTATGACGTCGATTGCTGACCTTCGATTTTTGTATAAGTACTCTGAGGAGCAGCCTGGGTCGCTTTCCTACCACCACCACTGATGACTTCCACCATCGATCCAACGTCCATTGGCAGACCTGCACGCCCTCGCAGGCATGTCAGGTCCTTGACTGGTACGCTCCAGTCGTGACGCGATAATCCAATTCGATGCTGACTATATGCTCAGGCTACTTGCCGGAGATTGACGAGACTGGAAAAGAGAAGTGGCCGAAAGGCGATGAGAAGATATGGAAGGAGGGTATGCGAGGTGTCGACACTGGTACGCTGCAATGTGAACCTTCGACTCAGTCGGTGTTCATTGGCCCTCGATCAGATGTCGCTTCTATCACCAAGTCCTTCGTAAACCATGTTCAGACCTCCCTGGCACGCCAGGCAAGTAATTTGGGTTCGTTATACTCTTTATCGCGCGTTCGAGAATCTTCACATCGATTGCATTCTCTTTAGATGACCTTGGTGCCTACCAGGCCGCGGCGCTTTCAGTCCGGGACAACTTGATTGTACGTTTGTCTCCCTTTTACCTTTCGCCGTGAAATTTACCCAGGTTTGTACAGCTGAACTGGAACGAGACCCAGCTCACTTATACGCGGAAAGCCCCCAAGAGGGCCTATTACCTTTCTCTTGAATTCCTAATGGGTCGCACTCTTGACAACGCGGTATGAGCTTTTATCCTCATAAATGTCATGGGAATATACTATATTCACGACTGTACTACAGCTTCTGAATCTTGGCTTAAAAGACCAGTACAAAGATGGAGTACAGAAGCTGGGCTTTTCCATTGAGGATCTTTTGGACAAGGAGCGTGATGCTGCTCTTGGGAATGGCGGACTAGGTCGTCTTGCCGCTTGTTACCTTGACTCGTCTGCTTCTCAGGTGCGTGACCAGGCGCTTCCAACCGACGTCCAATCATGTTCTTTTTCACATAGGAACTGCCAGTTTGGGGTTACGGACTGAGGTACAAGTACGGAATTTTTCAGCAGGTTTGCTTCTGCGATTCTAAGCCCGTTTAACGCCTCATTCATTCAAATTTGTAGCTTATCTCCCCGGAGGGGAACCAGTTGGAGGTCAGTTGCTCGTTCGAATCCCATTCGCCTTCAAATGACACCCTTTTAGGCTCCGGACCCATGGCTAGATAACCAAAATCCTTGGGAGGTGAGCCAGCCCTTCGTATCGTGGCTGAATCTGTTCTGATGCAATGTGTATAGCTTCCTCGTCTAGATGTATCTTATGAAGTGCGTTTTTATGGGCAAGCGGAGCGTTTGAACGATGGCACTCCTCGCGCCTCATGGACAGGAGGTCAAGAAGTCCTCGCTGTCGCATACGACGTTATGATTCCTGGATGTTACACCAAGACTACGAACAACCTGAGACTTTGGGAAAGTAAACCCAAGCGAGGATTCGATCTCAACTCCTTCAATGGTTGGCTGAACCAAGTATCCTTTTCGATATATACTGATCTCAACTTCAAATCTAGCGGGTAACTATGAAGGTGCTGTCGAATCGTCCAACAGTGCTGCGGCGATTACCTCTGTCTTGTATCCCAATGATCATACGTGAGCATTGTCTTCTTCTTCAACCGGCTATTGTCCTAATTCATCTCTTCTCGACTGACAGAACCTGTGAGTGCACCGCTGCCTTCTGCAAATAATTCCTGATGGCAACATCTAGTCGGAAAGGAGCTGCGCTTGAAGCAACAATAGTAAGTGACGAGCTGTGTCTGCAGTACATGTATCTCATCGATATTGTAGCTTTTGGACTGCTGCTAGTCTGGCTGATATACTGAGACGGTTTAGGAACCTAGGCAAACCGATCACTGAGATTCCTGACTGTACGCAACTGCTAATCTATGAACGGAGTGATGCTGACCCGTTTTCCAGACATCGCAATCCAACTCAATGATGTATACATCTCTTCTTGCCTAATTGAAGGAAGCTAATTTTCCACTGGTAGACGCACCCGACTCTTGCCATTCCCGAACTCATGCGTATTCTGATTGACGAAGAGGACCTGGATTGGGACAAGGCTTGGAACATTGTGAACAACACAGTTTTCTATACCAATCACACCGTATTACCCGTATACCCCACTCTTGGCCTCTTCCTAGTGTGTTTACTGATCAAGCGTTAGGAAGCACTAGAGAAATGGCCGGTTCCATTATTGGAACATGTGTTACCAAGGTATGGATATCGGTTGACTATGGCGGGTTTCGATGACTGAAATTCGATATCACCGACAGGCACATGCAAATCATCTATGATATTGTAAGTCAATAGATGATACTAATGTGAACGATTCTTCTGACCATCTTTGTTAGAACCTGTAGGACGGCTTCTCCCTTCGTTAGCAAGACCTAACACGCTTCTCTCAGGTTTTTCTTGCAAGCCGTTGAGAAGAAATTCCCGGGCGACAGAGACAGACTGGGAAGAATGTCTCTGATTGAAGGTAAATTAATGTGCAAGCTCAAATTGTGCTATTACTGAAAATTTGTACGACAACAGAGGGTTTCCCTAAACAAGTCCGAATGGCACATTTGGCCTGCATCGGTAATTTCTATGATCATGTTGAAACTCTGGCATGTGCTTACGGTGAACAGGAAGCAAAAAAGTCAATGGTGTTGCTGAGGTCGGTCGTCGCTTTGATCTCGGTTTGTCGCTCGGCTTATCCTTCCGGTCCTGCAGTTACATAGCGACCTCGTCAAAACCACTATCTTGAAGGACTTTGTTGAATTTGAGGGCATCAGCAAGTTCGGTAACGTAACAAACGGAAGTATGTACCCGTCGTTGCACTCTGTCGGCCTCGCTGATTTGGTCTTGTAGTTACTCCGCGACGATGGCTTGATCAGGTAAGCACGCTGTTCCATTCCAGCGACTAAATGTTCACTTCCTTTATGTAACAGTGCAACCCCGAGCTCAGCGACCTCATCAGCAAGACGTTGAAGGTCGAGAAGAGCGTATGGTTGAAGAATCTCGACAAGCTCGAGGAACTTCTTCCCTTCGCCGAGGACGCCCGGTTCCGGAAGGAATGGGCTGCAATTAAGCAGCGCAACAAAGAGCGACTGGCGCATTATGTCCAGACGACTCTTGGACTCACCATCAACACGCATGCTATGTTTGATGTCCAGATCAAGGTGAGAGCGCTTCCTTTGACATTTATCGATAATATGGAATCTGATATACGGTTTCCAGCGTTTGCATGAGTACAAGGTACGCATTGAGCTTTGATCTTAGATCCCCCGGCTGAAACAAGTTTATAGCGCCAAACGTTGAACATCCTTGGCGTCATTCATGCAAGTGATTCATATGTAAAGTCTATCTGATGCTGACACGTTTCATTCTAGCGATACCTGACCTTGAAGGCCATGTCTCCGGAGGCACGCAAGAAAGTCAATCATCGCGTTGTATTCTTCGCTGGCAAGGCGGCCCCGGCTTGTGAGCGGTCTCATTCATGCCTATTAACGCTCTGAAACAAAGTTTGCAAGATTACATTGCTAAGCTCGTATGTCTGCCGTCTCGTATTTATGAATAAGGCTAACGACGACGTCTTGGACAGACTATTCGATTGATCGTCAACGTCGCTCGCATCCTCAACGCTGACCCGGACACCAAAGAATATCTCACTGTTTATTTCCTCCCAGATTACTCTGTGTCGGTCGCAGAGGTGTTGATTCCGGCTTCGGACATCAGTCAACACATCTCAACTGCTGGAACTGAGGCTTCGGGTACTTCAAATATGAAATTCTGCCTGAATGGCGGTCTGCTTGTCGGTACCGTTGGTAAGTGTAATTAAGCCGATATGGAGGACCGAAATTGAACGTCACTTGCACGCAGATGGTGCGAACATTGAAATCGCTGAATCTGTACGTCCTCTTCAAGCAAACGATTCTTCGTGTTTTTTTCTGACGTTGAATCCTATAGGTTGGCGAGAGCAACGTTTGTGAGTGAATTTACATGCTTTGAGTGAAACCTGATGTCCAATCTAACTCCCTGTAGTCTTCTTTGGCCACTTGACGCCGTAGGCAACTTTAATTTATTCGTTGTTCTATCTGCTCATTATATTGAAGGGACGTCGAGGACCTACGATACCAACATCTGTACCATCCCATCCAGATTGAAGAGAAGTGCCCAGCGCTGGCCAATGTTCTCAACAAGATCTCCGAAGGCATGTTTGGAGATGGAGGTGTCTATGAACCGTAATTTTTTCGTCTCGATTTCAGAGGGATTGTCTTCTGACCGGCAAATTCGTCAGTCTCCTCAACACCATCAGGCAAATCGACCACTACCTGATTACCGACGACTTTGATTCCTGTGAGCCTCGTTTCTGTTGATAAAATTTCTTTCTTGCTGAGATACGATAATCTAGACATCGCGGCGTTGGCAATGGTTGACGAGGCCTATCTCGACAAGACGGAATGGATCAAGAAATCGATCAGGACCGTGGCCAAGGTCAGATCTATGTATTTCACTCATCGTATTCTTCGTACTAAATATCTTATGTCAAAGATGGGGAAATTCAGCTCTGATCGAGCAATTCTCGAGTATGCTGAGAGCTATTGGAACCTGGAAGCCGTGTCTGTTGCCAAGTAGGTAGTATTGATTACAAAGATTAGACGAAACGCCATAACATGAACATTGAATGGACGGTATAGTCGAAGAAGTTTACATGTACGTTAATCGTAGTGTAAGAAAATATTTATACAATACAGGTCTTTGGCCTTATGTAAAACAACGTCGTGCAGTCCCTTATGACACCACAGGCATATACTTTGGACCACCCTCCGAATCTGCCTTCCGATCGTAGCAGGATCTTTACAATTGTTGCTTGCCTGTGTTGAAAGAAACGGTAACGTATCACTATCAATGCACATATATGAACCACAAACCATTTATTTTCAAAGTAATGTCTAAACCATCTTCTTTGAATTGGTGGAGGACGTCGAGTTCATCCTCAATGTTGAAGTCTGAGCCTGAAAATGCATCTGCGCCGATAACCAACGACACGGACTGTAATCCGGAGGAAGCGCCAGCGCTCCAACGCGCATTTATGATATCTATGAAGCTGTTGAGGATTTCCAGGGTGTCCTCTTCAGCATACTCAATGGTCATTTTGAATACCATCAGTCCGGGGAACAATGCATGACTCCATCCGTCCCAATTAAACCCCAAGGAATCTAGGAACTCCAGGGTTCGGATGTATGTCGTTTTCACAGAAAGCTGGCGCAGAGGACAGCCAGAACGGTCGCCAAACTCATAAAGTGTTTGCGAAAAAATTTCCGGAGTATAGCATCCTAAAGAAAGCTCTTTGAGGACGGGACACGTCAAGTATTGCAGAAGTGTCGGGGATAGGCCCTGGGAGGACAATTCCAGATGGCGTAAAGCACTGTGTGTGCAATGTGAGTGCTTCTCCAGAAGGGAAAAATCATGAAAATTTGCTATGTAAGTTTCGAGCAGCGGAGCCCCGGTAAGAAAACGTAAGTGATCTTCGATAGAAGCCACGCAATCATGGCTCAGGTGGCGCATCTGTGACCAAGAAAAAGATAGCAACGGGCAGGGCAGTAGCGACGTGTTGTCGGGCATACTGGTGATGGTCAGCTCCTGGAGCTTTGGCACGACAGACAACACGTCAATAGTTTCCCTATCGAAAGACCCGTCTTCCTCCAATCTTTCGCAAGCTGAGAGGTCAAGGGTGACCAACGATGAGAGCCTCCCCTTGGCCTTATGTAGTCTACGTCCTAATTTGAATGGAACGACGAAAGTCGCACTCCTCCACCGCATGGAATGATGGACCAATGTATCAAGAAGTTGCTGCAAGATATTCCAAAAATTGGACAGGGTACCCCAGGGAACTATGGAAGGAAAGATATCGCTGTCGTCCATGATCAACGACTGCGAAGAATATCTGATGTCCAGCTCCTGGTTGCCAGACAAGGCTAATACTTCTTTGAGGATGTCAGGGAGGCGGGAGCGACGGAAAGAGGGCTGCAAATGAAGGGATTCGATGGACAATGAAGTCCAAAGAGCAGGACATGAACATGAGATATCCTTCCAACGGCGGCAGACGCGACCGAGAACCCAAGGGCCTCGTTCCATGTCAAACACGTTGTAGTAGTCATCGAGCGTCTGCATGAATATCTCTGCGAGGATCTCTGAGGGAAATATTCGGATAGGAGACAGGATGCCCTGATGAGCAGTGATGTGTTGTTGCAGGTGTCGACGCTTATTCGTGAGTCGATCTAAGAGCGCGGAAACGCGGGCGATTTCTTCGTCCTGTTTTGAAAGCTCCCTGAGATGGTCGTGTAGGAACTCTTCTACACTCTTCGCCTCTAGATCGGATGGTGGATCATTGGTAAAAACGAGAGACTTGAAGGGCGAAGTATGGAGGTCAGGGTCAAGGAGATCCATTTCGGAAAAAAGACGGTTCTGTCAACTTATTCCAGACTATCGAATGGAGAATTAATTCTTGGAACTGACCTTGACGAATTCTCAACGTGGTTTTCCTGTTAGAGGTGTTTGTGGCTGTGCCACCAAAATGAACACTCCGGAAGTTCGGCCCCGTACCATTCATCCTGCTGTCCACCTGCAGGCTACAACTGTGTGACACTGCAATGCCTAGGTATGTTGTTCCTATTTTACCCATAATTATTCTGACAACTCTTAGTGAATTTCCAGTATCCACTCAGCGCTGCAGCCTCAGACCAGTCTTTGTCGATTGCGCCAGGTCGTATGGACGTCTCCTCCACAGCAATGACCCCCCTTCACCATCGGATTACGTTGACATATCAGAGATACTCCATAATGCATCCAACCGTATCAAACAACTAGATGCGTCTGCGGAGCCCAGTGATCAAGTCGAAAAAGCTCATCTTAAATGGCTTATTGAAGCCTACCGACCAATTCTCTCTCCTCTTCGAAAATTCCCTGTGGAACTCTTGATGGAGATTTTCAAACACACAACGAAAGAGTTCTTCCCCGTCTTTGACATGTCACAGGGCCCATGGCTTCTGGGTCGCGTCTGTCGAGGTTGGCGAGCTGTTTCACGCTCTAGTGCAGAATTTTGGACGACCTTGTCATTGGAAGGTTGCCCTCAGCTTGGAATACCAGAAAATCAAGAAAAGGTTCTTCTTGCTATTCTTGAAGATGCTTTGACTCTGTCGAAGGAGAGCGATCTGTCTATCAAATATTCCCTGACACGTGTCCCTCTAGACACGGACTCACTGCTTATCCGCATGCTGATTTCTCAGTCATACCGTTGGAAGGATGTGCATTTAACCATTTCTCCTGACCTCGTTCCTGATATAAGAAAAATCGACGGCCATCTCCTATCCAAACTCGTGCGTCTCCATCTCGCACCATGTGGCCTGGGTGTCTTGCCCGAAGAAGCGCTGGAACCGTTCCTCCTCGCTCCAAATATCCGCGATGTCACCCTTCATCTTGTTGCGCATTCCTATTCCTTGTTCTTGCACTCACCTCTATGGCAACGTCTTACTCATTTCCGAAACGATCATCCTGCTACCATCGACGACCATCTCACCTTCTTATCCCAACTGAACGGGCTCGAAAGCTACGCAGTACCTTGGTGTATTGAAACGCGCGGATCGGGTAGCACGTCATTGACCCCCGTTACTCATGAAACTCTGCGCTCGCTGCAAATCCAAGATGTTGATTTGCTTCAATATCTTGTATGCCCGGCGTTGGAGGCACTTTCGGTGACCATCTTTGAGGTGAAGAGACCGGAACTGGACCTGCTGCATGTCTTCCGTCAGTTTTCTACTCAGTCATGCAACATTCAGCATCTTACACTTTCCGTACCTTTCATCGGAGGAAACTACTACTCCCTTATGAAAGAGCTTTCTACCATTCTATTTCCGCGATTGCACTCCTTTACTCTGTTCGTGGTACGCCATAGAGATTTCCAAATGCCTCCACGGCCGTTCCTCTGCTCTGTTTTAGCCTTCATCGAGGCTCGATGGCATCCTGGTACTTTGTTGCGTCGCGTAGCAATAACAACGGGGTTTGAGGATGTTGAAAGTGAGCTTCTCGATCATCTGAGAACATTCAAAGAGGAAGGGTTGGATATTTCCTACAAAGGAAAAGGTACGGCCAGAGGCATATACTTGATGTCTTGATCCTGACATGTGTATCTGTTTGCAGGCATCCAGATATAGACTGCTCGTTACATTTCCATTCCAATAGAAGATCGGATGACTGCTCGCTCAATGCTTTACTACTTTGAGTATTTACGCATGCGAGAGTGTTCCGCCATAGAGTCAACGAATAGATTAATATGTTTTGATGTTATGTTTCTATGCCGTCGCTCTCGTGTATCGCCTCAGGATCCCCCACTCCGAATGCGCGTCAGAACAAGCTCGAGGAACTGATCGCATTCTCCTGGCGGCAATGATGTGCGGCCCCGGCGCGCAAGACTGACGCGACGTAAAACCTCTGGTACCTCTGGCTTGAGATTCCTCGTGGCCCATTTGGCGCCCTCAGCTTTGGACCCCCACGTCCCGGTCTCCGTGAACCGCCAAGTCCTGCATGCATTTATTGTAGCATTGGCGCTTACGGATTCATGCTGGCGGCGCCACTCAATGCAATCAACAATAGCAGCAAAGACCCTGTCATGTCGGGGCTCGGCGAACATTGTATCTGGAGGCGGCCCCAGGAGTGCCACCCCTTTCTCGACCAGACGCGATATCAAGAAGAAACTAGTGTGTCGCTTCCTGAGAAGGGTCAAGACACACATAATCCGTCATCCCATCGCCGGCGACGGCGTCTTTGGTGTATAGCACGAATTCCAGTTTACGAGCGAGACACAGGATGGCTCTGTGTCCTAGCTGGGTGGCGAGTTTACGATACGTAGACTGGGGCAGAGGGGAGGAAATAATGGCTTGGACGTCAAGGTCGCTTATTCCCGGTTCGTATTCGCCGTATGACGCAGATCCGAAGAGGTAGACGGCGATAAGGCCGTTCACTCCTGTGACCGGCCGGTAATATCCAGGGGTTAAATACTCTGTAGTAATTTTACCTGTAAATTTCCCAAGAACACGCATGAGAAAACACCTCAAAAAATACAAGCCGTGTTTTCATTTGTATCTTTGCGTGTAATTTGATCCGTATTTGATGTGAAAACACTTGGTAAAAACACCGGAGGTAATTTCGTACGTCATTACTGGAAGGAAACACGTGTGAAAACATGCCTGGTGTTTTCATCGGTAAAAACTGGGTGGATTATTAGTGTTTCGATGACTCGGCTTAAAGCCGCGCGCCACGCCAGTCAAGCCGAAATAAGTCGCGCCGGTATTGCCGAGTAACTTCGGCAGAGTCACACTACGGTATCGGCTCGGCGGGGCTTGACGCGACCTGAAGTTGCCCGAGCTTCGACTTGATTGAAAAATACAGTCATCACCCGGTCCGTTGTACAGGCAAATTTCCGGTGGATTTCAAAGCCTCCCTCATCGACCTTTCATCCAGAAAAGTATGCCATGATATCAATGATATGTTTAAGAGTATACATTATGAGTTTTGGGTGATTCCATAGTGATTTGATAGTGTGGTGAAATTTTTCGACAAAAGTCCAAATTTACCGGTTACCGGGACCTCTGTACACCGGTTTCCGTGCGCCAAATTTGGGCTACTGTTTCCCGATTTGGACTAATTTCTCACGGCTCTGAAGAGCGATTCTGGCTCGTTTTGTCTATAGCACCACAACGAGTAGTCTCTGGCCCATGGTTTCGCAGAAGAAATCTGTCCTTATAGCTAGTAAAACAATCTCAGATACAAATTTATGCAACCCAGTACCCTCACCCTTGTCTAATCCTGTATTTGTGTTTTTCCGAAATTCATATCAGTCACTATTGATTTCTTCCTGACCGATATAAGCCTCCTTGACTTCATTTTTGTTGGTGATATGATGGCCTATCTTGTACTCTATAAGATAAAAATAAAATTGGAACCATAACACAGCAGTAAGAGAAGCTATATTCAAATGTATAAAGGAATAGTGGTGTACAATGGACCGGGTGATGACTGTACCGAAATACTATTTTAGGTCAATTTTAATGCGGCCCGATAGTTCCCGCTATTTCTCCAACAAGTTCTTGAATATCACGTTGCCTAAATAACAAATTACTTGCCATTTGAAGGAAATGCATGAAGTCATGGCTTCAGCGGCTGGCTTCGGCGTGATGGCAACTTGGCTTCAAATGGGTACCGGCAACTCCCAGTTCTGGATTGTGAGCTGAGTAAGCATCTTTTTGGGCCTTCCGGCGGCAAATCCCTTCCGTATTCGTCTCTGACCCTCCGAAGGATCTTCGAAGGACCTGTAAAGTGTATATCCCACAGTTATATGTTAAATAGTGTTTTATAGAATGGTAATCACTGTAATAATCATCTACCATGGTTAATATACATGGCTTGCTTGTAGCTACTGTCTAGGGCTGCACGCCGTCACCGTATTGTACGGTTTTCGGTAACCGTTATACGGAAGATGGACCGAAGCCAAACCCACCCTAATGACCATTTGTACGGCACGGTATATGGTTGTTCCATCGCCATCAAGAGCTCTTACAGACGGCTGTACAATGTTGTCATATGGCTTATATTTTATCTGATTGTTGATCTTATCTAGAGCTTCTCTTAGAGTAAATGTATCATGCAACTTAGCCATTTTAGCCATTTTAGCCATTCCACAGCTTTGCCACATCACCCTCATCCATTTTACTCCTGCACAGTGACTATTCATGGTTGTCTCATCAATATTTCATTCGGGTTCAGGGTTGAAGGCACCTGTGATTTTCCTTTAATTCTTGTGCACCCTTGGCGTAGCTCAACATGGCGCTGTTCATTGTACTTATAAGTGCATTTCATGGTTCTTTTGTGGTCTTGAAGGCATCTGACTTACCTTCACAGGTTTCGATTATCTTCTGCATCCCTCAGGCCATACTACATTCTCTCTGTACCCTAATGTTCCTAATCTTGCCAAATTCATGCGTCAAATGACAGGGGACTTGCTATATGAGTAAATACATTTTATGCTCTGGTGCACGGTTGTCAATGACCGTAGACGGCCATAAGGTACCCGTACCGACACCGATGAGGCTTCAAAATTGACCATATGGCACGGTATATGGATAGTTCCATGACCGTCTGGGACCATGTCTTTATGGCCGTATACCGTTTACGGTACGGTGCGCAGCCCTACTACTGTCTCTCTCAGCCAAAGCCAAGAGAACAGGGCTACTGTATATTTTGTCATGTCTCTTTGTCCGGTGTCATGCCTGCAGCGTGTCTAAGCGTGTAATTTTGCAAAAACCAATAAATTACCTTTAGGCACTGTGCAAGCTTAGAGAGCTCGCTGACAGTGCAAGTGGCACGAGAAGGAGCAAGGTCACTGAGTCAGAATACCCTTCTGTCAGAAAAAGAAGCCACGGAATTAAAACATAGGACTTCGTCACAGCACTGTACCTCACAGGCATGCACGGCAATAAGGCCGACTTAGCGAGCTCGCTTGCAATGACATCCGTTGGCACTAGGGAATTAGGCTTGGTGGGACACGCTTGTACTCGGGCCAAAGCTAATTTAGATAACTACGCGTCAATAATCAATGATGCATAGGCCCTGGAGATCTGGAGAAACGATACCACGCGAGAGATAATCAAGAGAACCACCGGGCATGGTCTGGAAACAGATATGGACCGACGAGATTAGCGAGTGGACTGGATTTCCGATGTGTCTCTTGGTTACCGTGTCTAAACTATGATGCCATCACCTTCGGAGCAGAACAGAGAACCAAGAATGATGTGTGATCAATGATTGCGCGTTATACAGCTATTGAGTGCTAGCCCACAGGCAGCCACTGCTGTCGGGTGAGCAACGTCAGTGCCACCCAGTCCTTTGAGACTACCAAACAGAGAGAAAGCAGCGCTCTGCCAAGAGAGCTGTGACATTTTGGACGAAGGATTATCGGCCAACGCAAAAGTATTTTACTAATAACCAGTTTGTAATGATCATTCTCTTCTAGTATAAGTAGGGCAGATTTTCATGTATTAGAACAAGCTACCTACCCCCCACGTACAGTAATAAAGTTTCAGTCTGAATCTGGACTTGTTGCAACACGTAAGAGTTAGTAACTTTGAGTCTTGGCTATACCAGAGAGTTAGCGAGCTCACTAGAGAAATTGAAAACAGAGATACATATTGGATACAAAACTTCGGTTTTACTTGAGATAAGAACGAGACCCGCGTCAGTGAAGCTGCGCTCAGCTCTAGAGAAAAACTGAGAAAACATCTGAGAAAAACTCTGTCCCGTATTTCTGGTTCAGTAGTATAAGAGAGAATTGAGTTGTGTTAGCCTCTGTGTAGGCTTTGAAGGAGATTTATGAGGGAATCAGCCAGCTTGAGCTGTTCTAGCAGTTGCACGAAGTGTGACAGGTGTGCGCAGTTGGACCTCGCGGCACCGTTGTTAGAGCGAGCGCACTGTGTGTGAGGACTCGTGGGGACGTTAAACAAGAGATTTGCGTACTGTGTTTTGAGAGCGCCAAGGGCCTCTAGCATGATGAGTTTGGAATTCAGGTTTAGCGAACTAAGAGAGAAGGCGAAGGCGTGCGCAGTAGAACCTAGCAGCGCTTCGTACTTAGCGAGCTCACTGAACGAATTCGGTCATTTTGTGGATCTGTGTATCCGTGTGTATTTTCTATTGAAATATCATTTGCCTTGAGGGTTGCGTGGTTCGCCGGGCTCTCTTGTAAAAGCTTCGAGGAGACAGCGAAATTGAGATTTGCTTGACAATTGTACGTGGTCGCATTGCATTAGTTAGCGAGCTCGCTAAGATATATTGAGATACTGTCAGGGCACAAGTAGAATTAAATTCCTTGCTCCCTTCCACACTTATAGAGATTGTGTGTGTGTGTTAGTGGGATTGAGTAGTGGTTTAGAGTGTTGTTCATGCTAGGCCGCACTTAGTTTCACGAGTGCCTGTTGCCAGCCTCATCACCAGACTGTCCCAAAGTGACTATATAGCAATTTACATTATTTTCCACCTAAAATGGTGTATTTGGGAACAATCAATCACTGTAAGCTGTGACAAAATTGGTGCAACGTGACTATTTGTACTTATTTATAGTGTAAACTTGTTCATCCAAATGCACCTGGTACAGGCTTCCACAGACCTCGTATCACTTCGAAAAAATTACAGAATATCATTTAAAAATAAACTACATGTTTTCTTCAGAGCACTTTTTTTTAAAAAGCATTCTAAATGCTATAAATGTGATGAAACTATGGTAAACTGGGGTCTAAAAAATAAAGTGCCTCGAAGAAAACATGTAAAATCATGTCCTGAGTAAAATGTTCCTGCAAAAGTACTCGTGAATCTTCTTCCTTCAACCTGCAGAAGGTGCATCCATGAAACTCACATATTTTGGGCACTGATCGAGATTGCTCGGAGCGCAAATTTTGGCAGGAGTTGCCGGTGCCCACTTCAAAGCTGTCAAAAATTATGACTTGGTGAAGCCGTTGAAGCCGAAGTCATATGAAGTCATGCCAAGTCACGCCAAGTCCCGTTATCGAAACACTATGGATTATTTCCAAATTTGGTAGATAACGCTGGTGAGGCCCACATCCGGGGCAAAGCCTGCTATGTTTACTATTAGTGCTCAAGAACTACCTACCCAAAAATGTCCATAAAATAACTAAACAACTAAAATAGAGCGTTCAACATATCCATTATAACCCTGTGACTGTCCTCTTCCTTCTTCTCCAATGCCATGAGGAAGGCAGTATCTTTGGTCACGAACTTCTTCAAACCTTCCATAATCAACTTGTTCCTCTTCAAGATCCAATCCAATCTGATGATGGTCTTTGCCAGTTTCACCTATACCCATCTCGATCCAGGTCTGCTAACCCTGCGACAATTCGCTTCACATCATCCAGATCCGGCTCACCATCAAATGATGAACTTTCCGGCATACTTTCCATGATCTTCAGCGACTGCTCCATCAACAGCTGCAAGCTAGGTACGGCTGTGGGTTTCATCGCAAATGGGTTCACCAAAGAAGTTGAGGTGTTTTGCGCAAATGGGTTTGCCGAAGAAGTCTGAGGGGTTTGTGCCTTCGTAGACCAAGTTAAGTATCTGTCTTGAGAATAACAACCATCGGCTTCATAATATTTAAAGTCGGTCTTGGTCGATTCGAGGTGAATGTCAGGCACTAACTCTACAAACAAGATCAAACAACTCCTGGCTGTCTCGCGTTCGGACAATCACCAAGTAAGTCGCCGTCTGGTCTGCGTACGAGGTTCATAGCCGTTCAAAGGGTTCCAGAGCAGTTGAGGTTAGAATAAGTGTATTAGACTTTAGTCCGAGCTGAGGTTTGGGCCTCAGTGAGGACGTCCTTAAATACTACTGACTACGGTGTATTAATAGAATGTCTTGGCATTGAACATGTGGTATACTGTCTGTGAATGACGAGGTTCAGCGAGGTGCGCAGCACCAAGCGTTAAGGGTGCGTCTTGCACATGGCAAGATTAGATAAAAGTGAAAAGTTCGTGACAGTGGATGGTTTCAAGGGCGGCAGTAAGTTCTCATCTTTGTCCTCTTCCTCGTGCTCCTCATGCTCGTCTTCATCCGAGACCAATCTGCACTGAGTAGTCGGAGGGAGAGGAAACTCATTGGCCTGCCTGCGCTTGCGAGATGTCTTAGTGACATTGCCTCCACACCGGGCACACATCGTTTCACCTGTAGGTAATCTCAGTTTGCAAAAAAGAACTTTCAAATCAGTGCATCCAAACTGGCAGTACTAAACAGGCGCTGTTTGAAAAAGATTCGCTTGGTGGCGGCTGACGCCGCCACCAGCTCACATTTTCTCACAGAATCCCAGGCAGACAAAGCTTCGACCAATCAAATCCATGGCGAGTGTGATAGTATGCAGATGAGGTGCACTGTATGATAAGCCAAACAGCAAATCACGCAAGTAACCAAGGTGGAGATGTTCGCTGTATGGGAGTCTTAAACCAGAAGCAGACTCAGAGGCATACATTTGTCTGCAGCATCATCAATGAAAGTTGAGTTAGCTTCTTCAGAAAGTAATGCACTGGCATTCTGTGGTGAAAGACTATCGACCCAGTACCAGAAACGGGGCATGGAGTCGCGACAGGAGGCGGAATCAAGCCCAATACTGGGACAATAAGCAGGCCATCTGAATTTAAGAAGGGAGAAGCTTACTGGACAATGTTGCAACCCTGTCGGTAAAAGAATTACCCCTCAGAACGGAATCCGATTCAAAAGTGTCTAAATGCGTGGATCGGTGTCCAAGAAGACTCAAGGGCAGCGATAGACAGATCATGGAGGAAGCGACAAGGCCCTGAAAAAATATCAGCAGAGCCAAAAGAAACGAGAAGGAAACACACGAAAACCATGGAGGCCGGATGGGAGCAGCTCCCAAAGGAAAGTATACCAATCAGAGTCCAGACAGATATCCTTGGTCAACTCATCAGAGACCATGAATTCCACACAGGCACTCCCACTGTGATCATGAATTCACCCCACACTTGTACATGGTGACAAAAAAACTCTGATGAGACGATCCCACATCTGAAGAGCCGAGAAAATCAATTTAGAGCATCGAGGGAGACGAACATGGTCGACAACCACATTCACATTATGTAGCATGTAGAAAGACATGACACAGCAGGCCAAAGAAGGGCAACAACGGAAATGGACAAGTGACACAGTATAGGATGTGGTTGCATGGGGCAGGGCAGGTTGCACGGCTGAAGAAATCCGCAAAGAGCGTGATAGTAATGCGAGGTCACGGGTAAACAGTGACAAGCTAGCTCATCGCCACACCGAATATCTTACTTTCATGGGAATTTTTACGTGCTAGGCCGGGAAACTTTTCCGAAGATAGGAATTTCTTTGACATCGGACTTTGGCTATAATCGAAAACTCAGAAACCATCATCCCGCTATAAGACCTACTACTAACGTAGCAGGAATTTTAGGGTGACTATTACCGATGAAAACACCCTTTGTGTTTTCATAGGTGTTTACGTCCATAATTTCTTTGTATAATTACCAATGAAAACACCAGGCATGTTTTCACACGTGTTTCCTTCCAGTAATGACGTACGAAATTACCTCCGGTGTTTTTACCAAGTGTTTTCACATCAAATACGGATCAAATTACACGCAAAGATACAAATGAAAACACGGCTTGTATTTTTTGAGGTGTTTTCTCATGCGTGTTCTTGGGAAAATTTCTGGATATTACCGGCCGGTCGCAAGAGTGGTTGGTAAGAGTATCGTCGAGTGTCGTAATTAATTTCGCAAGATATTCCTAGTCTGGCTACGGGGGCGACTCATTCATGATGGTTTCCATTGAGGCAATGTCGGCCGCCACCACTGCATGGAAACTTGCATCCAAATCGAGAACAAGAGACGGAGTATTCAATCTTTTCTGTATTTGCATTCTACGGAATCCTATCCAACAACACGAAAGCGGAGGTGAGAGTGATATAGTAAACACAATGAAGGCAAATCTACCAAATACATAGGAATAGAGATATTGCAAGGACTGTAGGCTACTGAGCTCTCTATAGAGCCGTAAAGAATGAAAGAACGTAAGAAAACTGGCCCTAAAAATACAGTTGGAGAGTGGCGGTTGCACATGTGGGTGGGAGAAAGAGGGTATCGCCGTTTTGGTCGTCATCATACGACATCGGGTGTGTTCGCTCCGACTGGCTTCGGTAGGTCAACCGAGTGCCTTGGAATGTTGGAAAGATCCAAGGTGCGCGGTGGGGCGGTGGGCTCGATGATAGAGAAACGACGAACAGAGGAGATCTCAATGGTGAGGTCATCCTGGGAGGTGTATTTCGGTGGTGTTGTGGATGATGAATCTGATAGCACGGAGGATGAGGAAGAGGCGACAACGGACTTGGGCGCAAAGGGATCATTGGGGGAGCTGCTGAGGGCGCCGCCCACATCAGCAAAAGAGTATGCACCAAAGGAGACATCGCCGGAGAAGGACTTCTCCTTGGAGTCACTGGAATGTGACAACGACATGTCGGTGAAAGACTCCAACGAATCGTGCTTCTTGACGACCTTCTTCTGAATGAAGACGGGTAGACTGCCGTTGGCACTGGACGACCATTTTGAACTGCAGAAAAAAAAAAGTTAGCAGCTACTCTGCGATCAGAGAGTACAGTACGTACCCAATAGTCGTAGAGCCGAGAGAAGTGCTGGTGACGCGCTTGACCACGGAACTGAAAGCGGCGCGGTAGTGCTTCTTAGCTTCATCCGCAAAGCCAAAGAGTAAGAAGAACACGAATGCGCCCATGACAACGAACCACCGCTGCAGGTCGATCAGCGTTCCCTTCGGCACCGACTTCCAGAGAAGTGCCGGTATTTGATCTACCCGAGAGAAATCGTAGTGCACATTCTCCCAGCTAATCCAGGGTCGCAGACCGTGCGTGTTCGCAACGAGAACGTAAGTTGCGAGTGGAACCGTCAATATAAGGTCCACCGATGCCATGAACATAAGGCGGTAGTAACGACTGGCGCTCAAGTTCGAATGTGCGGACAGAACTTCCTTGAATTGCAAACGGCGTCGGTTGAATGCGATGATGGTTAGAACTAGGGTGGTCATATGATGAGATACATCAAGATGGCGCGAAATGATGGCGACATACCACAATACACGGCCGAGACGCAACCGATGAGAATGGGGGGCAACAAATACAGGACCACGGCGACCCAGGTCTGGTAGATGGCGGGCACGCAGCCGAAATCACCATAGATGTTGAAACGGTTGCCTTGTGGGATGTAGGCTAGTAGTAGCGCGGTCAGATAAACATACCATGGGAAAAGTGGGAGTGAGGTAACATACCAAGAATCATCTCCAACACTGGCACGCCAATACACATCGTTAGATCAATGATGATCGCACGGCGTTTCTGCAGTAGGCCTTTAGCGCTCGATCGACATCAAAATATAGGATCAACTTACCTCTTTCTTCGAGTGCATGACGGTATCCGATGTTGCAATATAATACAGCCGGCGGTTGATGCACAGCGAACAGATAGGAATGGCGACGGTCAAGGCAATGATATACCGAGACGCTGTAGAATGTCAGCTGCTGGGAAACTCCAGGTAGTAGCCGGGACTCACAGATATCACACCAAACAGGTGCCCAATTTATAGCATTCCCGTTCCAGACGATGGAATTGACAAAGTACATCAAGCACCCAACTCCAACCCATAGCATATACGAGCACGTCCCAATATTCCATGCTAATGATGTCTGATGGTCAACTTCTGAAAAACAGCCGATTTTTTTTTGGCGTACCTTCCAAATGCCAGGGGAGCGGAACCATACTGATGATGAAGCCGACGAATGCGAAGATGGAGAAGACATAGTTTGGGTAAGCCATGGCGAAGGCGGTCGGGAGGAGCTCCTGCGCGACGATAAAAATCGGTGATGGGGAGATGAGAAAAAAAAAAAACCACTCACCAGCTGGGTTTTATGAACGAAAACCCGGTCCCTCTCCTTGTACGCGATTTGGTGTATCCCTTGTGGCATCAGAGTCTGGAGATGCTCAAGGACCAGGCCGAATCCGGACATTTCCTTCAATCCTAATATGGAATTCCCCTTCATGATACTTTTTCAAATGGTGAGTTCTGTCATGAGGATGGTTACCGATTAGGAACTTACTTTGTTGATGGAACCGATTATGGCATAGTCATCGTCATACGGCTTCGATGGAAAATAATGGCGATATGGGGTAGGTCCCAGGGTGATAGCAGGGACCATGCATCCTTGCTTGTCGATGATGTCCGATGCAAAGTAGATTCTTGTTCCCAAGATATTCTACGCAGTCAGTCCCGCCTAGGCTGGGTACTTGGGCGTAATACAATGCTAAGGTACAAGTCGTTAAGGTACTTGGATAAGCATTTTGAAAAAAAGAGACGTACTAGATTGCGAGTGAAAACAAGGACTTTTCAACGGAATAAGGTTGTCACGGGGAAGGAGATAAGCTACCATCCATAAGTAGCGTTTGAAGCGATGTCGGATTCATTGATCTTCCTGAGCGAGGGTCGAGCAATCGGTGACGCTACAGTCAAGAGAGGACTTTTGAGGGGGATGGTGGGGGTAAAAAGAGAGACGCCAATACCTCTATTGTCCGTATAGTTATAGCCTGTAGGCCAATCCACGTCCCTATTGTCTTATTGTTCTCCTCGGAGCCAATGACAGATCACCCTGTAATCGGTACTAATATCTTATCAGGGCGGTTTTGGTCACCCGGCCCGAAAAAAAACTAGCGGTCCAGACCAGAGAATCGGAAGCAAAGGGTCCTGTCGTCCTTGGGCGTGTGCCAGTGCACGAGCCCGCCGCACGTCGTTCATTGAAGTAAAGCTACAGCAAATTGAGAAACGGGAAAAGCGACAGTCTTTCAGCGTATTCCGGCACCAGCCTGGCTGTGTTGCCTACGGAGACAATTGCTCAAATTTTTAGAAGCCCGTGCTGATATTAGAAGAAAAACCTACGCGTGATTTACACAGAGCATCCGTCCAGTGTCCACCGAGAGAAGCATTCGATCACGGCTGACCAATAGTGACAAATGAGATTGCAAACGGTCAGTCAGTTTGCTTGATACGTCCGGAGCGTCTCTTCGAATGGCATCGAATGTGATCGTTTCAAGACCTGCATGATACAAGAAGTACTTAGCGACCGCAATTGCGAAGAATGAAAGGTAGAGGTACCACGACAAGCGAGATCCCCGGATCGCAGAGGGCGATGAATGTTTTGAATATTCCCTTCCAGCAGGTTCCGGTCAGGCAAGTTCGCGAGATCATTGATGAGAGGATGATTCGATCTGGGCTTCTCAACAAACGCGTTCTTATCGCAGAGAGTATGGGGATGAACGTGTAAAATACTGAAAAGCAAAGGCAGAACAAGGGAGCCAACGAGGACGAGAATTTTGAAAGAAATGAGGCAAGCCACGCGACGCGACTGTGGCACAGGATTTGCATCTGTTTGTAGTATTGCCGCCACTCGGCTCGGCCCGACTGCGCTCCGCTTTTCCTAGCTCCTCCCATAGACGTTGAGAGCAGTTCGAGCACGCGAGGACAGCGCTCATAAGGTGCTGACTAAGTTGCGAGAGATCGTTTCACTTGTTCCTCTGACAGCCAGCACCTTATGGTGAGTACCAAGCTGAGCCGCCGAAGAAAGACAGGGGCTATACTCCGGGTTGGATTAACTAATTTGCGGTGATTGGCGAGCTTGCGACTCTCGCCGAGTCTCGAGATCGAGACTCAGAGGTCGTCTGTTACTGGAACTCCGAGTACGTGTACCACGTGACGTTAGACCTCTCCGACTGACATCGTTGTGACATTGTGTCACAGCTGCAATATTAAAATAATTATATATTTCCAATTATTTATATTACGTTATTACATCAGTCTTCAGACGAACTGTACCCGTCTTCATACTGCACGATCTTTTACATCTTCAGCTGTGACTCTGTTGAAGCACCATATCACCTTGAGACACGAGCGTTCTGTCTGCAATCGTCTTCAGACGCGTCCAAACGTGTCACGAGGATTATCACATCATTACAATCAACCAATATTTCAATCTCCGATCGAACATTTACATCAAACACACCTTTTTCCATTCCCTTGAGCTACATCGGCGGTTACCACTGCTGCTCAGCTCCACCCCAGGACTAGTGCCGCTGCTGTTCCAACTATTCTCACCGTTGGCTGGTTTTGCTGGTGCTTGAATCTCTTTCCACGCACCTTGGCCATCATTCAACTCAATATCCAACTGCTTCCACACTCAGCTGGCTGCACGGCCACTTCAATTTCTTCTCGCGCGGCCTTCAGGGCAGCATCGATTCTCACCGCGGTGTCAAACATATCTTTCCTTGCCCACGTTTATCGGTAAGCCCCCTCATGTTACCTTTCTCAAGCGCGCCACGCGCTCCTAGAAAGCAGCCAGGATCCTTGTGCACGGAATCACCCCTGGGTCCAATGCAAGGCGTCTGGCTGCTTTCTGGGTGCGTTGTGCGCGTTTGACATGCATTTGTTGCCCACCAGCTTTGCTAACGATTGCGATCTGTAGGCCCTGGACATATCCCCCACTGCCTCCGCGGTGCACGTAAGGGGGTCCATTAGCCCCCCTTTGGAAACCCACCGACAGCCTTGCCTGTGGAATTGAAACGGCGCCTTGTGCTTTCCTCAAACGGCGTATTGTTCACCATGGTGGGTTAGTTTTCTTCGTGATGGCGACTCTTGTAGCTAACGAAACCTTAGCATTCTTGCAGGCTCATCCTGATTGAACTTTCAATCTGCTCTGAAAATGCTCGTGAGGGATTTGTACGTCCAGAATACTTTCCGCGGCCGACGTGGCTCTAATAGTACGCGTACATTAGCACGCCACGCATATGATAACGGCCGTGCACCGGGTGAGCTCTATACATTTTGTTCATTTCCCTTTACTTCAAAAGCTGACTACGGCTGTGAAGGTTCGGTCTTGACATTGATATTTCGTTCACCTATGCTCACGCCGAGAGCCCAGAGTCATTTAAGGCCAACCGTTCGGTTTCTTTGAACGCGTTGGTATGGTTCTGCCTTCCCTGCACATCCATTGCTTCGACTGTAGTCTGACGCCAAAATTGATACAGTCGGAACACCGACAAGGCACCGATGTATTCGCTCCAAATACTCGAGTGAGAGAGGGCAGCACATTAGCGCGTCTTCGATCTGCATTGAACGCGCTCTTTGGACTTGGCCAGACTTTTGTACGTTACTCCCATCATCTGCAGTTAATACTTTCGTCTCAATGCACAGAAGACCAAGGTAACTGCAAAGCCCACCTGCTCCAGGATTTTTACTCCGGTATTCTCTTGCCTGGGATCCGTGAGCCTCCCGAGTTCTTGTCTTTCAGCGCCCTACCCGTATCCTTGCAGTCGAGGTCCTAAGATGGAAGGAGCGCTATCGAAGTTATTGCTGCAGAAATGGTGGCTCTGCCGATTCTGCAAACTAACCATTGAAGATGCCCTTCTCTTCTGGATGGGCCACATTGGCGTTATGCACCGCCGAAATCACTTCCGATTCGCGACGCCATGGTTGCGACGACTGCTACTAACCTTTTACTATATGGGTCGGCGCTTCACCTGTGATCCCTGTCCTACTTGTCCTCTTTTTATGCCCTGCATCAACTTCCGTCTGTTCCTCAGCCTCGCTCTGCGGATTATCGAAATCAGCCTCGATGCTATAGCTCTGCTTTGTCCTTTTACTGTCGTAATGTCATGCATCCGTTCAACAAACTTCCCTGTGATATTTATTATATACATTGGATATAGTGAGAAAAGATAGTCTATATGAGATGATGATAGTGTGGGCAGAAATAAAAACGATAATCGAAAAAGCAAAGAATTGGGACACGGCTTCTGCCGCTACTCTCCGCTACTGGATTTGTATGTGGTAGCGGGCTAAGGTTTCTTTCAGACTCTCACCCGTTACAATGTAGGATTGTCGTTGACAATGCCAAGTACGATTCTGATGCTAGAGAGGGCATCAGCGGAACTTGTTGTTTGTCCTTTTTTTCCTGCCTGACCCATATTTACTGAATATTTTTCAGTTCGAATACTTAGACTTGAAGATTAGGGGCTTTCTGCTCTTTCCTGGATACGCTTGCCTATTCGTCTCCCTCGAAAGACTGGCCTTAGCTCGTGATAAAGAACCTACAAGAAAATATGATCCTTCAGACAGAACAAAAGCAGTGATCAGTGACGACCCCTAAGGTTCGAATCCTCCAATATTGCTATGTAGGCTTGACAAGGTGTTACTCGATCGAATTTTCAAGTCTCGCCATCGTCAGGTCCATCTCGTTCTTCCTTGGCACCCTATCTTTTAATTGGACGAACGGCTTTCACGCGTCTTAGACTTTTGCCTGATTCCTGAACTGCAAGACAATGTCTCTGTTCGAATCGGGCTGTGCTCGTAGAAGTTTGCACGCATATAAGATCGTGGGCGTATGGAAGTTATGCAGGAACGATGGCGACGTTGTTTTACAACCCTTTTGAAGACCCGCAACATCCTCCAACCACTCCAGAATACAAGACTGAGGTCTGTAACGGTTTAATTACTACCATATCGTATTGACGTTTAGCTTTAGGTTGTTGATCCATTGTTGTTTACCGATGGTCACGTCGAACGACCGAAGAAGTCCTGGTTCCTACATATACTTTGTTTCACTCTACACGCAGTCCTTATCGGTCTTCATATTCTTCTCTTGTTCGTATGGTTCACTCGCTTCGAACACAAGGTCGTTGTTCCAATTGGCCAAAAAAGCAACATATTATCTACCGTCATAGTCCAAGTTTCTCAGTTATTCACAACCGTATGACTTCCCTTTCCCTAACTGGGTCCATGTCTTAGCTTTTTTTTCGCAGATATACCTATCTATACTCATCTTCATCAGCCAGCAACTAGCGACGCGTCGGAATCTCCATACGAGACAAACACTGACCGCGACGCATGACAACATGTCTGCATGGACTGGTCTCGGAGCAGCATTGATGGCTCTTTGGCGCCAAACGACAATCGCGGCGACCGTCGTCGGGGTGTTCCTCGTCTCTGCATATTTCGTGTGCGCCGGAATACTGTCCGTCACTGCTCCAGCCCTCTTCAGTCTTCAGCCGTTCAACACATCACGCCATTCTGTGATATCCACCACTCTCGGACCGCCAAACATCTCCATAAACAACCTGTACGTAGTTTGCGCATCTTTCGTTGTTATGATAGCTGATGCATATCTTCGTACGTTAGTGGATCTTCCAATCCCTCGAGCTTCTGGCTGGATTCCACACCAGTCATTCCATATCTGTCCCATAGTGATCGTATATCGAAGATTGGTTTGGAGAATGGAACGCTATACGATGTGCTCTCCAATAACAACGGGGAGGGTGATGTTTTTGTCAATGCCCTGACTTTCAACGTCACTTGTGGATTTGTCGATGGCGTGTCGATAACACCAATACCTAATACCGGAAACTGGTCAGTCGACACCGTTTACGATGATCACGTCCAGCCTATCCCTGTTCTTGGTGAGTTTTTTTAAAGCATGGGACGCACTGTTTCTCATTGCCGTTACCATAGCTCCCAACACTTTCAAGTGGCTGCCGTACTATAATTATAATTTCCGGGACCCTGTTAGTCAATCTCTTTCCCGGTTTCAGTACTAATGGCTGATTGTCTGTACGTAGTGGCGCCATGCACTTTTCTACACTTCGGCCAACATCACCGACTCAGATGGCTCCAAAGGTAACCTCGTCAGCTTGAAGCCGCCTATGCAACCTGGAACGTACATGAGTCCGTCACGGAGTGAGTCTTCTTCAACCATCTGTTCGTTCTGGGCCTAACTCTCAAGTAGAAAATGTGAACTACTTCGACGAAGCAACTGTTTACACAATGCAAGTCATCGGTTGCACTATCACCCTGATCAACCAAACGGCCGTTGTCGACGCGCAATCTCATCTTCTGAAACGCGCCTACCCCTCCGGGCGAAAGACATCATCCACCTGGTCGCAATGGAATCCTGAAACCATCCCTGCCAACGCTACTGTGTCTTCCTCACCAGACGGTGCCACCACTATCTTTGGTCGTGACGTTCCGACTGCTACACCCACTCCTGTAGCGGCACACTACAAAAGGCAGGATCCACCTGCTGGAGCACGACCGACACAAGCGCCCCAGCCCCAAAGCCCAAACCCGGAGCCTGCAACTCCTAATCCGCCTCCTCCGCCGCAAAACCCAAACCCTCAGCCTGCAACTCCTCCTTCTAACCCTAACGCCGGTGGACCAAGTCCTCAGAACCCTGATCGACAACCCGCTACTCCTCCGCAGCCACATCCCGCACCGCAAAACCCGTCTACCCAGCTTGCTTCCCCACCAGAGTCCAATCCTAATTTCGCGGCGCCGCAAGATCCCAATCCTCAACCTGCCCCTGTGGCGAATCCCACACAATCTAACTCGCCAGCAAACGCCGGGCCCGCTCCGCAACAAGCTCGACCTGCCCCTCAGCCCCAAGCTCAGCCCGCCCCTCAATCTCAACCTCAACCTCAATCTAACCCGCAGCCTCAAGCTCAGCCTCAGCCTGCTCCTCAACCTCAACCTAACCCGCAGCCCGCTACCAATTCCAACTCCAATCCCGAACCCGCTCCGAACCCTCCTCCTCAGCAGCCAGGAGCCGATAATTTCGTCGGAGGTCAGCAAGCAGGGGAACCAGCGGCAGCGGCAACACCCAACTCTAATGTCCAACCAGAGACAGCCAACCAGCCTGCTGCTGCTGCCCAACCAACTGTTAGCAATAACTCTCCAACAACCGCAAGCGAGGATACTGCTAAAGGCGGCACTAGCGCAAAGTTCGGATCGCTTACATGGTACAGCATGTCGAACGTCTTCCTCGATGTCGTACGTGAATTTTTCTCTTTGTGCGTATACTACACACTTATACACGATTCAGTGGTGGAATCTCTTCGACCAGGCTGCTACGAGTCGTTTTCCATCAACCGATGATTGTCCAGGGTTCCCGTGGTCGAATCCCGACATTTGCAATCCTCTGACCGTGGTGGAACAGTATGTCGTGTGATCGTTCCGCAATCCTTGAATCTAAATTACCTCTCATAGATTTGTCATGGAAGACCTGGGACTTCATTCAATACTGCTAGACAGTCCCGTACGACCGGCATCTGTCATCACGCTGCATGATCTTGAGAATTCGATTGCAAGTGCAACAGCTGCTTCATACTGGGCCGGTCAGCCACCATGCGTCTTAGTCGTGTTTTCTATTCTGACTCCTATCAACAGTTCTGTACGCGAAAGCAGGCGGATTGAAGAACGACGATCCATACAACGTGGATAATGTCAACAACTTCAAAGTGGAAGCAATGGCGGGAAATGCAGCCATCACCTATTCGTATACGGCAATGAGGCTCAATGTTAGTTCAATTCCCTGCATTATATTTACTTTTCTTACGCCTCTCTAGATCAATCTCATACCGGTAGCCGTCGGTCTCGGCGCCTCTATTGGACTCTTGGTTCTCGCATACCAACTAATTGGTAAACCCATTGCCAGAGACTCAGGCGTCGATACCATCGGTGTTTTGCAGATCTTATGGTTGATGCGCACGCGGCCTGACCTGCAGCGCCTTATATCCGAGGTAGACGAACCGTCTGTCGATAATTTGCGGAGGACTGGTATGGTCAATACGTCGATGCACTCGCATGGAGAGGAGTCGAGGGCGCTTGCGCCTGAGTAGGATATGGGTACTATTAGTCTTTCTTCTATTTTTTCCTTGGGATATTGGGTGTGCTGACGTATTCAAGACAAATATTATCATGGCTATCATATATTCAACTGTTCGTGCAACGTTGTTAAGTCTACGATGCGAGTTTGGGAAGCTGCTGAGTACAGTCCGGCTCCCTCTGCTTCATACTGCTTCATCATCATAAAAACCTGATCACGACGCCGTCGTGAACGGTTCAGACCTGTGAGCAATGCTCTATCGGGAATGGCGGGCCGGTGAGTTGCAATCTATCGGCAGCTGCCGCGCTTCTCCTTCCATCTTACGAAGCACATACACGGATCGGAAACAGGCAGCTCTCAGGAAAGCTCACATCGACAGAAAAACTGTTTGAGTTCTCTCTAGGGTCGAAAGAACCGTGCGCTGATCTTCTCTTTGCGAACAGTGCTTACGTCGGGAACAGTCTATCGTCAACGATATCTCAGTCCCTGGTACATTCGGTACATGAAAAAGGATGAAGTTCGATAGTCTAGCGCTTCGCTACTTCGATCCTAGTCTCCCCTAGGCAGACTCATACATCAAGACAGTCAAAATTTGAAATAATTCCATCCGGCGTACTTTTCACAAAATTTGGACACCTCCACCTTATAATCTTCGGTCGCACCATCTAGACGCAAAAATTAGTGCCGAAATGTATATGGTCGCGAAAAAGACCACCGCTGGTGACAATGGCAAGTATACAATAGGCTTAGTTCGGTGAGTCAGCGCTACATTAATTCGTCCGTCAGAGCAGTCTCTTGCGGAGAAAACGGCAATGCATTCATTTTCCCTCCGTCAATCAGGTTTTTGTCGGATTATTATCAACGAGAAATGTCTAGGAACAGCCGGGACATCCATCGACATCGCGAACGTGGTACTGATACCCTGCGCAAGTCCAAAATAAAAAATTTTCTGCATTTCTCAGCGGTGTTCGGTGACAAGAATCTGTACCATCGATTTCACGCCGACCCCGTCGATCTCCCCTAATGAATCCCGATCGAGATCATACGTCCCACTGAATTACCACTGAATGCGGAGCCAAGAGTAATTACTCGAATGCATGAACGGATGTAAGTAGCTTAACAGTTCACAGCAGAGCAAGCAGCTGAACAGAAATATGTATATCAGAATGTCATTCTAAAATGACAATGTTCGTGCTCATTTCGTGCTTTCCGGGTCTTCTCATGACTGCTCACGCTTTCCTCCTCTTAGACTTGGCACCTCCTTTTTTCAGCTTCCCTGGACCTGATCCGCATCATGCCAGCGTGTCGTCCTCTGAAACTTTGGCTATGTTGCCCCTTGGCCGCATATAAATGAGAAGCCATGAAGAACGAAAATGACGGGACAAGAATGGCCGCGGAGTACTACGATCCGTACAACTCACAGCCATCTACTCCCATCGAGGTTCGTTGATCGTCTTTTCCCCGCAGTTTTTGCTAATCCCTGACTTACAGAGCAACCCGTTCCATGACAAGAATGGCCAAGAGCGTCCGAAAAAATCGTGGTTCTTCCACGGCTTGTGTTTTGTGCTCCATGCAGTCCTTGTCTGCGCCCACGTCCTCATCTTGCTCGTATGGATCACTCGCATTGAGCACAAGGTCGTGTTTCCCATAGGAAAACGAAGCAATATGCTGTCTACGGCTCTCGTTCAAGTCTCCCAAATCATCTCCACCGTAAGCTCCAGCTCTTACCCAGGAAATAGAGAGAGAGAGAACTCACATCATGTCCTGCAGGTATACATCGCTGGTCTTGTTCTCGTCAGCCAACAGCTAGCCACGCGCCGTAACATTCACGCCAGGCAAACGTTAACCGCTACGCATGATAATATGTCCGCATGGTCTGGTTTGGGAGCCGCTTTAATATCCGTTTGGCGTCAGACAGCCATCGCAGCTAGCGTAGCAGGATCAGTCCTCGTGGCTGGTTACTTCATCTGTGTCACGATTTTACATATCACCGCCCCTGCTATATTCAGCATCCAGCCATTCAACACAACGCAATACGCCGTGATATCGACCACAATGGGTCCGCCCAATATCTCAATCAATAATCAGTACGTATTCCGTTTTGAGTCGGTATGAAGGCCGCTTCATGTTTCGTTCATTAGCGGGTCGTCAAACCCTTCGAGCTTCTGGCTTGACTCTACCCCCGTCATTCCATACCTTTCCCACAGCGATCGAATTTCTAAAATCGGCTTGGAGAATGGAACGCTGTACGATGTGCTTCCGACCAACACAGGGGAGGGGGGAGTTTTCGTCAACGCGCTAACATTCAACGTTACCTGTGGATTCGTCGATGGCGCGTCAATAACTCCTATCGGCACCACCGGCAACTGGACCGTCGACACAGCTTATGACGATCATGTTCAACCCATCCCTGTTCTTGGTAAGTGTACTTGATCGCAGTCGTATCCCAGGCCTCCTTATTTGTTCGATAGCTCCGAACACATTTAAATGGTTGAGGTATTACAGCTACAACTTTCAAGATCCTGTGAGTTCGCGCTATTTTGTTTTGTCGGTATTTCTGACGATTGATATTCAGTGGCGTCATTCCCTCTTCTATACATCCGCTAATATCACGGACTCGCAAGGTTCTACTGGCAAACTTGTGGACTTGAATCCACCTATGCGTCCTGGGGCGCGTATGGATACATCGCGACGTGAGTTCACTTAAATGCTCATTGGATATCTCTAAGTCTATGAAAGGCAACGTCAGCTACTTCGATGAGGCAACCGTTTACACAATGCAAGTTATCGGCTGTACTGTCACTCTGATCAACCAAACTGCCGTTGTTGATGCACAGTCTCATCTTCTTCAACGCGTCTATCCTCTCGGCAGGAAGACATCATCCACCTGGTCGCAATGGAACCCTGAAACCATCCCTGCCAACGCGACTGTATCTTCCTCACCGCAGGGTACCACGACTATATATGCCCGGTCCGAACCAACACCTTACCGCATAAAGCGACAAAGCACAAACACCACCGAACCCAATCCAGGCTCAACGGGAGGTCCACAGCCACAGAATCCAGACCCGGAGCCGCCACGTCCGCCACCAGCGCCTCAGGACCCGGATCCAGAACCCGCACCTCCCCAATCGGATCCCAAACCGCCTCCCAGTCCACAGAAGCCGGACCCAGAACCCGCCCCTCCCTCGTCCAGTGATACGTCTTCAAGCTCCCAGCCCGGGGGGAATACATCTCAACAAGGATCCAATAACACGCCCACTTCTAGCATTGGCAACCCGAATAGCGGGCAACAAGACAGCGGCCAGCAAAACGGTGGCGGTCAGCAGAACAGTGGTACTAGTCAGCAGAACACTGGCCAGCAAGGCAGCACTCAACCTACATCTGCCAGCACCAGCTCTAAAGCACCATCGAACAACGGGATCACGTCGTCTAGCAGTAGTAACGGACAATCACCGTCATCCATTCCGACATCAATCATTACCTCAACTCCGTCCGTATCTAAAGTAGAAACAGGTAGTACCACTCAACATTCCAGCACCTCGACAACATCGAGTGCTGCACAAGCTACTAGTAGCGGACAGTTCGGAAGTGTCACATACTATGGTATGTCCGATGTCTTCCTCGATGTCGTACGTAAATCCTATATGTCTTCTATGATTATCGAACTAACACCCATCGCAGTGGTGGGAGATGTTCAGCCAGGCGGCCATTAGCCGTTTCCCTTCAACAGATGACTGTCCCGGCTTCCCGTGGTCAAACTCCCAAGCTTGTAATCCACTAACCGTCGTTGAGCAGTACGTGTTCTGCTCCGTTACTCCCCCCATCCAATCCTAATTCTCTAAAGGTTCGTCATGGAAGACCTCGGACTTCACTCTATCCTTTTAGACAGTCCCGTCCGCCCAGTGCCAAAAATCACACTCCACGATCTAGAAAACTCTCTCGCCAGCGCAACGGCGGCTTCGTATTGGGCAGGTCAGTTCTCTCTTTTGCCGTTATCATACCTTTTCACTGATGTAACATCATTGTAGCCTTATATGCCAAAGCTGGTGGACTGAAAGATGATGATCCTTACAACATAGAGAACGTCAACAACTACCGTGTAGAATCCATGACTGGAAATGCAACGATATCATATCCCTTCACTGCGACCCGTCTGAACGTGAGTTGCTTTTACCTTTATCTCTACTTTCTTGACATCTTCCCCAGATCAACCTCACACCACTCATCCTGGGTCTCCTCGCTTCTATCGGCCTCCTTCTCCTCGTATTTTGGCTTGTCGGAAAACCCATTGAAGGAGACTCCGGCATTGACACCATCGGTGTCTTGCAGATAGTATGGTTGATGCGCACACGTCCGGATTTGCAGAGGATCGTTTCGGACGTCGACGAGCCTACTGTGGAGAATCTTCGGGAGTCTGGCATGGTGTACACGTCGATGCATGGACATGGAAGTGCCGAGACGCATCCGTTGACGAATGGGTGATAGTTTCGTTGCGCTATGAGCATAATGATGAAGAACTCGTATATCCGTCACTATTGATTTATGAAAGAGCATCACGCAAGTGCTCAAGTGTACATTATTATGTTTTCAAGTCCTTATTTACATCTTGCTGTATCATACCATACGTCGAGCACATCGCACACCTCGCGGATTGTAGATTGACAGGCTTCGAATGTTGGTGTGATGGTGACGGGATGACTCTTTTCGGTCGATCCGCGTGTGAAGTCTAAGACTCTTTGCGGCTTGACTGTTTTCTCTCAGCCAACGTCCACCATGGTAGGAGCCCAAATCGCGTCCATTACCGCCCTCATCCAAAAGTCCCGCACTATCATCAAATATCTCAAGGATGTAAAAGAGGCTCCTAAAGAATGTAACGAGCTCTTGAGGGAGCTACGGCATATAGAGATTCACCTGTCTACCGTCAAAATAATCACGCTGCTGTCGACAGCAGGCGACCCGTGGCTGATGATATTACCCCAGCTGAACGATCCTTTCAAAGAGCTTACTGGGTTACTCCATGGAATCGAGAAGGGGCTGAAGGTTACATCACTGTGGTGGAAAAGGATGGCACCGAGGCTTCAGTGGACATTTGCTGGAGAGAGCGCGCAAGAGGATTTGCGGAAGATTGAAGATATTGGGTCATTGATCATGGATGTCGTTGGCCAGCATGAGTCCCTGTAAGTGATTCTTATGATTGACTTGTTAGATACTAAATTTAATAAATAGCGCCTTTTCTCTCGATGTTCAGCAGAAGCTAAGCGACTTCAATGGCAAACTTGACACTATTCTAGATAGAGAAAGGGGTACGCTCAATTTCTGCAATCCACCCTTGGATTGTATACTGATACACAGATATATTGCAGACAATAAAGTCAAGGAGGTAACTGCTTGGCTCAATCCAGTAGACTATACTCCCATTCAACGCAATATACTGAGACAACATATTATGGGTACTGGACAATGGTTCCTCAAGGCACCGCAGTTTACGAGTTGGGTAGATGGCAGTGCAAAGTCTTCTACTTTATGGTGTCCTGGCGATCGTGAGTCTAACACCATCCTCGCGTGTCTTTATTGAAGCTCATTAATTTACAGCCGGCAGTGGAAAGACAGTGATCGCATCCATCATTGCCGCTCATTTGTACAAACGGTTCAGCAAAGAGAACATCCCTATTCTTCGTATCTTCGGAGACTACCGAAACACGGAAGCCAAGACTGTACCCGACATCATTCGCTCCTTGCTCAAACAGTTGATACACATGCAGAATGGGCTCTCTCCCTCCCTCGAATCCATGCATAAGAAGAGTCTTGAAAACGGACCAGATCCTTCCCTCGACGAATTCATGGAGGTTCTTTCTTTCCATCTGGAAAGATACCACCTCATCTACATTGTTTTCGACGCGTTTGATGAATTTGTTGGTCGTCAAGAACAGTTAATCTCTGTCTTGAAGTCGCTAGGGAGCAGAGTCCGTCTCCTTGTCACATCAAGAAATGATACAGCCATCCAACGGATATTTCAGGATGACGAAGAGCTGCGTATTCGAGCAGATGACAGCGATATCCAAAAACTCATCATGAGTAGGATTGATGATGATCATGACCTCCGCGTCTTCCTTGTGGACCACGACGACTTGCGACAGAACATACTCACAAGGGTTGTGGAGAAGGCCCAGGGCATGTAGGATTTCCATGCCATTGCTCTTCTTTTAATCATTAACTTAATTTTTTTGTAGGTTCTTCCTAGCAGATATGCATATGACTCTACTTGCCCAAGCCGAAACTGACGAATATCACAGGGAGCTTAACAGGCTGCCGGATACTATTGAAAATGCATGCAGGCATTTTCTGGAAAGGGTTGAGCATTGGCCCCCGGGAAAGAGGAACCTCGCCCATCGAATATTCGGCTGGATAGTCCTTGCTGAGCGGCCTCTGACAATCCTGGAATTGCAATATGCATTAGCCGTGCGACTGGGAACCACAGAGCTCGATATGAAGATATCACTGAAAGCTGACCTCATCTCAAGTACATGCATCGGGCTTATCGTTTTTGACAGTCAAGGGTCTGTCAAATTCGCACGTGAGTAGTCCTCAGACATCAATTTCTCGCTCTTTATTGAATGATTTGCTAGACCCTACAATTGAAGAATATTTTATTTCTCAGCAAGGCGAACTTTTCCCCGGTTTCCACGAATCTATCACCCGCACCTGCCTAACCTACATGTCATTCGACATCTTCCGCTCTCCTAACATCCTTCCCCTGTTAAAACCAGACAACTCCGCAACATATCCCTTCCTTGATTACGCGTTGAATAACTGGGCAATTCACACCAAGAAATGCGCATGGGGCTCTGTGGAAACGGAGATCCTCGCTTTCCTCCGGACTGAATCAAATATTGCCCTGTCTTTTGCGCAATCACCAGACCCGGAACCGGAAATACCCCGCACTCCTGCATGGTTTTCTGCACATTACGGTTTGGTCAATGTTATGGAAGTCCTACTGGATCAAGGGGTTGATCTGCGGCACGAGAACGCACTGTGTATCGCGGCACATGCAGGGCAGCTCGAGATGGTAGACCTGTTACTCTTGCGTTCTAAAGATGCGGATGCAGTAAATCAGGCCAACAAGGTCACATACCTTTACAATTATTCTGCTGATCGCAATAACGGCATCGAAGTTGGGGACGGTCGAGCTTCTCGTCCTATTTTTTGTACTCCCCTCATTGCAGCCGCTTCGAATGGTCACGAAGAAATTGTCAAACTCCTTCTAGGTTCCAAAGACCTGACATCTCTGAACTTCTTGCCTTCCAATGGACCCACAGCGCTATCAGCAGCTGTGTTTGGTAACCACATCGGAGTGGTTAAGCTCTTGCTCTCCCGTACTGATATCAACATCTCCATCCCGTTCCTCGATGAGACCCCGCTTATGCTGGCTAAAAGGAAAAACCGAGACAACGTCGTGAAGATGTTTCTCGAACGGGAGAGGGAAGTTGGCGTTGCTGATGATGATGCCGGATGGTCTCCAGTGTAGTTCCGACTCGCTTTCTCCCTCATCCAACCTGCTTCCGCAGTCCGATGCGCCTTCCGTGAAAACAGCCATTTCTATAAGCTCCCCTTTAAAATACATCGACCTCCCTTTCCACAGGAAATGGCCTGTCCCTACAAACTCCTCCTAAAACCCGTCAACAACCCTTCCCGCAGGAAAATGGTCCATCCCTATAAACTCCCTCCTAGGACCTGTGGACCCTCCATCCTGCAAGAAATGACTTGTCTCTGTAAAACTGCCCTTCTGCCCTGCGACCCTCCCTTCCTGCAGGAAATCGCTCGTCCCTATAAATGTTCGATCTCCCTCCACCCCCTCATCCCTCCATCCAGGCTAATAATAGCTTGCTCCCCCTTCGCATACTATCCCCTCCGCGCGCTCCATGCTTCTCCTCTGCACGAGCCCTCGCCCTAACCCGTCTCCACACTGACCACTCCCTTCCCCGAGTCCCATCCACACTTCGTCACTCTACATTTCGCTGGCTACTCTTTTCTTACAATCTCTCTCTTATCATTCCGCAGTATTCAAGCATTATATAGATCTGTAGACGGCTCGTTAGCAAGAGTAGCTATAGTTAGTAAATAGAACACACCTGTTCATATTGTTACATCAATTAATATCTCTGTGGACACTGTCAGTTTCACTTCAAACCTAAGCGGCAACGCCATACCTAAACGCTATATTGTGGTCAGCACCGTACCGCTGCCCTCGCCAACGACTGCTTCCCCTTCAAGAAAATCTTAAAATAGACGTTTAGCTAGCGAGCAAGGATTAGGGAAGAGATCCGTACCTTTCCTATGACGACTCGCTCTCGAGTCTTGGCCTAACAGAAAGACTGCCTCCTTCCCGCATCCCCTGCTACCTTCTCCGTGCTGAATTCGAGCTACGTGACGCCCGCAGTCGACGATGTTGAGGAATCTGTTGGCGTGAGGGAGACGACAGCGCCGCCTCGGGCTTGCACTCATATTTGGAGACATATTTGAACTTGTTGCGGTCCTGTCATCTGAGGGAAACGTCAGTCGGTGGGAACACTTAAGGCAGGCCTAAGGCGCTAAGTTGCGCACCTTGACATCGAAATCGTCCCTCGCAGCCTCGTCCGCTTGCAGCCCCGCGCCCGTCTCCGTCCCCGCACGCGCATTCCCCTCCAATCACTCATCCACGCTCCCGTCCACCAACATCGTTCCTCCCGCAAGTAGTCCGCGGCTCCAATCAATGCCGTCCACACTCCTACGACAACGAGCACCCTGTCAGCCAACACTAATGGAATAAAATACATCTGCGTACCTGCACATTGGTAGACCGGTATCCTTAATCAGTGCTTTGAAGGCTCAGTCTTCGGATAGAGCCAAGAGCTACGCAATGAATGTTGGCGAAAAGTCAAGTCAAGATATAGTTCAACGCCGTACCATTATGATTCTCCGCCCAGCGCAAACGACGACTGTCCCATCCCGCGCGCCTCCTGGGTAGGCTATCCTACGAAAGTGTTAGATCAGCAGAAGAGGAGGGTATAGTGGTGGCTACATACCGTGCATCGGTACCCTCAACACAAAAGTCGTTGGCCTAATAAAACTAGTGAGTAAGGCACTTGCTATAGGAACAAATTATGCTTACCGTTAACCCCACACATACCGTAACGATGGCCCTTGACTAGCCCAGATCCCGCATCGTGAAGACGAAGCTGTTCACAGCCCGTCGAGTTTCATCCAATACACCGAATACGAGTCCACGAGTCCTGCAGGCGACGAATTAGCGTAGAAACAGATTGCGAGGCATTGAACTGGCGGGAGGGAGAATTTTAGTAGGGAAAGAAAGGTAAAGTAGCAAACTACGTACCTACCAGAAAGCCGTATCGATGTAGGAGAGCCCCAGCTATCCACTAAATGAGCCATGAATTCAGTACAATTTGGAAGGAGCACAGCAAGGGACGGCGTACTGTGGATTTTAAGGTAAATCTGGAACAGGCAGCATCAGGGTGCGCGCCGCTAATCCCAACGCGGCCGTTGTCCTTGAGCTGCTTGCTATGGAGCGACTGAAAGATTTGTTAGCTTGCGAGAGTATTATAGAGAATCGAGACTAACCTGGCGTGCATCTATCCCCACGGAACAGGCTTAGGCAAAGATTAGTAGGCGGGAACAGAGGGCAGTGCAATAGCTTACCATCCGATGGAGAAACTAACGAGGAAGAAAAGAGTAAGAAATACAGGAAATGATACGTTACAGAATAAGCTTACCTTCGTCTGATACATTGCTGCCTAGCTAAGCCGGGGTCCGCTTGACGCGTCCCCTACAGTTAGAGCCGCCATTGTGGGAATGAGCAACGGCCTACGCAATGTCAGAATGAAATAGAACACGAAAATCAAAACAGAGCTCACCGTTGTCGACACTGACCTTGACGGCGTCATCATCGTCAAGGTCAAAGTGAAGAAGATCAACAAACGAAGCCAAAAAGGAAATGATGACGATCACGAGATCATCAAGCCCCCCGAGATGGAAGAAATCGACGAGGAGGCGTACGGGAGACCCGTCGAGGACGTGCTCGACAACGAGAAAACAAATGGTATAAGTTGTTTGAGAACAAGGAGGAGAAGGGACAAGCTGGAGACAGGAGGAGAGTAGTGATAAATGGGATGATGAGAGGAAAGCGAGAACATACCTCGTCTTTAAGGCTTTCGCAGAGGCCCGGAGCGCACGAAAGACGCAGGATAGTTACGCCGGATGATGTGACATCGTGGTATTATCGGCCATTAAAATCTGCGACAGCCGAAATTTGGAAGATCTCAAAAAACAGATTGCGCGCGCGAAACGTATTTCCCTCGTTGCCTTGATCTTAGTGGTACCAATATTGGGAATGAACCGAAGTGCTTTGATTGTTGAGAGAGTTGAGGTCCGTCCCCGCCCTCCGCTTGTTGCAGAACTGGACTTGTAGCATGATGAGCATTACATAGAAATACAACAAGAGGAAGTACGCACTTGAGGGACTTCCAACTTTCGAGTCGGTTCAACGACAAGCACAGGGTGGAACCCTGTTTAGGCGACGACGACCCTGACCGCGTAACGGACCCTTGGAGCCACATGAATTTGAGAACTTTGGAAGATGGAAACGAACAGTGATCTGAAGCTGGTTACGCCGTGTACGCCGCGCGACATCTGGGTGCCGTCGTCGAGATTGTATTAGAAACAAAATCACATGATGCTGAAGTTTTCGCCAACGTAAGGTTTGTCAATGGTACGTAGACGCTGAAGAACATACCGAGTCCAGGTGCAATGCAGTTGAAATCGACCTTCTCGCTGCCCTGAGCATCTGGGATGCAGTGTATTTATATTGTAAACTCAGACCATTCTAATAAACAAATATAGATCAGTTTTTGAAGTACAGGGATGCGGGAAGAATGTAAACTCACAAGTCGACGTTGGAGCTCCTGTTGAAGTGCAGGCATGATCTGACGCGTCGGTGTCTCGGTCCGATAGGTCTCATTAATGAATTCCGCGTCGTGCAGGGTCCTAAGTAGCACCTAGAGCCGTTGGTCGTCAATATAGGCCGTTTCCCGTCCTGTGCGAGCAGCACAAAAGGCATCATCATGCGAAGTTGGTTGAACAAAGGCTGCGGATAACAGAATTACAGGCATCGGGCAAAGAGAGCAGTCGATACACGAAGCGAAGCTGAAGAATGATAAAATTGAAGAATAGGAAGAAGTGGTAAGAACGAAAACCATGTCGATCGCTCTGTCCAAGTTGACCGATCCGGCAGTTTCCTCTTTTGCTCGTACCATCGTCAACGCTGGGATGTTTGGCAATGACGTCTTGTTTGGCACGGCCATTCGCTGCGTCTTCACTTGTCCGAGTTGTATCCGGCACTCTATCATCGCCGTCTTGTTCGTGACGCGACTCCGAAATCAAGTGTCACTTTCGTTTGTCCTCGTCGTTCCTCATCTCTTTGTTCATGCTGATTTCTATTCCAGGACCTCAAGAGTCACCGGTACTATTCTCTTGAGGACGTCAGATTTTGGGCCTTCAAGCTTTACACGTCAAATTTCGTTCAACGTTCAAGCTTGTCAAGCTCAAGCTCAAGGATGGCGCGGGGTTGATGTATCTTGTTAGCGTTGGAAGGTGTGTTCTACTTTCCTCTTTGATATTTTCGTGACTGACATACTCTCCCATAGCTCCTCCGCTCATTTACAGCCACGTCCATCCCTGTACCACGTCCTCCTCCATACTCCCCACTGCAGACTTTTCCTCCTCGTGCCCTAGGACTACTTCAACCGAGCTTTGCACTGACACAACATATCGCGTTCCGGCGAGATGGAACGGCGAGTAGTAGCACGTAGAGGGATTTGTGACTTGCTTCGAGGCGAGTAAGCCGGGGCTGCTCTGCTTCAAGGTAAGTTTGACATGTTTACTTAGATTTTCACTGACCAATTTGGATGAACAGAGTTCCTTCACAGTAGAACGTGTACGCAGCATCACCCTGTGGGCTCACGAGGATTCGAGTTTTGTCGCGAGACGACGTATCGACTTCCGGCGAGCGACATCAGCGAGGAGCACGACACGTGGAAGGGAGGGACTTGGAGGTACGCAGAGAGAAGAGCGCGATTGGCTTACAGATGGATCGCACCGATCCAAAGTGTCCACCGCATCCATAGTACGGCATCCATAGTACGTCGTTCCTTTCTTGTTATTTTTTCTTTGTCTGATCCGACTCTAGTACATAGATCCCATCCTCCACTCTCCAATGTCAATGCCTAGCATCGATGGACACGGTTCTCAAGGCTGTGTACTCGCAGAATACGTATGGTGCGTTTTCTGTTTTCCCTAACTCCTGACAGTCAAGTCTGATCATCTTTCTCCAGGCGTCGCCAAGCATTTCGGCGTTATCTCAAGATCTCCTTGTCACGGCAACGAAGCGTTTTGCGCTAAGATGACGCATCGTGTTCCGGCGAGCGAGGGTGGAGAGTTAGGGAGCCCGCGCTTGGATTGTTTAGGGAGGCGTTTCGGTTTGCCGAAGGTGAGATTAATATCTTTACTTCCTGCATCGCTGGCTGATGTACTTGTAACAGATTCCTGCTCCTTCGCTGTTCTTCGACGGCTTGCCTCCACCAACTCAATCACACTGAACCCGACCAAGGAACGGAATTTTACCGTGAGATGACGTATTGCATTCCGGCGAGCGAGGGCAGAGAGTCGGGTGCTTGGATATTTTGAGGAGCTGTTTCGCTTTGCTGAAGGTGAGTTCTATATTTTTACTTTGTTGTTCACCGGCTGATCTCCTTGTCACAGCCTTTCCTTCTTCTTCAACGGGTATCCCTTCACCAAGACCATGTCCATCACGCTGTGGATGGCCAAGGTATCCAGTTTTGCGGTGACACGGCGTACATCATTCCGGCGAGCAATGTACACGCAATGAGGAAGAAGGAAGGGGCGAGAACGTCTCTGTGCATGACAGCCTATGGCAGGCAGGGATGACGATCCGCTGATCACGCAAGACCTACGTCTTTCCACGCGCGCGAAGGCATGCCCGCGCTCGGTCTTCAGCGCACGTTCTTCCCCGCGCCATCCCTTCCTCGGTGATATGTGGAGTGCATGGGAGGTACGTGTGTTCACGCGTCAAATGGATAATTTGATCACTGATTCCCCTCCTGCAGTGTGCGCGGATTGCTCAATCATCAAGACGAGGAGTCAACCACCGGACACCTTTGTTCAACCCCGTCGAACCCGTCGCGGCTGATTAAATAGCCGCCGTTTGTTGAGGGCGACTCTGGGTTGGATAACGGCGTCTTGTGCTTGACTCGATGTGGCGTTTCTGGGACTTGAAAGGGTGAGCCGACTTTTCTTTGCTGTTGGGCCAGATGCTGACTTGCGTATATTCCAGCTCGTTGCCGTCTCTTGAAAGGTCGTACCACTGATAATTACCAGCGATAAACGACGCAAAAAACGTCCATGATTTGGGCCAACGACGATCTTTTCTGGCCGCTCTTGCAAACAAAATCATGTTCGCATACTCAAGCCACGGAGGGAACGCGCCAGCCATGCCCCAGTCAATTAACCACACCTTGCCTCTCCTATCCACGATAATATTGCGCATATTGAGATCCATATGGCATAGGACAAGAGGATGGGAAGCGTCCAACATGGGATACAAATGCGGCTTGAAACTCCCATATCCCATATGCAGATCAACGAGAAGGGAGTAGCGGCAGTGGTTGAACCAGTCTGCCATGGCACCATACGATTCGAAGGGTCCTGCCCCAGTTTCGGTGAAATAGTATCCGCTGCAAGCCAGAGCTTTACCAGTGGAATCGAACGGACCTGGGACGTTGGGTCTTGGAACAGGAATCTGGCACAGTTCCCGAACGCATTTCCGCAGCTTCCATACAGTCAACAAGCGATTCCACCAGCTCATCTGTGGCCATGCCGTCTCCATCACATCTCCGTCGACAAAGTCCATCACAAGCCACATCGAAGAATAGCCTAGCAATGATTCTCCCTTGCGCATGGGAAGAATGCGTCGGACCTTTGGAATGCGGATAGATGTGGACCGGGAGGCGACGTACGTCATCACGTACGGTTCGTGAGGATTGCATCTCTTGGCGACAACATCTGGGGCGATTTTCCACGCGGTGGCGGGCACCCAGGTGATGCTCGGGTCGTTTATGATCCCTACGGTATCATTGCGGCTCACTGCTGTATCAATAAGCGCCTTGACTTGGTCGTCGGTCAACAAGTCGATGGATGAGGAGAGCGTGTCTGGCCAGAGGCTGATAAGATAAATCAGTTGAATATACGCGACGAGGAGGAAGGAAACGAGTCGCACGATGTCATGGAGTCCTTTAACGTTCAGCGTAAGACCTTGCGCCACATCCGGAAGTGTGGTGGCTCGGAAAGTGGGATATTGTATGAGCCTGAGCGGTCAGTAGATATCGAGTGTTCGGTGAACACTGAACACTGAACAGAATAATGAATCAGAATAAGGGAAAAAAAGATGATCAGATGGCCGCGATCGCGCGCGTGCTCACGCGTGTTTGATTTCAAATTTGAATTCGCACAGGCTTATATGTACGCTAGTTCAAACGATCACGAAACCATCATGTCGTCCAACATCGAAGAATTTCGACAGGTCCTGTCTTCATCTAAGAAAATTATAATATTATCTGGTGCTGGTTTATCTGTAGCTTCTGGTTTGTCTTACCTTCGAGTTGTCGTTTGTGAACTGATGCCGATACACTTGCAGGAATCCCTACTTTTCGAGGTACCGGGGGCCTCTGGCGTAAATACGACGCCGCATCTCTAGCCACCCCTTCAGCTTTTGCTGAAAACCAAGCTCGAGTCTGGCAGTTCTTTCATTACAGGAGAGAACAGTGAGTACTTACTTGTACGGGTACATCTGTCCACTTGCTGCATCGTTTTAGAGTCCTTAATGCTACTCCAAATGCCGCTCACTTTGTCATCGCTCGACTGACCATCCCGCGCATCCGCCAGAGCATCTCTCCCAATTCTGAGTTTACGCACATCACTCAGAACATAGATGGCTTGTGTGTTCGCGCTCTCAAGGAAACCATGAAGGATTTACAGGAGACAGATGTCCCCTATCCCATAGAGATGCACGGCCGGCTCTTCGACGTTGTCTGTACCGCTCATGACTGCGACTTTCACGAAACGGACTACAGCTCTCCAATCTGTCCCGCTCTCAAAGGCACGGAACTCATTATTGAAGCTGGCGGTCCTGAGCCTGTGGTACGACGGTCAGACCTCCCTCGATGCCCGAAATGTGGCCAGCTTTGTCGACCTGGGGTTGTGTGGTTTGGCGAACGACCGCATCACATCCATGAGATAATGCAGCTGGCTGATGAGGCTGATCTTTGTATCATAGTGGGGACTTCTGCTATCGTACGTTCTAGTGCTGTGTGCTAAAAATCTTGCTCATGCCGACGTTCAGGTTCAGCCCGCATCCAAGATTGGAGGAAGAGTCAAGGCCCATGGGGGCAAGGTTGCTCTGTTCAATGTCGAATTGGGCAATCATGCCGATGAAGCAGATTTCGTGTTCTTGGGGCCGTGTGAGGAGCGCTTGGTTGAGGTGTTCGGCATCTGACATCTGAGTGAAAAGAAAGCACCATCCAGCGGGAATGGCGGACGTTGCGGGTGCCAAATGGAAGTGGAACGACCTGATGCGCTGGACTGGGAGGTAATCTTGCTGAGTCTGGGCAATTCTTTTTGATGTGTTGGCAGAGGGTAACGTCTTGGTTAAAGCTCCAGGTAGGAAGGGGCCCGTGGTAGCACATTCATCTGCGAGGTCGCTGTTAATATTGATCGCGCTGTACCTAAATAAAAGGGAATACAGCCGGGGAAAGAGAGCGACGCGTAGGTTCATCGTGAGGAAGGGACCCCGCTTCAATACGAGCTAGTCACCGCTGGATTGGGAACTTGAGGGAAAAGTTCGTAGGGATCCCAGTCCGCATTGACAAACGAAGGCGTGCCAACGTCTCCTCGAAGCCATTTGAACGTGATAGAGATAAATCTGAACACGGTGCGCTTTGGAAACCCTCTCAATAGCTAGCACAGGATACCGATTTCATGCTGTAGATGAAAGCAAGCTGAATACGAGTTCAGTGGGAGACGATGGCAGACATACCAAAGAGTCATACATCCAGGAGGGCTGCTCGTAACATACTGAACAACGGCGATATCAGAGTGAACGATCAGCCCTCCTCCCTTGTCAAGAGACGTAGTCACAGGAATGTCTCTCCTATTCTTCCCTCCGCCTGCATGATGCTGAATTCTAGCATTCCTTCCAAACCATGCTTCTATGTCACTCTGGCCAAATTCAAGGGCCCACGCGGACTAGAACCTGAACGTCGTTCAATTTGAAAGAAGGTGCAGAGGGATTTGTAACCAGCGATTTGAGGGAAGAGCTTACGCCTGTGCATTATGTTCAGTCGAAGAAGACTTTCGATAGGAAAACAGATGAGAATGCCGGCACGTCGGAGGTCTTCGTATATTCATTCCCAATTCTATACAAAGTAGTCGTCGATGATGCCATTGATCGCTGGTAGTCACGAGAATTTGATCACCCAGGTCCATCCTGGGCACGGCCCGGGAGTCTTGGTACCCTATCGCATCCACTCTGTAAGATTTGAAGTCCTCGACGTCGTGTTCGCTGTTCAGCACACCAGCTCTCACATATCCCATATAGAGCTGAACAGCTTCTTCTTTAGCAAAGTCGCGGCGGCGAGATTATATGGCGACTTACCAGCCCAGCGTTCAACAGATGCAATGGCTGCGACCCATTCATGCGATGTGATATCTTTCCAAGTCTGTCATGATGAATTTGGGTGTAGACGATTCAGACTTCTCCGGGCCCATCCAACGTTACAGCAGCATACCGTTATGCCGGTACCAATACCACTAGGTCGTGGTTAGGGGATCACGCTCTTCCACCTACACGATCGTCGATGCCGAACCCTACGCTTCCTTTCAAGTTCTTGAGTCCTCCCATCCCGTTCAACTTCGTTGATAAGGAGCCACTCGACTCTCCATGCCCAGAAATTGGCCATAGCATTGACGAGGGAAAGGATTTCTGTGGCATGCATGTAAGCTTTTGCAAGGTGAACAGGTAAAGGTTTCTGTAATAGTCCTCGGAGCTGTGATCAGAGTTTCGATCCTGAATTTCTTCCTGTATTCAACGGCCACCTCCTCACGAGTTGCCATTCTTCGGCCCCCTCTTTCTCTTTCTTGTGTCTTTGAGCGGGCCTTACTTCTGTGGTTGATCTGATGGATTGATAGTGGAGTTTGACTTGCTTTCGTACTTGAAACTATTCGAACTGCTGAAGCCACAGAGATATATACCGGCTCGCCTGCCAAAGTACTTTCTGTTCCCAAATACCTGACCACAAGGTTCCCGTACTACTGTTTGCGGTACCTTACTCTGCTTCCGGGGCTTCTGAATAGTTAAAGGAAACCACCACTGTAAATGCGCTTCTCCCTTGGAGTCGTATAGCGACATCTAGCTTCTCGGCGACTTTTCCCTCGATGAAAAATACCGACAACCGTTATAAACTGTACAAGAAAATGTCAATAGAGGCTCAGCGAGATGATGACAGACATACTCAACAATCGTACAGGATGCCGTTAACACGGTCAGAAGGCGACTTTCAAGTTGCGAGTCTCAGTCTACGAAGTTGGAATGCCACAAATAAGACTTGCTAGCTGATAGAAGCTCGCCCTAAAGAGGCTAGGATGAGGAATGGCTGTGGGCAGACGGGCTGTGGGAGGAAGTGTCACGTTTCCCCAGATGCTTGGCTCGACGGAGGATGCCAAACAACGCCGCGTATCATCTTGCGTTGATATTCCGTGCAAAGATTATCTTCGCTTCATTTTCCCTTCGCTCTCTTCATCTAAATCACTACGTCACCTCTTCACTGCTTCGCCTGACTCACCTACCTAAGCACTCCCTTCTGTGCTTGGGTAGTGCCTAATCTGGCATTGCAGCTACGTCTTTCAGCTGCTCAAATTTCAGGTTTTCTGAAAAATTGAATTCTCGGCTTCCACTGTTACGAGTTTGAGCTTCCGGTATCTCTTGATCCTGGTATTTATCCCGGAACCTGTCTTATTACCGGATTACCGGTCTCCCCTCTGCTCAACTCATAGTTTCTCAAATCTGAGAGTTCTCCCCCCACCCAACCCAAGAACAAGCATTTGATGTATCACATCTCAAATTTCATTCATTGGTTCCATTTGAATACTTGTTACCATCGCCATTCTTGTCTCAATTCATAGCTTCGCTTAGACCGTCTAGCACGCTAACTCCGCTGTGCCAGCATGTCTTTCTGGCCTACCTTCATAGGGATTCTCGTGGCTGCTGTCTTGCTGACGATTGCCTACAAGGTTTTTTGGACTAAATTATCCCAACAATTTAGCAGGTCTGGACAGGATACCCTTCCAGTTCACCAGCCACGACCGGTATCTCAGCCACCTCCTCGTCCACCGCCTCCATCACAAAGTTATCAATCATCACCATATACCCCTCCGGTTCGTCAGCTAGAGCAACATCAACCGGTATATCGGCCACCTCCTCCAGCTGCTGCGCCGTCAGCCTTTCCTGTTCGTCCACCGCTTCCATCACAAAATTATCAATCATCACCATATACTCCTCCGGTTCATCAGCCAGAGCAACATCAACCGGTATATCGGCCACCTCCTCCGGCTGCTGCACCGCCAGCCTTCCCTGTTCGTCCACCGCTTCCATCACAAAGTTATCAATCATCACCATATACTCCTCCGGTTCATCAGCCAGAGCAACATCAACCGGTATCCCAGCCACCTCATCGACCGCCTCCATCACAAAGCTATGGATCATCACCACATACACCACCGTCACCACATGGACCGCCGAAATACGAGGTATCGCAGCTTCTTTCACAGTACTTTCCACTCGCTGAAATGTTTGAAATAGGATGTCAACCAGCAAGACCAGCCGAATGAATACTATATCGGCCTTCGTGCACGCGCCAATAAGGAAGGGGATGAAATGAAAAGACGCTTCATCGAAAGCCGTGAGGCCTATAGTCGCGGGGATGGCGCTGCAGCCAAGGTCCTCTCAAAACAAGGGAAAATTCATAAACAGGAAATGGAACAGCTGAACAAAGAAGCGAGCAACTGGATTTATCTTGGTCAGTGCTATCCACTTTGACTTGATGTGAATGCCCATTTTTTCGATAGAAAACAACCGAGTAAGCTGGTTGCGCGCCACGTTCGTCTGGGGTACTGATTCTGTTATCCAGGATAGAAAACCTGGGGAGATTGACCTGCATGGCTTGTATGTCAAAGAAGCTATTGCACGTACAGATACTGCCCTTGAAGAGGCGAAGGGACGAGGTGACTCTGAAATTAGGATCATTGTTGGTATGTGCAGGTTACGCAAAGTGTTTCATTGAATTTGAACCCTGTATTGTAGGTAAAGGGTTGCACTCTGAGCGCGGGGAAGCAAGACTAGGACCGGCTATCAAGGGCTTGATGCGCAGGTACGTCGGCGTACGTTCTACAAGTAATCTAAGTTCGACTAACCTGATTCGTACAGGTACCAGTTAGTCGCAGAGTTTGACCCCTCAAATTCCGGTGTTCTTGTCGTCAAGCTTAATGGACTCACCCCGATCCGTCACCGCCGACATCTCAATATTTCCCACCGTCACGGTCGGCGACGAGCAAGCAATATTGGAGCATAGGAGAGCATGGAAACAATCCATCTCTAACTCTACTGCAAAGACATGTACCAGTAATCTCTCTCCCATGAAATGTAACCCATACCCACACACTCACCGAAGAGAAACCCAAAAATAAACCTGAGCTAAGAAATGAGTCTCAACTTGAAAGCGCAACATAAACTCCGTACGATGCTCACCAAGGAATCAACTGATCCCGATACATCCCCAGGATATTTGCTACAGGACTACAGTCTTGTAGCAACGTATGTCGTCGACCCTACAGCGAAGCTTTCAAGACCAGATATGTGTGTATTATGTATGCGAAAGGTAACTTGAAGCGCGCAGAATTAATAAAAGAGACAAACAGAGTGCCATGTGGTGGCCAAGAAACGAACCCGGGAGAGATCGAACTCTTTTTCGTCTCCCTATCATCGAGGACTCTGCATCGACTCGGGTACGTGCACATAAACGACTAATAATATTCCTGTCTGTTCACCAAGCAAAAGCTTCCACACCTGAAGACGCGCGCTTACAGAAGGTTCTTCCATTGTTCCTTTATGTATACAACCAAGGGTAACGGCTCCTCTGGGACTCGGATGACGTCAACAAGATAGTTTTGGACGGAGATGAGATGGGAGGAAGGGATGTACATTGTGCCGGCGGATAACTGGCCTTGGTCGGGAAGACAGCGGGGGAAGGGAGAGAAGTTCGCCGTTCGGTCACTGCAAGTCACGGGTAACTCCAAGGTATTCTTTCATTACAGGTGGGAACAGTAAGTACTTACACGGTACATCTGTCCACTTGCTACATCGTTTTAGAGTCCTTAATGCTACCCCCAATGCGGCTCACTACGTTATCGCTCGACTGACCATTCCAAGCATCCGCCAGAGCATCTCTCCCAATTCCAAGTTTACGCACATTACTCAGAATATAGACGGCTTGTGTACTCGCGCTCTCGAAGAAATCATGAAGGATTTACAGGAGACAGATGTCCCCTATCCCATAGAGATGCACGGCCGGCTCTTCGACGTCGTCTGTACCGCTCACGACTGTGAATATCGCGAAACGAACTACAACTCTCCAATCTGTCCCGCTCTCAAAGGCACTGAGCTCGTCATCGAAGCTGGTGGTCTGGAGCCTGTGGTACGACGGTCAGACCTCCCTCGATGCCCGAAATGTGGCCAGCTCTGTCGACCTGGGGTGGTATGGTTTGGCGAACGGCCGCATCGCATCCATGAGATAATGCAGCTGGCTGAGTATCATAGTGGGGACTTCTGCTATCGTACGTTCTAGTGCTGTGTGCTAAAAATCTTGCTCATGCCGACGTTCAGGTTCAGCCCGCATCCAAGATTGGAGGAAGAGTCAAGGCCCATGGGGGCAAGGTTGCTATGTTCAATGCCGAACTGGGCAATCATGCCGATGTGAAGTAGATTTCGTGTTCTTGGGGCCATGTGAGGAGCGCTTGGGAGAGGTGTTCGGCATCTGACATCCGAGTAAAGAGAAAGCACCATCCAGCGGGAACGGTGGACGTGGCGGGTGCCAAATGGAAGTGGAACGACCCGCTGTACTAAACTGGGCGGCAGTCTTGCTGAGACGGGGCAAACTTTTTGTTTGATGTGTTCGCAGAGGGTAGCGTCTCGGTCAGGTCCCCAGTAGTAAGTGAGAGCATCTGGCTGCGAAGTCGCTGTTACAATCCATCGCACTGTACATGGAGAAAACGGAATACAAAAAGAGAGAGGCACGTAGGCTCATCGTTAGGAGGAGTGTCCTCGTGTCTAAATGAGCTAGACGTCGCTGGCTTGGGAATATAAGGGGTATGTTTTGTCGTGCGGGCGAGGACCCCCACGAGGACTTCCAGTCCACGTCAATAAAAGAGGGTGTGCCAAGCCGTTCGAACATGATAGAAAGAAATCCGGAGAACCCGTTCCCTTTGGCGACCTTCTAGAGGAGGATGGACAGCCGACGCTGGATGCCGATTTCATGCTGCAGACAAAGTACGCTCAACACGAGTTCAGTGGGATGAGGATGGTAGACATACCAAAGTGTCGTATAGCCAAGAAATTGTTCGACGACAACAACAGTGCCTCAGTCAAGGCGACGACAGGCTACCCTCAGCACTGTCAGCCCTCTTCACCAACTTCTTCCTTCGCGACGGCCCTTCTCATCCGACACGTCCTTCTCTCCTGCGCTTCCCAGACCATCCATTGATCTGTCGTCTATATAAACCAGGATTCCGAGCGCGTTGTCAAAGCTGCCATTTCCGACCCTGGTGAGAGAAGGGTCTTTGTTCGCGTGGGTCTTCAGACATAGATGTTGCTGTATTCGTTGTCGTCGGCAATGGAGAGGTGGATTTTCATCCAGCTAGATGGCAGGTGAGAATATATATAGAATCATCGTACAATTGAGTGCGTACAAGGCCATATCTTAATCCAAACTTTTCCTGGCACATGCAACCCGTCCTCTCCGTGTGGGACCGTCAGTCGGCAGAGCATTTAGAGTAACAATGCCAATATCTGGCGGTCGAGACTCGTGGTAAGTAGGAACCAAAAACCTTGCGGTAGGGAGCGAAGTATTTGGAGAAAGAGAATAAAGGACGGCGAGTGGTCATTGGAAAACTGGAAAACTGATTGGCAGCGGAAAAGAGCCAAGTCCGGGCCGGTAGAGGCCGGTCAGCAGCACAGCCACTCCTGCCAAGCAAGATTTCCTCTTGACCGCGACGAGCAACATTGAATCCGGCAACTTGTTCCATATTACCAGCGCCGCTCTCTAAAGTCAATAATCCTGGGATATCGTGTCTTTCAAGCAGTCGCACGGACGCACACGAGTCCATGATTACTATAAACATCGTGGCCGAGAGGGATATTTACGCTACTCTATGCGTGTTGAATCAGCTAGGAGAATGTTACCACGCATACTTCAAATCTCCAAATTTCACTGCGCGCTAAGCTCATTGGCGAGTCTATGACTCTTGGGTAGGTCATATGTACCACTCAGCCTGCTGAATCCGTGACGAAGTGGCTTTCATTCGCAGGTCGAATTGGCCTTCTAGCGCCGGCAGGTACCCTCACGAAGCGACAGCAAGAGTTTCATTGACATAGGCAACCAAAATTTACGTATTGGCGAAGGAACCGCACTATTGACGCTCAATTCGACGTCAAACACTCTGCATAGACTCAGGCGGAGTCAGTTGCTAGTATTCCTGGCGAGCATGCCTCACTTGAAGATACAACATATTAACCTTTCCTTCGTCAATGTTATGCCCAATGTCTGGGTGCAGAAATTCCTCCAAGGCACGACATCTCAACTTCAATGTGACCCTGTTCACGTGTCAGCGTGATAATCTCAAAGGGATTCGCGGAGATGGGGGACGAAAGGAGGCGCTGGATTCAGCAACGTGCAGGCATGAGAAGCGAGAGTTGTTTCCGTGACTTCGGGTCGCCGCGGACTCTGAGGAAGGCTGAGGGTGCTGAGTGCAATCCTCGTCCTGAGGGATGTATTGCATTCAGGATCACCAAACGCGTTGCATGCCGTTCTCTCGGCCCTAAAACTCTTTCGTACGTCCATGATGATCCTCATCCCACTAAACTCGTACTGATATTACCTTCACCTGCAGCTCATGATACCAAAGATTGTTGACAGACACCGTCACTCTGTACCCCGTTTCTTGCTATAGAGCTCTCAAGCATACTTCTGACTTCATGAAATCTCTCCAGTCAGCCTGTCACCTCCTCTTCTTCCCTACACCGACCTCCACGTAAATGATTCGCCCGCTGATAAATGTATTGGTCACCATCATTCCAACGCTTCCCTCCACTGTTCCTTACTTCGATACGTATCGATGGCTCGCGATGGTTCACGCTCATAGGCTAATTGGAACCCATGCGAGAAGAGTCGCACATAAGAATAAAATGCCGAAACCCAGCGTCTGATATCGGCGATAGACAAGGCTATGACAACCAATATTTGAAGCTTATTCTGTTCATCACCGCTGATGCCAGTTCCTTTTCAGGGCGGAAAAAGGTATGTTCCCTTTGTATGACGCAAAAACAGTGGGAAAACTCAATGAAAAATTCCTCCCCTCTAGCATTCGCGTACCGAAACCAGCTTCTTTCGTCCGGCTGAAAAGTTGTTTCATCTGTTCTGACCCTGCAGGAGACCGTTTTCAGGTTCTTGACCTTCACCTAAAGAGTACGAAAATCATCTCATCTCTTAACTCACTTTCGCAAGCTCATTTTTATCATTAGGGGTTCAAACGAAATGTCATAATATTTTGAGGTCTTGTCTTTCAGTATCGTGCATGCATACACGGAATGTAAGCGCGTCTGCACGGGTAGGATTCGTGCAATCATCGATCAGTGGCTTAGCCTTTGCTTTCTGGATGCTATACATCAATATTGCACTTTTTCGCTTTCGCCGCCTGGACATAGTTCTGAATATGTGTCCCAGCTGACAATTTCGAAGAACTTAACAGAAATGATTCACGCCATCACATGGGCACGGGTCTACATAGCTGTGACTTTGACTTTGACCACGAGGGGGTGCACCCTACTACCAGTCAACCTTCTGACGCTGACTGCGAGACAAGAACACAGGATTCACCCAGATCAGTTTACATGAATACCCGCTGTCCTATCTCTATCGATTTCGGCACTTGCCTTCCGCTAAATCACATCTACTTAAAAGCGCGTCCTGATCAACCTGGTTCTCCATGCTTGCAAGACTTGTATCTGCTACCTAACAAGCACTTCATACCTCAAAATTGATCACCATGTCTTCAGACCCTTCTGTACCCGATGCTCGCGCTGTCGCCGAGAACATTGACTCGAAGGATCTTGTCTTTGGCCGTACAGTGGTCCCAGTTGCGAACCGGAACAAAGCACCCAAAAAGGGCAAGCTCGGTGAGCGCTTTCTTTCACAAAATAATTAGGTGCTGACACGCTTTCCAGGGCTTCGAATACGCGGAGCACTACTTCATCGAAGACGCGATCACTCTAACCCTCGCGAGTGGCGGGAAGGTTGCCGCTTCTGACTACAGGTTCCGGCTCAAAGATCAGCTTAGTCTGACCTACGGCCAGATCAACAGCCTTGCTGGGGACTTTTATGGGACCTATGACCCTATCAGCGACGGTAAGAACGACCAGGACCGATCTGCGCGCTTCGTGCGAGCGTACAACACGCTTGCTGATGGCGGCCCCCGCCTGCCAAAGGAAGCGATGGACATCCTCGCCATGTTGCAGGCGGAGGTCGATGCCGTTAACGTCGCTCTCGCGAACCATCAGGACCCATCTGTCATCTACGCTCAGCTTCCCGCCGTGAACGCCAAGTTGGAACTCGTCACCTTTGGCCGGAGTGGCATACCCGCATACCTTGGGCTCGCGCAGATCAACTGAGACCACTTTGGAGCGGATGCGCGCACCGTATACAACGCTGGGCATTCGACTGCGATTCAGAAGGCGATCAGCTGGGATTTGGATGGCGCGTACGCAATGAACGTGTTCGCTGATCATTTTCTGGAGGATTCGTTCTCTGCTGGCCACCTCCGTACCCCGCGTCGACTCCTTCATAAGAGCACGGATATTACAGCGGATGCCTGTGCTAAGGTTCGTTGCCCGCCTTTGCAAACCTCGAATTGACTCTGATGGTTACCTGTAGTATATGCACGACGAGGACAACGCGATTGGGATAGACGCGAAAAATCCAGCAGGTCAGTCCTGGGCGCTGTACGGCGACAAGCGTGCACTCGATTCCGTCAATGAGGACAACAAGACACGCTGTGTAGATTCTGTGCAAGCCTCTGCAAACGAGATCTACAAGGCGTATCAAACCAAGCAGGCGCCATCACCGGCCAACTACCAGGTGTGGACTTTTGCTCCCACGCTGGAGTCCGCGAATGCCCATCAAACGCTGGCGACACCCTTTACGTTCAAGAACGAGAGGCGCAAGGTCATCGAGAGTAGGAAGCTGTGAAACTTCAAGACCGACTGGTGGTTCTGGTCCACTGCGCTTGAATGCAAGACTAGCGGCTGGTGGAACTACCCGATTACGATCAATGGTTTGCAGAATATCATTCCCTGGAGCGCTGTCGCCGTCACTACCCTGAGGGTGTGGCACATTCACGTGTTCTACCAGCAGCCCGGCGGTGGTATACTTCAGAGTGAGCATCTGGACGGGTGGCGGGGTGGCGGGCCCAGCAAGGATCCTATCTTCAACGCCGTTGACTGCTCTCAACTTCAACGGAGGAAAAGAGGTCAGTGTACCAAATTGGCATAAAGCGCGCAGACCCGCTAATGGTGAATAGGTTCGCGTCTACTACCTCGACGAGCAGTACTTCCTTCAGGAGTACTGCTACTCGGCCGATCAAGGAAGATGGTTCCCCGGCGAGCTGGGAGGCATGGAGATCCGGGCGGCCACCAATGCGTCGATCGCGGCTATGCAGTATACCTACGTCGAGGGAGGTGTCCACATTCGCGTGTACTGTCAAGGTAAGGAAGGTTCCCGAACTTCGTCTCGTTGCGATCTAATCTACCGAGATCAGAATTAGCTTCCGGTGCCATCAAGGAATTCTGCAACGACCTAGGCCGTTGGTTCAGGGGCGACCCTTCCAGTCGCTCTCAGTGGCTCGAGTCTCGCGGCGGTGGCCTACTGGAAGAACGGTCCCCAGCTACTTGTCTACTATCAGACCGACGACCTTTCTATCAAAGAGCATTGCATAGACGAACGCGGTAAATGGTTCCCACGTCAGTGGCCGGCATTACAGATTTTGGTTTGCTCACTTAAACCGGTTCCGGTCTATCATAGGAAAATCGGACTTTGGGAAAGCTCTAGGATGTGTCCTATCAGCGCTCTTGGCTATAACACGAGTGACGGGGGCGTCAAACTGCATGTGTAATGGCGCAGTCTCGAAACGAGATTGTTACAATGAAGAACACCGGCTCCTGGGGATCCGTTAACACGGTCGTTGGAGGTCTCAAGCCTGACATTCAGTTCGCTGCTGCTCAGTGGAATACTGGAAAGAATCTGAGGCTTTATTATCAAACTGCCGATGATTCTGTTCTGGAGGTGTGGAACGAGTCGAACGACGGTGATTCCCGGTTGGGTGGAGCTATAGTCCGCAGTGCATATTAAACAGATGGCAACATTTATTGCGCGAGTATGTTTTGGTTTCCGTTAGTGAACTTTGATTGCTTATGATGCAAAAGCAGATGTGTCCTGGATTTGTTTACGATGGAACCTCGATTTACTTCGCTATCCAGATCACATTATGTTCAGATCTTCTCTTTCTCCGACTATATGACATGTTAATGGTTTGTTTCCTTCGTGTTGGTCTCGCAGCTATTCCATGACACAACGTGTACATCTTGAATAACATTCTCTATCGTCGATCCACGCACTCCATTAGAGCACCTCTGTCAAATAATGGTGAGCGAGTTCTACGTACCACCCGTCAAACTTGCTCTAGCCTCTGGAGAATCAGCAAGAAGTCACTCGAGGGAATGACTCTAGCTAAGAGCTCCCACCGCGCGAGATGAACTGAAAAGAAAGTTCAGATAAGAAAGATGGTTCTTGAAGGGATCTGTAAGCCTAGGATCGGATTCAGATATTTCCGGGCCCATCCAACGATATAGCAGCATAGCACTGTGCCGGTACCAATACCGATACCAATCGAATATACGTCTCCCTTTCTCCCATCCTGTTGATGAGGAGCCACTACCCTTGCAGGACTCCGTATCCAGAATTCGAAATTGCCTATAACATTGACGAGGGAAAGGGCTTCTGCAGCATGCATGTAAGCTTTTGCTAGTGAATAGGTAATGGATGAGGACTTCTCGATGACGGTGGGAGAAGCCTGGTTTCGGATCGGAGTTTTCATCCGATAGCTAGCCGCAAGCCGTCTGAGTCGATCTCTCTGAATTTTGAAATTCTTCCTGTATCGACGACGACGATCATTCTCACGAGTTGCCCATTCACTGTGTGGACACCGCCGTGTAATGCTACCTACCTACCTACCTACCTACCTCGGGTCGCGTCGTTGGGCAACTCTGAGTCCTACACAGGCGATCTGCTGAATTGGTAGTGGAGTTTGACTGGCTTTCGAGCAGCTGAAGCCACAGAGAAGCTCGCCTGCCAAAGCACTTTCTCTTCCCAAAGACCTGACCACAAGGTTCCCGTACTACTGTTTGCAGTGCCTTACTCTGCTTACGGGGCTTCTGAATAGTCAAAGGAAACCGCCACTGTAAATCCGCCTCTCCCTTGGAGTCGTATAGCGACATCTAGCTTCTCGGCGACTTTTCCCTCTATGAAAATACCGACAACCGTTATGAACTGTACAAGAAGATGTCAATAGAAGCTCAGCGAGATGACGGCAGACATACTCAACAATCGTACAGGACGCCGTTAACACGGTCAGAAGGCGACTTTCAAGTTGCGAGTCTCAGTCTACGAAGTTGGAATGCTACACGTAAGACTTGCTAGCTGATAGACGCTCGTCCTAAAGAGGCTAGGCTGAGGAATGGCTGTGGGCAGGAGGAAGTGTCACGTTTCTACAGATGCTTGGCTCGATGGAGGATGCCAAACAACTTCGCTATCATCTTGCGCTGATATCCTGAGCAAGATTATCCTCGCTTCGTTCTCCCTTCGCTCTCTTCATCTAAATTACTGCGTCACCTCTTCACTGCTTCACCTGACTCACCTACCTAAGCATTCCCGGGCCCTTCTGTGCTCGGGTAGCGCCTGATCTGTCAGTGCAGCTACGTCTTTCAGCTGCTCAGATTCCAGGTTTCCCGAACAACTCAATTCTCGGCTTCCACTGCTACGAGTTTGAGCTTCCTGCATCTCTTCATCCTGGTATTCATCCTGGAACCTGTCTCATTGCCGGTCCCCCCTCTGCTCAACTCTTAGTTATCTCAAATCCGAGAATTCCCCCCTCCCCCCAACGCAAGAACAAACATTTGTTGTATCGCATCTCAAATTCCATCTATTGGTTCCATTTGAATACCTGCTACCATCGCCATTCTTGTCTCGATTCATAGCTTCGCTTAGACCGTCTAGCACGCTAACTCCGCTGCGCCAGCATGCCTCTCTTGATGGGGGTTCTCGGGGCTGCGGCCTTGCTGATGATTGCCTATGGGGTTTTTTGGGATGATTCAGAATCTGAACAGACCCTTCCGGATCACCCGCCACAGCAACAACGACCGGTATATCAGCCACCTCCTCGTCCACCGCCTCCATCGCAAAGTTATCGATCATCACCATATACCCCTCTGGTTCATCAGCCAGAGCAACATCGACCGGTATATCAGCCACCCCTGAGTCCGAGTCTACCGCCTCCATCACAAAGTTATCGATCATCACCATATGCCCCTCCGGTTCATCAACATCAACCGGTATTTCAGCGGCCTCCTCATCGACCGCCTCCATCACAAGGTTATCGATCATCACCGCATAGATCACCGTCACCACATGGATCGCCAGAATGCGAGGTATCACGGCTTCTTTTATAGTACTCTCCCCTCGCTGAAATGTTTGAAATAGGACGACAACCAGGAAGACCAGCCGAATGAATACTACCTCGTCCTTCGTGCACGTGCCAATAAAGAAGGGGATGAAATGGAAAGATGCTTCAACGAAAGCCGTGAGGTCCATAGTCGCGGGGATCGCGCTGCAGCCAAGGATCTCTCAAAACAAGGGAAAAATCATAAACAGAAAATGGAACAGCTGAACAAAGAAGCGAGCGACTGTATTTATCTTGGTCAGTGCTATCCACTTTGACTCGATGTGAACGCTCATTTTCTCGATAGAAAACAACCGGGTAAGCTGGTTGCGCGCCACGTTCAAGTAGGATACTACTTATGTTATCCAGGATTGCAGACCTGGGGAGATTGACCTTCACCGCCTTCGTGTCAAAGAAGCTATTGCACGTACAGATGCTGCCCTCGAAGAGGCGAAGCTTCGAGGTGACTCCGAAATTAGGATCATTGTTGGTACGTGTAGGTCACGGAAAGTGTTCCATTAAATCTGAATCCTGTATTGTAGGTAAAGGGTTGCACTCTGAGGGGGGTGCAGCAAAAGTACGACCAGCTATCAAGGGCCTGATGCGCAAGTACGTCGGCGTACATTCTGCAAGTAATCTAAGTTTGACTAACCTGATTCGTACAGATACAAGTTGGTCGCAGAGTTTGACCCCTCAAATTCCGGTGTTCTTGTCGTCGAGCTTAATGGATGCCCCCCGATCCGCCACCACCACGATCTCAATATCTCCGACCGTCGCTCCAGCGGCCGTACGCGACGAGCAAGCAATATCGGAGTATAGGAGATCATGGACACAATCCATCCCTAACTCTACTGCAAAGACATGTACCAGTAATATCTCTCCCATGAAATGTAACCCATATCCACGCACTCACCGAAGAGAAACCCAGAAATGAACCTGAGCTACGAAATGAGTCAATTTGAAAGCGCAACATAAACTCCGTACGATGTTAACCAAGGAATCAACTGATCCCGATACATCCCCAGAATAAATAAAAGAGACAAACGGAGTGCCACATGGTGGCCAAGAACCGAACCCAGGAGATCGAACACTCTTTTCGTCTCCCCATCATCGAGGACTCTGCATCATGCGACTCGGGTACACGCGCATCAACGACTATTAATATTCCTGTCTGTTCACCAAGCAAAAGCTTTCCACGCCCGAAGACGCGCGCTTATAGAAGGTTCTTCCATTGTTACTTTGTGTATACAACCAAGGGTAACGGCTCCTCAGCTGAAATTGGACTTGGCCGTATGACGAGATGAAACACTGATTTTTCGGTGCATGTGTCCAAGTGTATGGTCAAGTACACAACGGTGGATCTACCGTGTGGCGAGTACTTAGTCAAAGTTTCTTATTTCGTGGACATGCTCTTGGCACGCGTTTCTTTCCCCGGCCATGACTGGTTGATTGGTCCTCCGCTTTTTCTTGCACCGCCTTTACATTACCTGATGCTCCGCTACCGCAGGTGAGATTTCATCTCCACTGTATAGCTACTGGCATCACGGACTGTTTCATCAGGCAAAGTACCCTGTTTCTTTTTCTCGCCTGATCTAGGGCTTCGTCGTGGAGGGAGGAGGGCCGACCGTGATGGATCAGAAGGGAACACGTCCATGACGATGACTTCAAATCTCAGAATTACGCGCACACAACTGTAGCCAAAGGCTTTCTTATGGCTATCGCGTACGTCTTCCAGACTCAGTCCGCTGAATTGGTATCGGTACGACGTTCATTCATAGCTTGAATTGGCTGTCTAGCGTTAGTGGTCCTCAAAAAAGCATAATCCTCAGAGCATGACTCCGCCGGGAAATCTCCACTTAGCTGTGATGGCCGGTAACTCTCACCAACGCTACTCGCACACCCAAGTCAGCTGCTGTCTCTTCTGCTTCCTCTATTTCCTTAGTCTACACCGCTGAGGACCACTTTCTGGGAGGACTTCACCACCAAACTCTCTGGCACACCACTCTGCACCTTGAGTCTTCCGAATGTCATCTCGGCAGCAAGTAACGTATAGTACGATATCGTGTAGATGAGAAGCCGGTGGACTGGAGATTTCCAATCACGACTTATCTGTGCCAACAAGTACAGGGTGGCAGCCACAATAGTATGCTATGCAACAATACACCATGCGTATTACCGAAGATCAATATTGCTAGCGCTATCAACTAGATGCTTGGCGATAGTGATGGACGAAAAGTATTGCATTCCGTATAATTAAAATCAAACGAAGACATCAGGATTGCAGTCGTGTAGCGTATGTCGTCGACTCTACAGTGAAGCCTTTCAAGACTAGACCTGTGGAATCCGATATAAATGAAGAGAGTAACGCAGAAGAGACGTGTAATGTCCATACGAATGGTAAGCGCGCGGAATAAATAAAAGCGACAGAACACAGGTCGACCACGATACCATGAGAGAGAGAAAGAGTGCCATAGGAACTTCGTAGCCAATCTTATAGGACACGTTGAGCGCACACCAACGTCATAAGTTGTCAGACGCACAAATGGTGCGAAGGAAGACTAGGACAAATGAGGTGAGAGCGAGAAGGAAACGAGCCGGACCGAACCCGGGTGAGATCAAACACTCTTTCCGTCTCCCCATCATCGAGGACGGGCCTGGCCGCCTTCGAGGACTTTGCATCGACTTGGTCACACGCGCATCAATGACTGATAATACCCCTTTTCCATCCAGCAAAAGCTTTCCACACCCGAAGATATGTGCGCTTACAGAAACCCCTTCCATCGTCAACCTTTTGCGAAAATTCCTTGGTTCATACAACCAGCTGGAATGGGACTCGGATGACATGTCCATGAGATAGTTTTTGACGGAGATGGGATGGGAGGAAGGGATACGCAGTTGGCGTCGTGACGGCGGATAGCCGGGCTTGGGTGGCAAGACAGCAAGGGAAGGGAAGGACGTACGCGCGGTGGCCGCGAGTTACCGGTGACTCTAAGGTATGTCTGTGGTCGTCATCTCGAGCGCTGAACTCATTTGCCAACAGAAGAAGGAAACCTTCGGCGGCGAATGACTTCCAAGGAGAGCTTGTTTGTGGCAACCTTGGCCTTTCATCCGAAGTCGTGAAGGTTACTTTGTTTCCGTGCATACAGGCTCCTCTGCAAGGGTAGAACTAGCGCGACCAGGGTTAGTATCTTCTTTCTGGATACAATATATCGACATCGTACGATTCTCAAGAATACCGCAGGTGATCTTCCCCATCATCACAGAGGATTACTGCGCAACATCATTGGCCGGTTGCAGTGAAGTTGTGACTTCGATTTCGACCACGAGACCATGACCTGCCTGCGTACAACCTTCCTCTTCATCACCAACCATGGCAGACGCCGTTGGAGTCGCTTCGTCCGTCACCGCCTTCATTAAAAACATCCTTACGCTCATCAACTACGTCAAGGACGTATACAACACACCCGCCGAGATTTCCCAGTTCTTGAAGGAGCTAAAGTTTCTGAAGATCTATCTATCCGCAGTAGATGAGCTAATATCGCGATCGACCGAAAATGGCCCGTGGCTGAAGACATTGAAGCAGTTGGACAACAATCCTCCTGACAGTGTTTTCAACGAGCTTATGAAGTTGCTTGAGGAACTCGATGGAAAGCTGCGCGTTACTCCGCCTCAGTGGAAGATGGTGAAGAAGAGATTGCTGTGGACGCTTACCAAAACGAGCGTGGAGGAGGATCTGAAGAGGATCGAGCGTCTCAAGACCTTGGTTATGAGCGCTGTGCAGGTCGACCACATGTAAGCAACTCCTGCGTTCACCTCTCGGAGGCTAAGTTTGGTATACAGAACGTTATCTCATGCAATGGTCGCAGATGTCAAGGGCACGGTGGATGTTGTCTTAATAGGTGCGCCCATGGTCAAGATCTATCGCCGTATTGACTGCTGATGCACGTGTACCTAGCAGACGACAAAGCTGAGAAAGTGGCGAGGTGGCTGACCCCTTCGGATTACGTCGCCGTTCAACAGGGGAAGCTGAAAGAGCGTGTTGGCAACACTGGAGAATGGTTCCTTGAGTCGCCAGGTTTTATGAGTTGGAAAGATGGTTCTACGGAGTCTCGTACTTTGTGGTGTCCTGGCAGTCGTGAGTCAAATATTTTCAATGTTTTCTTGAAGCTGACATATCTCTTTAGCGGGCATAGGAAAGTCCGTCTTAGCCTCTATCATCGTCAACGCTTTGCAGTCGCCGATTTACGAGAAGACACTCGTCCAGCAGAAGACTCTTGTGCTGAGTATCTTCTGCGATCGCCAATCTGCGAACACACAAACCGTGGAGAACGTTCTCCGCAGCCTCTTGAAACAGCGAGTCCAAGCACATGGTCTATCTGACTCGATCACATTCCTCTATGACAACAACACCCGCCTTTTCTTTGACGATCTTACCGAAGTCCTTGTAGAAGAGCTGAAATCGTTCGACCGTGTCTACATTATTCTTGATGCCCTGGACGAATTTCCGGAAAATGATGGAGGTCAAGAGAAGCTGATTAATGCCTTGCGGACGCTTGGCAGTAATACACGTCTCCTTGTGATGTGAATGGACCTACCCGCGATAGCATCACTGTTCAAGACAGATACCAGATTGGATATTCGAGCTGCCGATGAAGATATCAAGACGTATATCATGAGCAAACTCTCTTCTGGTCGTCTTGCCCACCATATTAAAGGACGAGACCATATGCGTGGGGAGATACTCAGCGGAGTAACAGCAAAGGCTGATGGTATGTGCGTTAATCATGCAGTCGCGCGCGTTGCACCTATTGACCAACACTCGCTGTAGATTCCTTCTCGCATGCATACATATGGCGTCACTTGCTGAGGCAAAAAGTCGAAAATCACTTCGAGGTACACTCAGAAAACTGTCAGGCAATATATGGGAGGCGTATGACAACGCGCTGGAGAGGATTAATTGTCAAAGCAAAGATCGCAAAGAACTTGCATATCGTATACTTGGGTGGATAGCCTTTGCTAGGCATCCTTTGACAGTGTCGGAACTGCGGTATGCATTGGCTGTGGAACCGGCTATGCTGGCCCTAGACCTCGATGATGAGGACGTTTTGGGAGATTTCTGTGCTGGCCTTGTCGTCAAGGACGAAACATGTAGCGAGTTTGATGATCTTCAGCCGAGAGGAGCTATAATGAAGTTTGCGCGTAAGTGTAGATGATTTTATTATCCTTTCTGCATAAGCTGATGGGTTTTTCTAGATTATACGACTCGAGAGTATTTTCATGACCGCCGATGCGCCGAACTCTTTCCTCGCATGCAAGAGACCATCACGCGCACCTGTCTGTCATATGTCATCGCTTGGCGACTTTGCGCTTCCCCTGGATGCTAAAAACGACAACGTTCTTCGTGGCCTGGCTGAAAAGCATCCCTTCCTTCACTACTCGTCCGCTCACTGGGGATACCATGCCAGCGGAGCAGTGGAGCATTCAATGGAAGATGAAATCATCGCATTTCTCACTGATGGCATTGACTTGACGAATCGCAGGAGGGTCGCGAACATTTTTCATCGAAGAACAATATCCAACGAGGCACCCATGCCAATTCAGTTCGCTATGGATTATGGCCTGGTGCATATCATGGACGTTCTCCTCTTGCGTGGAAATTGCGAGTGCAAGGAACCATTGTTGCTGATAGCCGTACAAAGAGGGGATCTTAAGATGGTGAAGCTCCTTCTGGAGCGAGACAACGTCAATCCGAATGCTCGGTCGCCCTCATCACAACAGACACCCTTGTTGTACGCTGTGGAACAGCGGGAGCATACGCATATCGTCGAGATGTTATTGCGGTCGGGGCGGGTTGATGTGAATATCAAGGGCAGCAATGGACGGACACCCTTATGATGGCAGTCAGTCGTAGAATCATACCGACTGCCGAAGCCTTGCTGAAGCACCCGGGAATTGATGTTTTGGCTAGAGACGATGATGGTAAAGCTGCGTATACTCATGCTTGTTACTCCGGACCAGACAATGAAGGGATGATTGCGCTTTTTGAGAAATATGGGTACAGTGCTGAGATGGATAATTACCAACCTATCTATCTCACCGTTACCCCTGGCAATTGCCTACGTACCCAATGACTGACTAGGTCTTGCGATCTAGGTAGTATTGTTTCACGTGGAATATAACACATCTCGGTTTTCTATCTTGTTTCTTGATCGGTCGTACCAGGCAGAAGGCTTGATCCACAATGTGGTCGAAGGCGAAGCCAAAATTGCAGCCATACAGAAATCGGCCCATGATGCTAAGCTGGCATCCTCCGTGATGATGGGAGAAAAAAGAAGCCCAGAATAACCCCCAGGATTCCCCTACTTAGACGATGCCTCAGCCCGAGCAACCCCCCAGCTCTGGCTTCCGCTTTCCACTAGACGGATCCTCCCCGTTCCCACCACAGGATCTTCTCGGACCACCCCCATGCCGCGATTGGGGCAACAAGCCCGTCTACATCGGTTCCGCCATCTTCGACAAATCGGTCCATCCATGCAAGGTCGCACCTCACCTGCCTTGCTCAGTCGCCTTCCGCGGTCGGGAGATACACTCCAAGGAGCGTTTCGATCTGCTCCCGTTTAATCCTGAGACCATGGAACTCGTACGCACGTCTGAAGGACGCATCCCAGAGGGCAGGAGGCCGATCAAGGGTGGCTATGAGGAGGATGGGATGCCGTTGTACCATGGGGTGGCTGAGTATAAAGGGTATAGAGTACCGGGAAAGACGAGCCCTCACTTGTATGTGTCGCGATCTGTCGGGTGCTGTTGTTGGCTGATTTCGTCTTTAGAAATGGGTGCATTATATCATTTGACTGGAGTGAGCATTTGATTTCGAAGAACTATGAAATCCTGTGCGTAAACTTGAAGTTGCTTCTTCGCATTGCTTTGAATATTGTTTAACCATACTACTAGGTGCTGGAGGTAATGATGGAAGTGTATACCTTGATTATAAAACGAGCGATGGCTGATCTGAACGTGAGTGAAACTCGACGTAAGAATGAATTTCCACGGCAAAGCATCATCACATCATCTTTGAATTCAGTCATAAGGTAGAATGCATAATGAACGATAATGAGGAGTTGGAATCATTGAAGTAAGTCTCCCAGAGAAAAGAGTCCACCAGATATAGAACACCTCACTCGACCAACCTAGCCCTCTTCGAAATCTGACCGGAGGCTTCATCCTCCCGTGCACGGGCACGAGCATGGCGAACAAGAGCTTGAGCCCTGTTATGCTCCTCCATCGTCTTTGGGTCCGTTGGATCGTATAGCGATGTCGGAAATTGCCCATGTTCTGAGTCGTTTCGTTGGATTTCTAAACGTATGTTACTTTCCAGGAGGTCCTCCCACAGGTCCTTTGCAGAGACATGACTGGTCTTGATTGGCTCTTGTCTATAGACGTGGCCACGTTCGACGATGATGTCTTGGGATGAATTGTGCGCCGTGTCGTTGATCTAGGAGCACACATAAATCAGTCCATGGAACCAAGCAAACAGTGCAAACAATTGTTTCCTTGATGACTTTAGCGTCCCAAAACCACCTTCCAATATTGTTCGGCGTATGGTTGCCATAGGCACGATATCTATTCTCGGGTTTTAGCAACTCCCATCGCCCGTCAGCATCACGTCCATAAACTTTCACAGGCACCTTTTCAGCGTGCTCTACCTCGTTGCAGTCCTCCTCAGTTACTCCGGAGGGGCCCACAAAGACCAATTGGACGACATGTAGGTAGTCAATTTCACTGCCGTTTTTGAATATCTTCATGACGATCCCAGACTGATGCGTCTAAGTCAAACAGATCAACTTGGCCATATAGAGAATGGCCTCATGCAGGGTCCGTGTGTGCGTGGCTTCTATCGCGAGTGAAGCATAGGCATACTGTCTGCTATCTCTGTCTGTAGGCGAGGGCTGTTTCCGGTCATCAAAATTTGGAAGTTCGGAATCCTGTAACTACCGTCCATAAGACGCTCAGTTATTGGCCCCACGGGTGCGAGGCCTCTGGTCTATGGCCTTCGATACAACAGTGGTTGCAAACTGATCCAAGAGATCCCGAAATGTCACGAAACACTTGTCGTCTTATATTTCTATGTTAGTAAGTAAGCGGCAGTTAGTAAAACGTGGTTGAAGTAGCAGATACTACTGACCGTGCTGGTAAGGCTTCAGACACTTCGCCGAAATGCTCCGTCAGCCATGCTCTGGATGCTTTGGTGAGGGTAAAGGAGTAGGAGTTGTACTGTTTCTCAGCAAAGTTGAATTCCTCTTTGAGGCCATCCGGAGCAGCCTCCAGCAGTTCGCAAAATGTAGGAATTTCAATCGAATCATCTGAACTGTGATCTGATGGAGAAGGGGAAGGGGAGAAGGAGTTAGATTGACTAGGTTTGGATGGCGATATTATCATGGATTTTGATTTGGTGGACTGAGTGTTGGTGTTGGTAACGGCACAAGGTCCCAATAAGGAACGGCCGTGTCCACATGGAGGCTGTAGGTAATCCTCGCTTCGGATGGCATGCCATGCGCCATGGCCGCGAAGGGTCATACCGCTGTGATCTGTGATCGCACTTTTGAGTGCGTCGCGCGGAGTAGACACTCTTCGCAGGGTGTTCCGTAAAAATGTGACATTCAGAGACGCTCAGGGACAATACAAGGGTACGGAACTAGATTATATGAAACGTCAAAAACGTATGTAGCGAACGCTCCCACTATTCCCATCTCATCAGCACCCAGAAGAATACGTATGATCCACCGCTGAACACAAAAAAATCTGGAACTGGCGGTCGGCGAGGTGATAAATGGTTTGAAAGAATTGGTCTTCTAAGGAGCGCGAACCTTTGCAATACAGCAAAACTGCGCTTCGTCCTCTACATCAGTTACAATAGCGGCATAACCGTTGTGATCGAGGAACAGGGGACGACGGCGTTCAGCCCATCTAAGGACCTCAACGTTCAACAGCGAGCGTACAGGAGGCAGCTTATGACCGTGGACTTGTGGGCAGGAGGGGCGCGGGTCTCTGTTCTTGAATGGAATCGGTAGTGTAAGAGAAGAGTCTTCGAAAATTCAGAGATGAGTGACTCGATATCTAAGAGGCAGGACTGTTCAACGTAACCGCGGCGATGACATCGTCGATGTCTCCTGGCAGCCACTGAGTCGGACGTGTTTTCGTTCGCGATGAGTGCGTATGAGGCCGAGTGTTACTTCTTCACGACATTCTTGGGCTCCTTGGTAAACGCATGAGACATGTACGTCGAAGATGACGATGACTTGTGCGGCAGAGTGGAATAAAATAACCACAGGAACCAAAAGCGGCCGTGGCAGCCAAACACGAGCAACTAGATGCACGCACCATAATGCGACGATTAACAATGAATAGTGGAACGGAAGGTCGGAAACACACATACGTAGCAGACTCAAGCGCATGAAAAACCGCGGAACGTAAGCACTCAGCCAAACATCGGCATCGAGGCCAATCATTTGCAAGAAATGGTTGGCGCGCAACAGCGTAGATCAGGCCCAAGCAAATCTTGAACGTGCGTGTGAGCACTGAGTCTTCACCGGCGTCGAGCTGACCGTTTGCAAGAAATGGTGAGCGCGCACCAGCGGAGGCCGAGGACGGGACAGCAGGCAGGACAGGGCAACGGAAACGAAACGCAAGCGACAAGAACCACAGTGTCGCAGCATACCATTTTCTAATGGTGCGGCGGCAGGAGCGATATTCGCAACCACGACAGAAACAAAATCAACAGGAAACAATTCTCGGGACAGGGAATAAATGGATCAGTGAATTTGAATACCGAAAGAAGAGTGCGCACGATGAGAAATGGTCGAGGTAGTAAGTGCAAGGCTGGTACCGACACAAGGTCATGATGGTTGGTCGAAAGAGGCAGTCAACGCTTTTCATCACGACCGTCAACTTCATCGGGCCTGGTTCATCACGACCATTCTTCTCTCTTCACGCATCTCAAACGTTCAAACGTACAAGCGCAAGCCTTCAGAACATTTCATCTTCAAATTCACTGGATCTCAAGACCCCAGTGGTAGCTAATGACGATGATGGCGACTCCCTACACCCAACTTGTCTAACATTCTTACCTACCTCGCTTCGCTTCGTCACTCTCGTCGATACTACCGTTGCTCTCTGATAATTATACAATGTCGCGCTTTGCAAACAATCGCAGACTTACGCAACCAAGTCCTTCCTCTGAATGATAACCGTTAGTAACACTTCACGATTATGCTCCGATATGCCATCGTACGTGAATTTTCTCTGTTGTGAGTTCTACAACCAACCCATTGTTCAACATTGTCACAGGCTGCCATGAACCTTCCCATATCCTGCTGCCAGAACTCTATATGCGATTGAGTTAGGTTGGTCAGTCCCCGTACACGTCTGCCGTGTTTTTGTTAAGTTGTATGATATTCGGCTTTGTAGGTGACGCATCGGATACGATGTCAAGAGCATCGCCTCATACAAACTGGACGTGATAGGAAGTGCCTATAGATACATTTCCATGTTAGTTCGATCTTTTACCCCCTAATCACTTACCGATGTTTCTCCGCATAGTCGTCCCCCCTATCCTTTTCGTTGGTCAATCCTAAAGCGGGTTTGTCTGACGAGTTACACTGTCTATTGGGAAGTGAATGCTGTTCCGTCTGCACGAGATATCAATCACAATCTCCTCAAATGACACCCACGGCACACCTAGTACTCCGGAGACTGCGTCGTCTCCATTTCAGCATAACAACGGGAACCATATCTTAGCGTTTCTCTCTGCATGATCAAACCACGACATGACATTTCTGACCTCGACCAAATACCCTACAGTTCTTCGGATACTCAGAGTTCTCTTGCGACGAAATTTACCGCCACCAGTCTCGTCCTCGAGTAATCTCCAAGAAACGCATAACTAGAGATGGTGATCTCACCGGATATATGCTACGGTGGGTTCGTGATCTCGGTTGCAAAGTTCGTGTTCCTCACAAATTTCTTCCCTAATCTTGGCTCACACGCCTGCCGTTCTAGTGTATCCCATCAATACAGAGAGCCTCGGAACTTAGGATCCTGGTCTGCCGATACAGACAATCAACTAAAAGTAGCACAGAGCAACAATCACCTCTCGCACTCCATGAGGAAGTCGGATTCAATGTCAATATCCGCAGTACAGAACATGTGACGAGCATCAAAGTTAGTTCAGTCCTTGACCATGTAGCTACCTACTCACCTATCGCCAGATCGACCTCATGATAGCAATCATCGACCTCGGTACCTGTCTCGGGTTCGTGCTCAACAAATCAGTGAACCCAGGCATCGATAACATCAATATCGGCACTTCGCACACCACATGGTTTGATGCTACCGGACATGCAGCTGTGCAGCGCCTGTCATCAGTGGTAGACGCCCAAGCTGTGTAACTCTGTGAAGGCTATCATTGTTTCCGTGCATGCAGCAAGGGTAGGACTAGCGTGAACAAAGTTTAATGTTTCCTCTCTGGATACAATATATCAACTACGATTCTCTTACCCCCCCTCTGAATATGGCTGAGGACACATGCCAGTCGCGATTCTCAAGAACGTAACACAAGTGGCAAGTGATCTTTTCCCGTCAACACGGCGGAATACAGCACAACATCATCTGCTGGTGGCTGTACGGCTGTGACTCCGCTTTTGATTTCAACGACAGGGCAGGCTACCCACGTACAACCTTGCTCTTCACCACCAACCATGGCAGAGGCCCTAGGAATCACTTCGTCTATTGTCGCCCTCGTTGAGGTCTCCTGGACTATCTACAGATCTCTCATAGATGTCGGAAAGGTATCCAAAGAATATCGTAGCCTTTCTAAGGAGCTTTCGGGTCTGGCGTATTGGCTGTCTGAGGTGAGACTGTTCACCGACACGGCGCAGCCAAATGACCCGTGGCTGTTGACGATGCAAAAGCTGTCCGGCCCTGTCGTGCAACTTACCGCGTTACTCGAGGATCTCCAAAAGGAGCTCAAGTTTGCACGGACTCGTCATACGATGGAAAAGGTAATCAAGCCTGGTACAAACAAGGTGAAGAGCCGACTGCTGGGGATAACCAAAGAGTTGAAGCGTAGAGTATCGTGGAAGTTCAAAAAGGAAAACGTGGAGGATGTTCTGAAGAAGATTGAGAGGATCAAGTCTTTGATGATCGTCGCTGCACAGCATGACCATTTGCAAGTGTTTTCTTGTGCTCCAGTGAGTCAATGCTAAGTGTAACATACAGCGCCTTATCTCACGCAATCAATAAAATGTTGGCTATTGTCGACACAAAGATGGATGGTATTTTGGATAGTACCAACCAGGTCGAACAAGTCACAGGTCGTGTAGAGACAAACATCATTGAAATCCGTGACCAGGTGGCACATATCAAGGATGATGTATCACAGCAACGAATTCAGATGCAGAAAGCTCAGGATGGTGCATGCCTTTTGTTTTCATCTACAATCTGTTACTGATGGTTAAACAGAAGAGACACTTATACGTGTACTTGCTTGGCTCACTGACTTGAATTTCAAGTCCATACAAGCTGAGAAGCTGAGCCAGCGGGTGGAGGATACTGGGCACTGGTTTCTTGAATCTGAACTGTTTGAAGAATGGGTCAATGGTCCCACCCCAGGCTCATCATGCCTCTGGTGTCCTGGCAATCGTTAGTCATTATGCCCAATAGCTTCTTCATTTTCTTGATTCTGATATATCTCCTCAGTGGGTGTTGGAAAGACCATCCTGGCTGCTATTGTCATCGACTATCTGCGATCGCTGAATCATGAGAGGAAGACACTCATCCTCAGTATCTTCTGTGATTACCAATCTGCAACCACACAAACTATACCCAACCTTCTTTGTAGCCTCTTGAAACAACTGGTTCAAGATAATGGCCTCTCGGACCCAATCACATTGCTCTATCATCGATGTCTTCGTGATGAAACACGGCCTACACTTGACACTCTTACTAAAACACTTTCAGAAGAACTGAAATCGTTTTACTGTGTCTACATTGTACTTGACGCACTTGATGAATTCACTGACGATAAGCAAGAGGAATTAATCAATACAACAAGATTGTTAGGTGATAATATCCATCTCCTTGTGACATTGAGGGAAATCACCAAGATAGGACGACTGTTTGAGGAAGATGTGAGGTTGGATATTCAAGCAACCGATGCTGATATTACTATGTTTGTTGCGGACAAGCTCTCCCAAGGTGATCTTGCCACCCTCAGCAATGGACATGATAATCTATGTGAAGCGATACTCACTGGAGTGACTGAGAAGGCAAAAGGCATGTGAGTTACTCAAGCAGTTGCACTGATGCACTTGTTGCACATATTTACCAACTCTCTGTAGGTTCCTTTTGGCAAGCCTGCACATGGACTTACTTGCTCAGTCAACAAATCAAAAAATACTTCGAGATGCACTCAAAGAATTGCCAGACAATATGATGAATGCATATGACAAGACCATGGAGAGGGTCAGTCATCAGGGGAAGCACACAAGTGCTCTTGCAATCAACATATTCAGCTGGATAATGTTTGTGAGGTGCCCTTTGACTCTGTTGGAACTGCAGCATGCATTGGCTGTGGAACTGGGTACGACAACCCTAGACCATGATAATCTCTGTAGCAAAGACCTTTTGGGAAGTGTCTGTGGTGGACTTGTTATTATGGACCAGATGGGAAGGTATAGAGATCCTATAGTGAGATTTGTGCGTAAGTAAGATGATTTAATCCTTATACATAAGCTGAAGACCAATTTATCTAGATTATACAACACAGGAGTATTTTATGTCCCAGAAAGACATCTTATTTCCTCAATTCCAAGAGACCATCACACGCACCTGCCTGACATATCTGTTGTTCAACCACTTTGGCCACCCCTTTTACATTGATTATGATGATGGCCATGATGACAATGATATCACTGCCACCATTGGTGATGATGACAACACCAGTGATGATGATGGCAGTGAAAACAATGACTACCACTATGACATTAGCATTCCCCATGACTATGGTCACATTCCTGATGATCTGGCTAGAAAATATCCATTTCTTCGCTACTCACTTATTCACTGGGGATACCATGCCAGTGAACTGCAATACTCAATGGGAAATGAGATCATTGCATTTCTTGACTCAGCATGTTGCAGAAAGGTCACAAAGATTCTCCATGCTACAATGTTACCTAGAGAGGCACTCATTCCACTTCATTTTGCTGTGGACTATGGCCTGTTGCACATCACAAAAGTGCTTTTGGATCGAGGGGATGATCCATGCCAGTGCACGATACCATTGTTGGTAACAGCCATAGTCAGAGAGAATCTTGAGATGGTGAAACTGCTCCTTGATCAAGACAAAATTGATCCAAATACCAAGTCATATAGGTCATGGCCATCTCCCTTGTCCTATGCTGTGGAATGGGGGTCTACACAGATTGTAGAAATATTATTGCAGTCAGATCGGGTTGATGTGAATTGCAAGAACATTAGAGGATGTACACCCCTTATGTTGGCGGTCATTTCTGATGATATATCAATGGTCAAAGTCTTACTGAAGCATGTGGGAGTTGATAAATATGCACGAGACAATGAGGATAACACTGCATATGGTCTTGCTTCTTTCAGATGGTGGGGACTACTACCAGACTCTTGCAGGATGATTACACTTCTCAAGAAATATGGATGCAGGAGCCAGATCATAGATTGTTATGAACCTACCTATTGGATGGCCAGTGACCTACCCAATGAACAATTAAACTTAAACTCTGGCTTCCGTATTCCATTAGATTCATCTACTACTTTCCCAGTGGAGAATCTTACTGGACCACCTCCATGCCATGATACCAATGGATACCCAGTGTACATTGGTTCTGCCATCTTCAGAAGATGCATCCTTCCATGCAAGATCGAACCCCATCTACCTGTCCCTTGCTCAGTCCTCTTTGGTGGCCGCGAGATAACCCACATGGGGTGTTACAATCTGCTCCCCTTCAATCCTGATACAATGGAATTTGTACCTGTAACTGATGGATGTCTCCCATCTGGAAGAAAGCCAATTAAGGGTGGCTATGAGGCGAATGGGTCGCCACTCTACCATGTTGTCGCTGTGCACAATGGGATTAGAATACCAGGAAAGGTTACCCATCGCTGGTATGTGTTGTGATCTGTTGGGTGCTGTAGTTGGCTAATTTGTTCTTCTTTAGGGTTGGATACCACATAACTGGGGATCATGCTAAGTACATCACTGGCTCTGACTATGAAGTCTTGTGCATACAAGCCATTTGTCCCTCTTGATATCATTTTCATAATTATGTCTCCAGGTGCTGGAAGTAGTACTCTCACAAGAGATGGGTCCCACCATTAGTTCCTTGACCATAAAGCCTGACCAACTTTTCTTAAGATATCCAATTAAAATCAAACTGAGATAAGTTGAGATGAGCCATCTTAAGTATAACTTAAGCATGTTCCTCTATTATAAAAATGATATTTCAAGTACTTTGCATCTGGAATAAGTGACTTAAGATAGACTTAAGACTGTCTTAAGATGATCTTAAGATATCATATCTCAAAGTTATTTGTCCACATACATCATATATCAATTATACCAATTGTGTTAAGTCCAATAAAGAGATTTACTAACAAATGTTGACTGTGGTCTTCAGATATTGAGTGAAACTATGAGGGCATCCTTGCTACCCTGAACTCCCTGGCAGAACAGGCAATTTCTGGTGTTACTCCCAGAGAAGCCAAATAGACCTAGTTTTCTATTATCCCTCTATCAAAACCTCCTTATTGATATTAACCATACAGAAGAAAGAATGTCTCTAAAAGAACACAAATATAATGATCTATTTAATTAGAGTAAACATGTTCAGCAGGAAAATTATATTACAAAAATCAATTGATATAGATAAATAAGCTGAGAACAAGATATTCTTTTATCACTAGAAATATCAAGATATTTTAAGACAGTGTTTTTGTATGCTTAAGTTGTACTTAAGCATGACTCATTTTAACTTATCTCAGTTTGATTTTAATCAGGCATCATAAGAAAAGTTGGTCAGGTTACAGCTTGACCACCTGTGGACACCTGTATTTGCCTCAGATCCTGGACCTAGCCACAAAAACCCAATGCATCCTCAGTGGAGCTCTCATATTCCGAATCCAATTTGATTTGTCATCAGCTTAGGGCACTAGAGGTGTGAGCCATCGCTTTGCATGGCATGTCTGAGTCCTATGCTCTTTCGGGGCCATGCATGTCCCATGTATAGATGAACACATCTTGAGTTTTTCTCAAAGCATCGCTCATCAGTTCCACATTGTCTGTCTTACCCTCTAGTCTGGCCAAGCACTAAAGACTAGGCTATGCCAGGTATGACATATCAAGCTTAGCATTGATCTATGCCAGCTCGCCTCCTTGTCTGTACACAGTATCTTGACACAGATTGCCTGTGCATGTAAACCCAAGGAAACAAGGTGATCAGGACATCAGTGTTTTTAAGAAAAGAGTCAAAAAAGGAGAAGACAAGGGGAGTAGATGATACGTACCAGAGAACTGATGGCAGCCACTGATACTTGTCTACTAGCTTGATTGGTTTGCTCTGGATTGTTGTGATCTGTTGAATGTGACATACATGATGCACTTTACAATGTACATCTTCTGTGTGTAATTTTATTGACATTGTTTGCATTGAAAACCTTCCATGTACTATAAGATGATGGGAGAGGTCAGGCAAGTGGAAGACTTCTAGGATATCTCATGGATTTTGTGCAAGGGCAAAAGATGTTGTGTGTAACTAGCATTTGAAGCAGGCGTGCTGATGGCCCATATTGCTCTTTGTAGCTTGACACTAGAACAGAAGTCGGCACGAGTGGTGAGGGGGCAAGAATACAGTTGCTTGAGAATGCTTAAAAGACTCAAGTCTGGTCCTGATCCCTGATGAGGATAGACTTTGTAAAGTTGTATCCAAGGCAACGCAACCACAATTTTTTTCTTCATATACACACCATCAAAAGGAATCAACAGATAGTAAGAGCCAACTCACCTATATGACCTATTGCTGTTGACACAGGGTATTGTTATAATGTCCATCAAGCTCAAGAGACATTGCACGTGTCTATGGAACGATCAGAAAGTCAACAAAATTCCAAACTGATACTGCTTTCAGGATAGACATAGTCAGTGGATGTGCTTTTTCTCCTAGAATTTGAATATGAGACCATAGTTGAAGTTCCCTCCTGAATCCAATGAACCTTGCACCCTGCCACCAGTGGTCCTGTAGACAGTCAAAGAGGCAGTAATTAATGCCTGTATTGGAGATACTATAACATACGTTCCATGAAGTCTTAAATGATGGCCACAGCAGTGATGGCACCAAGAGCCAAGAGCCATGAGGTTGGAAGTTGGATTAGTGTGACCGAGGAAATAAACATGCTTTGAGAAATGAGGTCATCACAGTTGTGGTTGAAACTGAGACCAGTCCAAAAAGGTCTGCTCTGAGTCTTTCATGAACACCAAGCACTACAGCTGTATAGTAAATGCATGCACAATATGTTATTTAAAAAAGCGAGAATGACATGAGGAAGCAGCAGAGGTCAAGTATTCAAGCGACAAAGAAGGAACGCAGCAACATGACAAGGATGCAGCAATGGCCAGCCATGAATAGATAATTTCCCATGATAAATTGAAAGCAGGTGGTCTTGGGAATAGCCACCACAAATAGAATTTCCCATGGTAGAATTGAAGGTGCATAATAATCAAGATACCTATATACATAGGACTCGGAACTGCTACAGGGAAAATGGACAGCTCAATGCCTGGCATGATATTGAGCTCAATTTTGTGCCCTCCTGCTCATTGCTGGGATGGGCAAAAAATTTCCTGAGCTAAAAATATATTTTAGAACCCATTGCTGATGTGACCCCCACAATAGGCACATACTAAACAATGGATTCAGGGGTTGAAGCCAGGATTTCCTTTTTTTGCAGGATTCAAAAAAGATATTGCACTCAAAATGAATCAAACCCTTAGACAACTATTACAATGGGAATCAGACAGTACAATTAACCACTGCACTACTGGGCTGTTGTAGATAATGAAATTATATACTTGATATAGGTGCTACTAGGATATTTTAGAAATAAAAAAAAATACATACCATTGCAGTGAGCACTGTGGGTGTAGGCATCATTGGCACATATGGCACACATGCACATAAGGGGGAGGAGGGCCCTGCACATCCAAATGGACAGTAGTGAGGTAGTTGTGGCAGTCAAGGTGCCATTGGGATGCAGGAGAGGGGTGGGGAGGGATTGGTGCCATTTCGATGGTGATGGTGAGATCTGAGGAGGAAAAGGACCTCACCATCATGTTCCCCAGTGTTAAAAACAGGGGTGGTGAGGTCCACATGGTGGTGGAAGGGTTGTAGAGATAGTGATAGACTGGGAGTGCCAGTGTCATGCCTGCAGCATGTCTAAACATGTAATTTTGTGAAAATCAATAAATTACATTTAGGCACTGTGTAAACTTAGTGTGCTTGCTGACAGTGCAAGTGGCACAAGAAGAAGCAAGGTCACTGAGTCAGAAGGCCCTTCTGTCAGAAAAAAAAAACACAGAATTAAAACATAGGACTTCATTGCAGCACTGTACCTCACAGGCATGTATGGCAATAAGGCCAACTAGTGAGCTCACTTGCAATAACATCCGTTGGCATTGGGGATTCAGACTTGGTGGAACATGCTTGTATCTGACCGAAGCTAATTTAGATAACTACACATCGATAATCAATGATGCATAGGCCCTGGAGATCTGGAGAAGCAATACCACACAAGAGATAATCAAGAGAACCACTGGGGCATGGTCTAGAAATGGATATTGACTGACAGGATTAGTGAGCGGACTAGAATTCCAATGCATCTCTTGGTTACTGTGTCTAGACTATGATACTATCACCTTTAGAGCAGAACAGAGAACCAAGAATGACATGTGATCAGTGATTGTGTGTTAAACAGCTATTGAGTGCTAGTCCACAGACAGCCTCTGCTGTTGGGCAAGCAACATCAGTGCCGCCCAGTCCTTTGAGACTACCAAACAGAGAGAAAGCAGCACTCTGCAAAGAGAGCTGTGACGTTTCGGATGAGGGATTATCAGCTGATGCAAAAGTAGTTTACTAATAACCAGTTTGTAACAATCATTCTCTTGTAGTATAAGTAGAGCAGATTTTCATGTATTAGAACAAGCTACCTACCCCCCATGTATAGTAATAAAGTTTCAGTCTGAATCTGGACTTGTTGTGATGTGTAAGAGTTAGTAACTTCAAGTCTCAGCTATACCAGAGAGTTAGTGAGCTCACTAGAGAAATTGAAAACAGAGATACATTTTGGATACAAAACTTCGGTTTTACTTGACAAATGAACAAGACCTGCATCAGTGAAGCTGTGCCCACCTCTAGAGAAAAACTGAGAAAACCTCTGAGAGAAACTCTGTCCCATTTCTGGTTCAGCAGTATAAGAGAGATTTGAGTTGTGTTGGCCTCTGTGTAGGCTGTGAAGGAGAGTTATGAGAGAATCAGCCAGCTTGAGCAGTTCTAGCAGTTGCACGAGGTGTGACAGGTGTGCGCAGGTGGACCTCGCGGCACTGTTGTTAGAGCGAGTGCACTGTGTATGAGGACTCATGGGGACGGCTATTGAAAGAGTTGCATACTGTATTTTGGGAGTGCTGAGGGCCTCTATCGTGACGAGTTTAGGACTCAGGTTTAGCAAGCTAGGAAAGGAATTGAAGGCATGCGCAGTAGAACTTAGCAGCACTTCGTACTTAGCAAGCTCACTGAATGGACTTGGTCATCTTGCAGATCTGCGTATCCATGTGTATTTCATTTGAAATATCATTTGTCTTGAGGGTTGTGTGGTTTGCTGCGCTCTCTTGTAAAAGCTTCAAGGAGACAGCGAATTTTAGATTTGCTTGACAATTGAACATGGTCGCATTGCATTATTTAGCGAGCTCGCTAAGATAACTTGAGATACTGTCAGGGCACAAGTAGAATTAAATTCCTTGCTCCCCTCTGCACTTATAGAGATTGTGTGTGTGTGTTAGTGGGATTGAGCAGTGGTTTAGAGTGTTGTTCATGCTAGGCCGCACTTAGTTTCACGAGTGCCCGTAACCAGCCTTGTCAGCATTCACACCTAGATTTTGCAATTTTGTAACAATACATTTACATATCTATCCTATACTAGTGATAATAAAAGGACTATAGCTGAGGCTTCGAGCTGATAGTTACAGCAGTATGCGACTAGTGAAGCCAGGACTTAGAGGAGATACCACTAGTGGGTCAAATCTACCAGCCAGCTGGACCAATGAATATAAGGCCACTAGTAGACGAGTAATGTGACTAGCACACCAAACAAGAAGCAGAATACACAGATCTCGTGAAGTTCAGTCACTAGTAAGCCAGTCAGGGCATAAATGCCTAAGTCAGGTTAACTAGTTGCACAGCAATCTTGAAGCAGGACTTAGAAATAAATTAGCAACAGATGAACCTCACATCTAGATCTGATGTTAGACCCGAACTCTGGTAAAACAAACAGTACTAAACAGTGGGCTTGCACGTGATGTGCAGCGTACCCAATGAGTGTAAAAGTCTGCCAACGGTAGTTTATGAGGTAGAACGCTTAGTATAAAGCGAGGAGTGAGTCTGAGAGTGAAGTTTGGTGTATTAAAACTTTAGCTCGAAGCTGGAGAATATACAGCAAGAGCTACACTACTTATATACTGTTTCGATGCATGCTATAAATATAACTATCCTTCGGTAATCATGGGATACTTGGGGAGTGAGAGGAGCGTGACCGGTGTAGAGTCGTGTGTTGTTGGGGCTTCGTGGAGATGATATATGGGGAGTGCTCTGGAGACTCGGGGATGTGGGTATGTGACCATGGTTGCTTGGATAAGCGTCGAGATTAGATGCGATAAGATCCTGATAAGATAAGATAAGAGAAAATGGAAAAATCGTAACATTACCCCCTCGTTAAAGGCAGGCGTCCCGACTGCTTAATATTCAACCCCCCTCTTCTTCTCCTGCGTAGCCATCAATGGGTCTGTACTCTTCGCCGAATTCCTCTCTGCTGACCCAGTAGTAGTCTTTGATTAACTCACTGAGATGAGGTATTTCGTGTTCAAAATACCACGCTGTTGTGACGAAGTTCGTTCCCTGTTGTACTTGGAATTGTACATGGCCATCTTTTTGTCTGGAGTTTAGAATGAAGATGGGAGCTTTGCTGTCATCTGCTTTGATATTGTTGGCGACAACAGCTTGAACCGTAATCATGTCCTCTCTTCCTTCCAGATATTCGGCAATCGCTTCTTCTGCGTTGCCTAATTCCCTCTCGGCAGTCCATTTGTTTTCTTCACTGCCGTAGCCTTTCCATTTGACAAGATAGTCTGTGACTGTGTTTGAAGTGCATTTGCCTGTTCTTGGATCATCTGGTCCCCGTACTTTGTGCATTTTGTGATCTAAAATCGCTTCGACCTTGTATTCAGGTTCATCATTAATGATGTCTGGTGGCGGAGGTGGATCTTGGGCTTGGTTTGGGAAGGAGGGTGCTACATATGGTGTGAGGAGGGTTTTGTTGAAGACTGGGTATATTTTCCAAGCAGCCGGAAGCTTAAGCTTGTAGGCTGAGAGGCCACGTTTTTCTAGAATGACAAATGGTCTGACATGTTTATCGTCGAGCTTTTTCTTGGGTTGAGCAAGATGGAGATTGGTTGTGTCGAGCCAGACCTTGTCTCCAGGCTCATATGTGATGGCAGCCTTCTTTCTTTTGTCGTATTGGGTTTTCATCTGTTCTGCCGCTTTGGTGAGAGTGGCTTTTGTCTCGTCATGAATGAGCTTCATGGTGGCTTTGAATTCTTCAGATGTGGGAGTGCGAAGTGGAGCATGGGAGTGAGAGTCGGGAGCGATGCGAGGATTTCTTCCATAATTGATGAAGAAAGGGCTTTTACCGGTGGTGGAGTGTATCCGATTGTTGTGTTGGAATGCTGCCAGGGGTAGCCATTCAGGCCAATCTGTTTGTCGGAAGTTGATGAAGATCCTAAGATACTTCTCAACCTCCTGATTGGCATGTTCTGTCTGTCCATCTGTCTGGGGATGAAAAGCCATGGAGGCGTTTCCCTTGATGTTGAGCATTTTGTACAAGTCCTGAAGGAATTTGGACACAAATTGGGGTCCTCTGTCGGATATGACTGTCACTGGCATTCCATACTTGGTGTAGACTTTGTCTCACAAGATCTTAGCCCATCCTTTGGATGACAGCATGGTCTTGCAGGCAATTGGGATGATTGCTTTGGAGAAGTGGTCTACGATGACTAGCATGGCATCGAGTCCTTTGCATGGGATGAGACCAGTGATCATGTCTATGGAGATGTGTGTCCAGGGTTCAGATGGGATTTCATTCAGATGAAGTGGAGCTCGTCGTGCTTGAGTGCTTGATTTGGTTCTTGCACAGGTTTCGCACCCTTGGACATAAGCTTCCACGTCCTTTTTGAGCTTGGGCCACCAATAGTCGCAAAGGACTAACTCCTTCATTTTCTCGATGCCCGGATGTCCTGCCGTGATATGGTCATGGCAGCGCGATATGACTTCCCCTCGTACGGCAGAGTTGCGAGGGACGTAAATCCTTTCATCATAATACAAAAGGCCATTCCTTTCTTGAATACCCTTCTCATGATTGAGCAAGCCAGCAATTCCTTGATCCCATTTCTGATGACTACGGGTTGCACTTTTGATACGTTCATGAGTTTCATCAGTAGTGGGCATGATCATAGCCCGGAAATGTTCAGGAGCTAGGACTGTCACTTCATCATTGTCGTCTTGTCCTTGTGGGTGATCTGCTCTCCTACTAAGGAGGTCTGCTTTCTTGTTTGCAGCACCTGGCTTGTGGTGAAGAGTGAAATGGTACTCGGCGAGCTCAGTTACCCATCGTGCTTGTCGGCGATTGAGCTTCTGAGGCTTGCGGAAGTATTGTAGATTTTGATGATCTGTCCAGATCTCAAAATCTACCGTGGCCCCCATGAGGTAGTGCCTCCATTCGTCAAGGGCAAGCATGATTGCGGGTAACTCTTTGTCATATATCTCATAATTGCGCTCTGTGACTGTCAATGCCTTGGAGAGGAAGGCGACAGGTCTCCATTTTCCATCCTGCTCTTGGGATAAGACAGCGCCAATCACGCCCTCACTGGAATCTGCTTCTATGCGGAATTTTCCCTTTTCTGTTGGAATGGCAAGGACGTCGTCTGTTGCCAATTGATGCTTGAGTCATTGGAACGCGATTTGCTGAGCGGTTCCCCAAGTCCAAGTCTCTTTGCCTGTGAGGTGCATCATCGGACGTACTATTGCACTGTAGTCCTTGATGAAGCGTCAGTAGAAATTGGTGAAGCCTAAGAACAATTGAAGCTCTTTCTTCTTGGTTGGAGTAGGCCATTGTGTGATGCCTGCGACTTTGACAGGGTCCATGCGAATGGAGCCTTTGCTGATTATTACCCTGAGATACTCTGTTTCTAGTACCTTGAACTCGCACTTCTTGGCTTTCAGGAATAGTTTGTTTTTCCTTAATAACTCTAGGACGCGACGAGTGATCTTTCGATGCTCTTCTAGAGTTTTCGAGAAGATCAGGATGTCGTCAAGGTATACGGTGACCTTGCCGGTTGCGATGAGATCCTTGAAGATGTTGTTCATCATCCATTGAAACGTGGTGGGCGAATTGGTGAGCCCGAAGAACATGACAGTGGGTTCGAAGAGGCCACGGTTTGTTCTAAATGCGGCCTTCCATTCATCATCCTTTTTGATGCATACATTGTTGTATCCCCAGCATACGTCTAGCTTGGTGAAGTATTTGGCACTTCTGAGCTTGTCCATTAGCTCAGAAATGAGCGGCAAGGGATAACAATTCTTGATGGTCATTTCATTCAGCTTGCGATAGTCCTGGACAGGATGTAGTTTGCCGTCCTTCTTCTTGACAAAGAAGAATGGCGAGGCCATGGGTGACTTGGATGGTTTGATTTGTCCTGAGGCAAGGTTTTTGTCGAGGAATTTGTTGAGTTCTTCTTGTTCAGTACGATTCAAGGGGTATATCTTGCAGTCAAGCGTGTTTTTGGCATTGGGGACTAGCTCGATTGCATGGTCCCAGGGTTTACGAGCTGGTAGTTCATCAAAGCTTTCCTTGGCGAATAGGTCTTCGAAGTCATGATAACATTCGGGGACCTGTTCCTTGAAGGGCTTTTTTTCTTTTCCTTCATTGGCTTTGGTGGCAAGTTCATTAGCTTTATGAATTGCATGGATTTCGATAGCTTCTTCGAAGTCGATGGCTAGTATGGTCTCGCCTTCTTGGAGTTCCCATTCATCATCGGGGTCTGTGTCTGGGAGTACGAAACGGTTCTTTGCACAGTGACAGCAGGTAAAGGTTACACTACCCGTTGTCCAATTGATGCTTGGGTTGTGACGCACTAACCAGTCGTGCCCTAGAAAGATTTCCTTCGAGCCGAGATCAGTAATGGCGAGGTCAATCCTTTCACTATGATCTCCGATCTTGAGATGGAGTTCGACATAGGCAGTGATTTCTCCTGCTTTGTTGCAGGATCCATCAGCATTGTATACAGGGATAGGGCTAGCTGTTTTTTGGATCGGGAGTCCATATTTCTTGACAACGTCGCGATGAGTGGAACTCCCGGTGCAGCCACTGTCAACGAGTGCCTTGGCTTGAATAATGATTGATTGTTCTGATGATTCAAGCGTGACTGGGAGGAGGAGACTCTGGGGAGAATTCTGGGTGCGGATGAAGTATCGTTTGGGTTTTTGAAGTTCATCAAGCCAGTCGAGAGCGCGAAAGCGTTCCGAGGAGCGAAGACCTTCGAGGAGGTTGTCTATGACTTCCTCCACTCGAGTTTTATGAATCCAATTGAGCAAAATGGCTCTAGCAGTGGATTCATCCTTAGCATCTTTGATAGCCCTCCAAGTCCATTCGGTCTCGAAGGGTTTCAACCATTCATGAGGTGCTACCATCAGGGGTGCGTGCTTCGCAGCCTCCCGACCCTGTGATGCGTCTGCATCGGTTGCAGTAACCTTGTTCTGCTATAGTATAAATGAGGTATCGTCTTCTTCATCAGGTACCTCAATTATAACTACCGGGTGCCCCCTTTCTACTGCCTGGGCGCTAGCAGCTTCCTTTCCTTTGGCTGTCCTTGTGGTAGTCTCCATTCGTGGAGCCGCTTGATCAGGGGGTGAGTTTGGACCCGGTTCCCCTGCCCCATCCAGTCTGCGGGCAGCCATTATGATGGGTACCACTATGGTAGGTGGTTTTCCGCCTGGCACTTTCACTCGTAATGAGCTACTTGTGAGGTGATTATCTGTCGACGGTGTTGGTAAACCGCTGTCAGGGTTCTCAGTCATGTCCCCGGCTTCGTCATCTGAAGCGATTGAGACTGTGTCGATGTTTGTTGCGAGGACGGCGTATCGATTTTGTGATTCCATTCGGAGTTGGTTTAAACGACTTTCAGCGAATAGTATTGAATGCGGCATAGAGAGAATACAAGACTTTACTACAGGTGTATAATAATGAGTCCGTCCACTATGACCAGAATGCGTACCAGAACCCCCCTTCGCTGAGTAAGTAGAATCACTTACTTCCCGGTGCCATCTTTTACCTCTTCGATCTTGGAGCCTGAAGGCTTGGTCGTCGAGGCTCTTACCTCCTGCTTCCCTTTGTTCCATGATTGTAACGAGCAATTCTTGCTGATGTGCCCCTTCTTGCCACAGTGGAAGCAGTTCCCGCTCTTGATGGCGTCGATGTCCATTGGTCTTCCCCGACCGCCGTAGGTTACTCCAGAGGCTGTGTTTTTATCAGCTGAGGAAGTTGTCACACCGGATGCCCCCTTGGGCATTCTGGCATTTTGCTGTGGTGGATGAGGCTGGTACATTCCGCCTATGGCATCTAGAGCTTGCTTTCGCTGCCTTTTGACATTCATCATAGTGATGCGCTCCCTCCATTCGTCATATCCAATTGGGATGCCTGTTCCTATGTTGGCGATCATGGTGGTGTAGGAGGCGGGGACTCCTTGTCGTAGTGCCATGACCATATGGCCACGATCATCGATGTCGCTCCGTAAGTTAGCCTTCTTGGCGAACTTTTCGAGTTCCTGGAAGTATTCCGTTGCGGTCATACCTGCAGTCATGCGAAGAGCATACATTTTGACCTTCTGCTTGTCTTCGACAGCGGGGTCCTTGAATTTCTTGGTGACAGCCTGTACAAAGGTGTACCAAGAGGGAAATCGATATTTTCCCCTGGTGGAACTGTAGAGCTCTGTTAGCTGCAGAGTCCACCACTCTTTGGCCTTTTCTTCGAAATAGGAGGAGGCGAAGGCTACTTTGTAGGAGTCAAGCCACATATAGGTGCTGTGGACTTGAAAGTACATTTGACAATCCGTGATGAACCGATCGATATCATTGCTTTCTCCTATGAAGACACGGGGTGTTCGTACTAGGTCAGGTTTACATCTGACCCAGGGTGCGTCTTCTGCCATTGCTCCTATTGGGTTGGGAGGGTCAATGTACTCTTCGTATTCATGGGGGGCTCCTGGTAGGGACCATCGCTCATCGTTTCGGGCTAGAGGGTCGGCATATCAGTTGGGAGATGGGCTTCCCTTAAGGGACCCATCCCCATATGTGAAACTGGTATCAACCCTCTTCCCCCTCTTCTTGGAGCTCTCTGGTTGATTTCCCTGGTCATCAGGGACGTCCGGATGATTATCTGGTGGATCATTTGTTTGATCCGGTGGAGCAACCGGTGGTTGATCCTGAGTGCCTGCTCCTCCTGATCTGGCTTGTACTTGGCCTGGACCGAGATACATGCCTTGGGTTCGTTTGTGGATTTGGGGTGATGCCAGCCGACATCAGTGTCTCAGCTCGTGGGAGGTGAGAGGTGCGGGTATGGGGACTGGTTTTTGGGGAAATTTGGAATGATAGGGGCCAGGCATTTGGTAAGGGTGAAGGGGGTGTAGTGCATTAAATAAAGATACAGCCTGTACATCCGTGCTATGACTAACGATTCTTTCCTGCTCAGCTGGATCTGCTTGCCTCCATGCCTGACCCGCCTCCAAAGCTATCCAGGTCGCTTTGGTTGGGATAAGCACTCTCCTGGAATGCCAGATATTTATGAAGTCGCGCTCTCGACTCTCGGGGGTTGTGATATCCGGCACGGGCTCATCACTCCATCCACGTAGCGAGAGAGACTCCAGGGAGTCCCTGCTCAATCTGGAGCGAGCGGTACTGGCGGTATCGCTCGAGCCAGACTGGCTCGTGGAGAGGACACTGACAGTAGTCCTCGGTCTCGACCTCATTGATGGCGTCTGCCTCAGTGCGGCTGGCAGTCTGTCGCTGCCAGTACTGGGCAGCTGGCTCTCTCTCCAGCTGTGGGTGACTTGCGCGCTCATAGAACCCAGCGATGGTTCTATCACATGCGATGGTATGCTTGAACTCGTCGTTGTTCAAGGTGAGTTGTGCAAGCTCATACTTGGCCGTGGTGAGTCGTGCAAGCTCTTCTCTTGCTGTAGCTTCATGACTTGCTGCAGCAATTCATTGTATGTTGGGAATGGGGGTAGAGGACCGGTCTGTGGGATATGGGGTATCGGTGCGGTGCTGGGCATACTCTGAGTTGGTGGGGGAATGGGGTCGGTACTTGTCACTGGTTTTGCTGTTATCGCGGATGACGATAGGGATTCCGGGTTCTCGGAGGGGGAACTCGGGACTGGAGAGGAGGGAGAGGGAGACTCTTCGGGGAGTGAGGTTGTAGACCCCTTCTTCCGGAAGAATGGTATCCGGGATCGAAGGGATCATTTTGTACTCTTCATGGATGATGTGTCCTCCCTCTTGTCCGATGTCTTGCTCATTGGTAGGGGAGGATAGTCCTGTAGACTGAGATTCGAAGAGGGGAGGGAAGGTGAGTGGGCCTTCCCACTCTCTGAAGGGGTCGGCGACATAGTGGTAAGGGGTCGGTGTTCTTTTGGGTATGGGGTAGAGATGTGGATTGGGGACAAAGACACCTCCTGGGCGTTCAATGTAGGCTGGGATAAAGAAGTGGCGAGCGCCTTGGTAGAGTCGGTGAGCAAATTGCTCGATCTCGTCCTTGTACATTCGGTAGAGGACGAAGATGGTGAGGGTAATGGTGAAGCTAAGCGCGGTGACGGCTATAGTGACAAGAGTGCGGGTGGAGAAGTCAATGGAGATTTGCATTCGGTTTAGTTCAACGTATGAGCGTTGAAAAGAAAGGGAATGTATGAAGCTTCGAGCTAATTGTTAGACCCGAACTCTGGTAAAACAAACAGTACTAAACAGTGGGCTTGCACGTGATGTGCAGCGTACCCAATGAGTGTAAAAGTCTGCCAACGGTAGTTTATGAGGTAGAACGCTTAGTATAAAGCGAGGAGTGAGTCTGAGAGTGAAGTTTGGTGTATTAAAACTTTAGCTCGAAGCTGGAGAATATACAGCAAGAGCTACACTACTTATATACTGTTTCGATGCATGCTATAAATATAACTATCCTTCGGTAATCATGGGATACTTGGGGAGTGAGGGGAGCGCGACCGGTGTAGAGTCGTATGTTGTTGGGGCTTCGTGGAGATGATATATGGGGAGTGCTCCAGAGACTTGGGGACATGGATATGTGACCATGGTTGTGAAAAGTGCCGGCCATCTCTCTGAACCCATGACTGATCACTTGGTCTGGAGTGACCAGAGGTGGGTGCATTGGAGAAGGATTGGGGGTGGTGCCAGAGAGAGGATGACAGTACAGACCTAAAGGTCTGACTGGTGATACACCATCTACACATTCACACCTAGATTTTGCAATTTTGTAACAATACATTTACATATCTATCCTATACTAGTGATAATAAAAGGACTATAGCTGAGGCTTCGAGCTGATAGTTACAGCAGTATGTGACTAGTGAAGCCAGGACTTAGAGGAGATACCACTAGTGGGTCAAATCTACCAGCCAGCCGGACCAATGAATATAAGGCCACTAGTAGACGAGTAATGTGACTAGCACACCAAACAAGAAGCAGAATACACAGATCTCATGAAGTTCAGTCACTAGTAAGCCAGTCAGGGCATAAATGCCTAAGTCAGGTTAATTAGTTGCACAGCAATCTTGAAGCAGGACTTAGAAATAAATTAGCAACAGATGAACCTCACATCTAGATCTGACTAGTGCAATCAGATCTGTTATGATTGGACATGAGGCTAGCCAGACTGCACTTTCGATCATGGCCAACTGCATTACAGATGTGGGAGTGTGGCTAGTTGTTTATCCTCGGCACTAGTGGCACATTGCTGGGTCAAGAGCATGACCTAAAACCACTAGCGAAGCTCTGTGGCTCACTAGTCGTCCAGCAGCAGTTTTTAGACCAACTATTGCATGCTTTGCCTCAATATTTTGTGACTAGCCAAGAAATCTATACTGAAAATACCCCACTAGTGTAGCTGTTTGTGTCACTTTGTACCTTTCTTTACAGTATATTAGTAGAATAGCCACTCGCACGAGCAGGCAAGCCATCCCTGCAATTGCGAGTGACTAGCAAGAGTCTAATGCCCCCAATTAAAGGCTTTTGTGCTTAACCTCAACGATGCAGTGGCTAGTCACTAAGTCATCTATAGAATTGAGTGAATTGAAGTCCTAAGTCTACTATTGTGTCCTGCAAAGGTCCAAGAGTGCTCCAAAGTAAAGCTTGCAGTTTCTCAAAGTTAAAGTATTGTTCTTAGGCCAAGAGTGCCACTAGTAAGCCAAGAGTGCAAACTAGTCAAGTGTTATCACTTGTAAGGAGCAGTTTCTAGGCCAAGAGTGCTGCTAGTAAGCCAAGAGTGCAAATTAGTCAAGTGCAGATCACTTGTAGGAAGCAGTACAGGGCCAAGAGAGCCAATAGTTCGAAGCAGTCATAGTCCCAGTGAGCACAGTAGCTCAAAACCAAGTCACATTCATTCAATTGTGTCTTACCCACCCCACTAGTGTGAGTAATATGTTTGTAAAACTCACTAGTAATGAATAAAACATCTTTTGAACAACTTCTCTTGATTATTGAGTCTGCAGAGTGCTTCTATCATACTCGAAACACCCGAATTCAATCAATTGGTGATAGTGTAGAGTTGTGAGAGATTTAGTGTTGGTTGGTGATCATTTCCGCCCACTAGTCTTTTGCCACTCACCATTACCAAGCACATCACTAGGGCAAACAAAGTCCAAAGTGGTGGGGCCCAACAGTTTGTGAGCAGACTAGGAGGTGAGGTAGACTGACTTGGAACAGTCACCAGAGCATGCGTGCAAGGATGATTCTATGGAGAAGGTGATACTCCAGGCAAATATGCCACTGGAGGTATAAGGGACATAGGTGTCTGTTGAGGATGTGTGCTCCTAGGTGGGATCAGAGGAGCAGCAGTAGAAGACAATGCTACAGGATGAGCAGAGGTAGCAGGAGATGCCTTTTTGGCTGGAGGGTTAGAGAAAATGATAACTTCCTCTTCCTCCTCCCCATCAGTGAGAGAAGTGGGAAACTGGTCAAAGACATGATCAGGGAAATTGTTATTGTTGGCAATAATGCTGCGGCAGAGACGAGTGCCAGAAAAGATGGCATGCTGAAGGAGATAGAACTCCAAGATGGTCAGTGGCTCATCTATGTCAAAGCCATCCTCACCAGGGAGAGGCACATTGGGTGACAACTGGTGGAGAACTTGAGACAATATGCTGAGTCAGAAAGAACAGATGAGAGAAAGAGACTAGAGAGCTCACATGGGAAGATCAAACTTCAGGTGCCAACCAAGCAATAGTGTTGTGACAATTGGCAAGGTGGAACCGGCAAGGGAGAGTGTCATGTATAAGCATCAGCCAGTGGCAAATCAACATGCCAATATGGGAATCAATAAGATTTTCATTTTCCAGCTGCATGATGCTGGGCACCTAGAAAAGAGAAAGGTATCAGTGAGCAGGAGAATGAAGAGGAGAAAAGAGACTCACCAAATGATTATAGACCTGTTTCAACAGGTCAGAGACTTCTTCATGAGAATACTCGCTCTTGTTATGCCAATAAAGCATCATGAGTGTTGAGGGCCTCACAGTATGGCCTGTAGTAGGCTACAGGGTTGAATTGGATAAAGTATTCATATTTGATGATTTTGTCACCATCATTGTCATCAGGAGCAGGCATCAAGGTCTTGATAGGAGGGAGTGGCAGTGATGACATGATAAGAATACAAGAGGAAGAGCAGCTGTGTCAGGTGATAGCACATGTACAACATGCACTAAAGTACTGCAGACTGTGGAGAGAAGCTAGGAATGGAGGATACAGTGAGCTCACTGGAATGTGGGCAGAAAGAAAGAAAGGTGGTGAAAATTTCGTGAAGTTCCCAACATATAAATATTAAGGGACTTCCAGAAGGAACCATGCTATAAGAAAAGAAGCATATATGAGAACTTCTGGTAATATTGATATACCAGGAACATACTGTCACAGGACTTCTGGGGAATTGATAAGAAGAGAAGCCTTACACACTCACAAAGTGACTGAGAACAGTCAAGACTTTAATGAGGGGGATATGTCATGCCTGCAGCATGTCTAAGCATGTAATTTTGTGAAAAGCAACAAGTTATGCTCCAACACAGTGTAGACTTAGCAAGCTCACTGACAGTGTAAGTGGCACAAGAAGAAGCAAGGTCACTAAGTCAGAATGCCCTTCCACCAGAAAAAGAAGCCACAGAATTAAAACATAGGACTTTATTGCTGCACTGTACCTCACAGGCATGCATGGCAATAAGGCCAACTTAGTGAGCTCACTTGCAATGATATCTGTTGGCACTAGGGATTCAGACTTGGTGGGATGCACTTGTACTCAGACCAAAGCTAATTTAGATAACTACACGTCGATAATCAATGATGCATAGGCCCTGGAGATCTGGAGAAGCAATACCACACAAGAGATAATCAAGAGAACCACTGGGGCATGGTCTAGAAATGGATATTGACTGACAGGATTAGCAAGCAGACTAGAATTCCAATGCATCTCTTGGTTACTGTGTCTAGACTATGATACTATCACCTTCAGAGCAGAACAGAGAACCAAGAATGACATGTGATCAGTGATTGTGTGTTAAACAGCTATTGAGTGCTAGTCCATGGACAGCCTCTACTGTCAGGCAAGCGACATCAGTGCTGCCCAGTCCTTTGAGACTACCAAACAGAGAAAGTGGCGCTCTGCCAAAAGAGCTATGATGTTTTAGATGAGGGATTATTGGCCAACACAAAAGTATTTTACTAATAACCAGTTTGTAATAATCATTCTCTTGTAGTATAAGTAGAGCAGATTTTCATGTATTAGAACAAGCTACCTACCCCCCATGTATAGTAATAAAGTTTCAGTCTGAATCTGGACTTGTTGTGATGTGTAAGAGTTAGTAACTTCAAGTCTCAGCTATACCAGAGAGTTAGTGAGCTCACTAGAGAAATTGAAAACAGAGATACATTTTGGATACAAAACTTCGGTTTTACTTGACAAATGAACAAGACCTGCATCAGTGAAGCTGTGCCCACCTCTAGAGAAAAACTGAGAAAACCTCTGAGAGAAACTCTGTCCCATTTCTGGTTCAGCAGTATAAGAGAGATTTGAGTTGTGTTGGCCTCTGTGTAGGCTGTGAAGGAGAGTTATGAGAGAATCAGCCAGCTTGAGCAGTTCTAGCAGTTGCACGAGGTGTGACAGGTGTGCGCAGGTGGACCTCGCGGCACTGTTGTTAGAGCGAGTGCACTGTGTATGAGGACTCATGGGGACGGCTATTGAAAGAGTTGCATACTGTATTTTGGGAGTGCTGAGGGCCTCTATCGTGACGAGTTTAGGACTCAGGTTTAGCAAGCTAGGAAAGGAATTGAAGGCATGCGCAGTAGAACTTAGCAGCACTTCGTACTTAGCAAGCTCACTGAATGGACTTGGTCATCTTGCAGATCTGCGTATCCATGTGTATTTCATTTGAAATATCATTTGCCTTGAGGGTTGTGTGGTTTGCTGCGCTCTCTTGTAAAAGCTTCAAGGAGACAGCGAATTTTAGATTTGCTTGACAATTGAACATGGTCGCATTGCATTATTTAGCGAGCTCGCTAAGATAACTTGAGATACTATCAGGGCACAAGTAGAATTAAATTCCTTGCTCCCTTCCACACTTATAGAGATTGTATGTGTATGTTAGTGGGATTGAGTAGAGGTTTAGAGTGTTGTTCACACCCTATGCTGCTCATGAGACTGGTTATGAGCACTCGTGAAACTAAGTGTGGCCTAGCATGAACAACACTCTAAACCTCTACTCAATCCCACTAACATACACATACAATCTCTATAAGTGTGGAAGGGAGCAAGGAATTTAATTCTACTTGTGCCCTGATAGTATCTCAAGTTATCTTAGCGAGCTCGCTAAATAATGCAATGCGACCATGTTCAATTGTCAAGCAAATCTAAAATTCGCTGTCTCCTTGAAGCTTTTACAAGAGAGCGCAGCAAACCACACAACCCTCAAGGCAAATGATATTTCAAATGAAATACACATGGATACGCAGATCTGCAAGATGACCAAGTCCATTCAGTGAGCTTGCTAAGTACGAAGTGCTGCTAAGTTCTACTGCGCATGCCTTCAATTCCTTTCCTAGCTTGCTAAACCTGAGTCCTAAACTCGTCACGATAGAGGCCCTCAGCACTCCCAAAATACAGTATGCAACTCTTTCAATAGCCGTCCCCATGAGTCCTCATACACAGTGCACTCGCTCTAACAACAGTGCCGCGAGGTCCACCTGCGCACACCTGTCACACCTCGTGCAACTGCTAGAACTGCTCAAGCTGGCTGATTCTCTCATAACTCTCCTTCACAGCCTACACAGAGGCCAACACAACTCAAATCTCTCTTATACTGCTGAACCAGAAATGGGACAGAGTTTCTCTCAGAGGTTTTCTCAGTTTTTCTCTAGAGGTGGGCACAGCTTCACTGATGCAGGTCTTGTTCATTTGTCAAGTAAAACCGAAGTTTTGTATCCAAAATGTATCTCTGTTTTCAATTTCTCTAGTGAGCTCACTAACTCTCTGGTATAGCTGAGACTTGAAGTTACTAACTCTTACACATCACAACAAGTCCAGATTCAGACTGAAACTTTATTACTATACATGGGGGGTAGGTAGCTTGTTCTAATACATGAAAATCTGCTCTACTTATACTACAAGAGAATGATTATTACAAACTGGTTATTAGTAAAATACTTTTGTGTTGGCCAATAATCCCTCATCTAAAACATCATAGCTCTTTTGGCAGAGCGCCACTTTCTCTGTTTGGTAGTCTCAAAGGACTGGGCAGCACTGATGTCGCTTGCCTGACAGTAGAGGCTGTCCATGGACTAGCACTCAATAGCTGTTTAACACACAATCACTGATCACATGTCATTCTTGGTTCTCTGTTCTGCTCTGAAGGTGATAGTATCATAGTCTAGACACAGTAACCAAGAGATGCATTGGAATTCTAGTCTGCTTGCTAATCCTGTCAGTCAATATCCATTTCTAGACCATGCCCCAGTGGTTCTCTTGATTATCTCTTGTGTGGTATTGCTTCTCCAGATCTCCAGGGCCTATGCATCATTGATTATCGACGTGTAGTTATCTAAATTAGCTTTGGTCTGAGTACAAGTGCATCCCACCAAGTCTGAATCCCTAGTGCCAACAGATATCATTGCAAGTGAGCTCACTAAGTTGGCCTTATTGCCATGCATGCCTGTGAGGTACAGTGCAGCAATAAAGTCCTATGTTTTAATTCTGTGGCTTCTTTTTCTGGTGGAAGGGCATTCTGACTTAGTGACCTTGCTTCTTCTTGTGCCACTTACACTGTCAGTGAGCTTGCTAAGTCTACACTGTGTTGGAGCATAACTTGTTGCTTTTCACAAAATTACATGCTTAGACATGCTGCAGGCATGACATATCCCCCTCATTAAAGTCTTGACTGTTCTCAGTCACTTTGTGAGTGTGTAAGGCTTCTCTTCTTATCAATTCCCCAGAAGTCCTGTGACAGTATGTTCCTGGTATATCAATATTACCAGAAGTTCTCATATATGCTTCTTTTCTTATAGCATGGTTCCTTCTGGAAGTCCCTTAATATTTATATGTTGGGAACTTCACGAAATTTTCACCACCTTTCTTTCTTTCTGCCCACATTCCAGTGAGCTCACTGTATCCTCCATTCCTAGCTTCTCTCCACAGTCTGCAGTACTTTAGTGCATGTTGTACATGTGCTATCACCTGACACAGCTGCTCTTCCTCTTGTATTCTTATCATGTCATCACTGCCACTCCCTCCTATCAAGACCTTGATGCCTGCTCCTGATGACAATGATGGTGACAAAATCATCAAATATGAATACTTTATCCAATTCAACCCTGTAGCCTACTACAGGCCATACTGTGAGGCCCTCAACACTCATGATGCTTTATTGGCATAACAAGAGCGAGTATTCTCATGAAGAAGTCTCTGACCTGTTGAAACAGGTCTATAATCATTTGGTGAGTCTCTTTTCTCCTCTTCATTCTCCTGCTCACTGATACCTTTCTCTTTTCTAGGTGCCCAGCATCATGCAGCTGGAAAATGAAAATCTTATTGATTCCCATATTGGCATGTTGATTTGCCACTGGCTGATGCTTATACATGACACTCTCCCTTGCCGGTTCCACCTTGCCAATTGTCACAACACTATTGCTTGGTTGGCACCTGAAGTTTGATCTTCCCATGTGAGCTCTCTAGTCTCTTTCTCTCATCTGTTCTTTCTGACTCAGCATATTGTCTCAAGTTCTCCACCAGTTGTCACCCAATGTGCCTCTCCCTGGTGAGGATGGCTTTGACATAGATGAGCCACTGACCATCTTGGAGTTCTATCTCCTTCAGCATGCCATCTTTTCTGGCACTCGTCTCTGCCGCAGCATTATTGCCAACAATAACAATTTCCCTGATCATGTCTTTGACCAGTTTCCCACTTCTCTCACTGATGGGGAGGAGGAAGAGGAAGTTATCATTTTCTCTAACCCTCCAGCCAAAAAGGCATCTCCTGCTACCTCTGCTCATCCTGTAGCATTGTCTTCTACTGCTGCTCCTCTGATCCCACCTAGGAGCACACATCCTCAACAGACACCTATGTCCCTTATACCTCCAGTGGCATATTTGCCTGGAGTATCACCTTCTCCATAGAATCATCCTTGCACGCATGCTCTGGTGACTGTTCCAAGTCAGTCTACCTCACCTCCTAGTCTGCTCACAAACTGTTGGGCCCCACCACTTTGGACTTTGTTTGCCCTAGTGATGTGCTTGGTAATGGTGAGTGGCAAAAGACTAGTGGGCGGAAATGATCACCAACCAACACTAAATCTCTCACAACTCTACACTATCACCAATTGATTGAATTCGGGTGTTTCGAGTATGATAGAAGCACTCTGCAGACTCAATAATCAAGAGAAGTTGTTCAAAAGATGTTTTATTCATTACTAGTGAGTTTTACAAACATATTACTCACACTAGTGGGGTGGGTAAGACACAATTGAATGAATGTGACTTGGTTTTGAGCTACTGTGCTCACTGGGACTATGACTGCTTCGAACTATTGGCTCTCTTGGCCCTGTACTGCTTCCTACAAGTGATCTGCACTTGACTAATTTGCACTCTTGGCTTACTAGCAGCACTCTTGGCCTAGAAACTGCTCCTTACAAGTGATAACACTTGACTAGTTTGCACTCTTGGCTTACTAGTGGCACTCTTGGCCTAAGAACAATACTTTAACTTTGAGAAACTGCAAGCTTTACTTTGGAGCACTCTTGGACCTTTGCAGGACACAATAGTAGACTTAGGACTTCAATTCACTCAATTCTATAGATGACTTAGTGACTAGCCACTGCATCGTTGAGGTTAAGCACAAAAGCCTTTAATTGGGGGCATTAGACTCTTGCTAGTCACTCGCAATTGCAGGGATGGCTTGCCTGCTCGTGCGAGTGGCTATTCTACTAATATACTGTAAAGAAAGGTACAAAGTGACACAAACAGCTACACTAGTGGGGTATTTTCAGTATAGATTTCTTGGCTAGTCACAAAATATTGAGGCAAAGCATGCAATAGTTGGTCTAAAAACTGCTGCTGGACGACTAGTGAGCCACAGAGCTTCGCTAGTGGTTTTAGGTCATGCTCTTGACCCAGCAATGTGCCACTAGTGCCGAGGATAAACAACTAGCCACACTCCCACATCTGTAATGCAGTTGGCCATGATCGAAAGTGCAGTCTGGCTAGCCTCATGTCCAATCATAACAGATCTGATTGCACTAGTCAGATCTAGATGTGAGGTTCATCTGTTGCTAATTTATTTCTAAGTCCTGCTTCAAGATTGCTGTGCAACTAATTAACCTGACTTAGGCATTTATGCCCTGACTGGCTTACTAGTGACTGAACTTCATGAGATCTGTGTATTCTGCTTCTTGTTTGGTGTGCTAGTCACATTACTCGTCTACTAGTGGCCTTATATTCATTGGTCCGGCTGGCTGGTAGATTTGACCCACTAGTGGTATCTCCTCTAAGTCCTGGCTTCACTAGTCACATACTGCTGTAACTATCAGCTCGAAGCCTCAGCTATAGTCCTTTTATTATCACTAGTATAGGATAGATATGTAAATGTATTGTTACAAAATTGCAAAATCTAGGTGTGAATGTGTAGATGGTGTATCACCAGTCAGACCTTTAGGTCTGTACTGTCATCCTCTCTCTGGCACCACCCCCAATCCTTCTCCAATGCACCCACCTCTGGTCACTCCAGACCAAGTGATCAGTCATGGGTTCAGAGAGATGGCCGGCACTTTTCAAGACTTGTGCTAAGCACTGTTAAGCCCTGGTGCTAATGCTCTGGTCTCCGGTTCTGGGTAAGTTTTTATCTGCCTCTCCTTCTTCCCTACTTGCTAACTTTGTTGCTTCTTTAGTGCTGCTAGTTCTGCCATGCCTAATCTTGCAAGTAGTAAGTAGTTTCTTCTGCTGGAGTTAGCCAGCTCGCTAACTTCCAACTCACTTTCTTTTTCAGCTGCTCCTCCTCTGGATAACACTGAGCCCCCTGCCAATGAAGTGAATCTATTTACTCCCTTCACCTTCACCTTTTCTCATTATTTATTTTTCTAGGTTGACCTTTTTGAGTCTTCCCCATGTTCCATGCATCGGCAACTCAAGTGTGACTCAAACTGTTGCAATGCACCCCCCTTGCCTCCTGTTACAGGACAAGGTGAATTCTTGGGTGCTCATCCCCTCTCTCCAGTGCTTGAGGATGCTCCTGCTCCAATGACACCACCACCTCCACTTCCAGTGGAGGAGCAGCTGTCTGCTGTCATTGAGGAGCTTCCTCCTCCTGTTGAGCCTATGGACATTGACAAGCCTCCCTCCCCACCTCGAGCATACCACCCAATGACTAGAGCTCCCCTTCATTCTCACTCACTAGTTATCATGTCCCTGGCTCCTGACAAGCCATCTCCTTCAGCACCCAAGCCTAGCCATGTTTCTGCAATGCATGGTAACCAAGGCCAATCCAAGGGCAAGAAGGGCAAAGACAAAGGCAAGGGCAAGGCTGCTGCTCCTGCTCCTGTGCCCACTCACTCTCCCTCACCTGTTGTTGTTCCCCCCATCTTTACTGTTCATGAAGAGGCCCCAATCCCCAAGAAGAACCTGAAGAGGAAGCACTCCACTGCAGCTGCAAATACCTCTGAAGCTGGCTCTTCAACTCAGGCGACAAGTTCTTGTCCCACTCATGCCTGTTCTGCTACCACTAAAGCAGCTCACATCCCTGATGTCCAGACCAATGCTGAGTCTGCTAAAGCTGGTCCTTTGGTCAAGAAACCTTGTTTCTCTCTTGAAAAAGCTGCAAAGCCCACATCTTCCAAGCCTCCCAAGACAGCCACTCCTGATCCCACTCCTCAAGACTCCAACCAGATGTTCTGTGAGCACCCCAAGCAGCAGTTCTTGGCTGCAGAGCTCACTCAGGCACAGGATCCTGATGTCATGGGTATCCCCATCGACAGGCATAACAGCTGTGTTGAGTTAGAGAACTATCATTTTGAGGACTTGATCACTGCGCCAGACAAGTTCTTTGAGTGAGCTGTCTGTTTTATCTGTTTTATTCTTTTCCTTGCTAACTTTCTTTTCAGCCCAGTCCACTATGGCCATAAGAATGGCACCTATGGTGCTTGTTCTTCTCATTACACCTTCTACATACATGCCCCTGATGTGAGCTCACTGCTTTTTCTCTTTTTCTCTTTCTGATGCCTCTTTTTCAGCACTATGAAAAAGTTTGCCTCCCTTGCTCCACCAGGATAATCAAGTGCACTTGGAACAATTGGTTTCCAGATGCTGACTGTGACCAGTGTTGGAAGGGGCATCATGGCAGCTGCTCTGCTCATTATACCGCCTGTGAGATGCATGAGATCACTTCTCATCTCACTACCTTTGCATGGTATAACATTCCTAGTAAGTTTCTCTCCTCTTTTCTGTACTCCTGTACCGCTCACTAAACAATGTTGTCATGCCCATGGCATGTCTACCCATGTAAATTCGCAATTTGGCATGTTTTAGCAATAGCCTATAGGCTATAGTTAGCGAGCTCGCTAAGCAGACATGTGGATACCTGTTCTAAGTGAGGTTACTGAGGCGATGTCACAGTATGTCAATGGAAACATCAGAGTTAACTAAGGACTCAGTCATAGCACTGTACCAGAAGGGCATGCTTAACAAGAAGGCCAATTAGTGAGCTTACTCTCTCCAATAAGCTTGACCTGTGCTCACATCAGTAGAATGAGCTTAGGACAGGATCGCAATATAATAAGGATGGTAGCCATGTGTTCACTTAATGAAAGAAGCCTGGTACCTGAAAATCCAGAGATAACCTCATGCAAGGAAGGAAATAAAGCAATATCATAAGGCAGACCTAGTACAAGGGGTTTTGGCCGAGAAATGTAGCAAGCTCACTAAGAATCCGAAACACCTGATGGCTAATATGTCTAAGAAAGGAGTTGTCCACCAGAAATGAGCTGCTGAAGAGAGATGCCATGGAAATAGGAAATCTTACTCATTAGTTGCTAAGGTTCTAAATCAGCGGCGGTGGCTCTTGACATGCACTGGTGTTGCAGGGCATAGGGTACACCTTGAGAGATCAATCAGAGACAGTCTGACTCACCTGCCAAGAAATACTGCAGTTGCAGTAGACTGACATCAAAAATCATAGAAAATCATCGAAATGTCTAGACCTTTTACCTTACTCATGGACTGTTTGTAATCACCTTTCACTCATAGTATATAAGTAGTTTGATTATCCAGTGTACAAATGAAGTTACTATTTGCCCTCTTCTCTGCTATGGAACTGTGTGAACAGCTTGAGTTGCATTGAGAAGGACCAGCTCAGTGATGAGCCTCCAGGCTCTGTACGCTCAGAATTTGTGGATTTTATGCACTAATTACCACTCCTGTCCACCCAACAAACTTTCAGTAAACCAAAGATTGCACACAAGCTCATACCACTTTTATGCCATGGCAACTACTCCTCACATGCTTTGTTATCCATCCCATCTTGTTATGCATCATGATTGCTGTGTTCCATCACAGTAAGGCACCTTTGATCACAAATCATCTCAAAACAGAATTGCTCCATCACTTCTCATCACCACAGTGACACATCAATCAATCACTTAATGAAATGATGTGATTGCTGTGGCCACTCATCCATCCATGATATTTTGAGCACACAGTAACTACAGACCACGTTTACTAAGGCTGTTACTTTGCCAAGACCTTGAAATGACATAGACCCAAGCATGCACCTTAGTACCAAAGCCATATCTCACCAGTCCGCAGCTACACAGCACCTAACAATCCATTCATCGCTCAATAAAACCATATGGTTTCTGTCCATACATGGCAACGTTGAAGAGTTGCTGTTACTTTAGAACCCAAAGGACCATATGTTTACTACAGCTTTTACAAAGCCAAGGACTTACAGCCTTACTAAGGCTTAGATTTGTATTCTATTTATAAAACTGGACTTGTAGTATAAAAACTAGTTAGAAACTACATTTTTAGTTCTAGTTCTCGCCTAGTTGACCAGTTCCAGTATTAACAGTCAGCCACGGTTACTCCAAGTTATCTATTGCCACTTGCGTCCTCCAAACATTATTGGTTACACTTTGTACTATGCCAATACACGAGTCTCATGTCAATAACTTGCTTTTGTCTTTTAATGCCACAACATCACATCACTTTCACCAGATAGGATTGTTTTATCATCTTCACCTTCTACATCGCCATCATTTTCATCATCCAGTTCAGTATAGGATCATATTGCCTCTGTGTAGGCTCATTTCAGCATCGTTCCCCATAGGATCACCCTTGTCATTGCCATCATTCAGGATTTACATACCTCTATTGCCACAGCATCTCTCATAGTCTCAATTACTGTGTTTTCCCTCAGTTTCTCCCAGTTCCAAGGCAGTTTCTGCATCTTAATTGCCATTGTTTTGACTCATTTCTAGATACACCATCTAGAGCCGTTCACCAGATCATCTTCACATTCTCCAGATCATTTCCGCACTTTCTAGATCATTTTCTTGTTTCCCTCATGGCTTCTTGGTATTCACATCATACCAGATTCTGTTCCATCTTGTTTATCGAGATCCCTCCCAGCTTACAGCCAACATCTATTAGTACTCATTGACCAAGAGTACTACTTTGCTGACTGAAAAGTCGCAGTGTATCTTGCATTATTGAAGAATTGACTGCACAGAGGTGCACTGAACCCACTCGCACACATGATTGCCTTGATTGCCATGTTATCATGTTAATTACCCAATCTCATTCTGAGTTGGTATTGCCATTGCCATGGAAGTCTAGGCTCATCATCAGAATCTGTGGGTCTCCTGCATTGTGCAGTGAGCCTACTAGTCGCTGGCCTTCGAAATCATAACAGACAAGTGCCAAGAGCCTGTACCCTGGTGAGCAAGTCATTAGTTTACTTCCAGGCTCATTGAGATTAGCGAGCTCACAGAGAAATTGAATAAGAGATACATTTTGGATATAAAACTTCGGTTTTACTTGAGACAAGAAAGAGGATATGGAATCAGTGAAGCTGAGCCGGTCCTTGAGAGAAAACAGAGAGAAAACATCTGAGAGAAAGCTCTGTTCCATTTCTGGTGCAGTGTAAGAGAGATATTCGTGTTGAGAGTGTTGCAAAGGAATTGGCCAGATTGGGCTGTTTCATAACAGCTGCACAAGGTGCAGTAGGTGCACACCAGCTGAAAGAAATCTTGTGATACCTTGTTACTTAGTGAGCTCGCTGTGTGTAAGACCTGATTGTATTGTGTATTGCTTGAGAGTGCCGAGAGCCTCATTTGTGACAAGTCAGGATTCAGGTTTAGCAGACTAGATTAAGGTGAAGGTGTGCGCAGTTGGACCTAGCAGCACTTTGTACTAGTGAGCTCACTGAGTGGGCTTTGTCGTGACAAGTTGGGATTCAGGTTTAGCAAGCTAAGAGACTGGTGAAGTCGTGCACAGTTGGACCTAGCGGTGATTCGTACTTAGTGAGCTCACTGAACGAGCTTGGTCATTTCGTGGATCTGTGTGTCCATTTGTATACTATTGAAAGATACCATTGCCTTAAGGGTTGCATGGTTTTCCATGCTCTCTTGTAAAAGCTTTGAGGAGAAATAAAGAGAACTTGAGATATTGCTTGTTACTTCACATTGCGTTGTGCCATTGAGTGAGCTCTCTTGGGATTTTGTTAAGATACTGTCAGTGCGCAAGTAGAATTAAATTCCTTGCTCCCCTCTGCACTTATTTGAGATTGGTGTGTGTGTTTGTGGGATTGAGTGTAGGTTTTGGTGTGCTTTCCATGCTAGGCCACACTTAGTTTCACGAGTGCCCATAACCAGCCTTGTCATCGTCAATGTCTTTTCCAGGCCTCCATCACAACATTATGCAGCTCCATGGCATCAACTGTGAGCTGGAGCACGTCGACTACCTCTACCATAGTCGAGTTTGTGCTCACGACCATGTTGTTCACAATATTGCAGAGACTCTGGACCAGTTTGCCAGCACTGAGGGTGGTAATGAGCTCATTGAGGCTCTTTCTGATGCCTACTGTGAGGTCTGCAGCTTCATCATCAACGCTCAGTTGGCCAGCCTCTCAACCTTCCTCAAGATCTCAAGTACGTCCCTTCTGATGACAATGCTTCAATGTGGAATGAGGGTGAGGACAATGCTAGTGAGAAAGATGATGAGCAGGCTGCTGGGCCTTCTGGCACTTAGGGTGGCGATGACTCGGGCGCAGCTGGATCTGCTAAGTAGATACTCATATGTATATCTTTCTTGGTAGTTCTCAGCCTATGGGCTCTCTTGTCAGACCCTTGTCTTCATTTTTATATCTCTGGTTTTCTTGGACTTTTTGCATCCTGGGGTCCCATATGGGCCCCTTATCAATATATCTTGTTCTCTCATGCTCTCTATGTGTGATTGCACTTAATTCCTTAAGGCTGTCCCATCAAGGGCCTAAGTCCCTGATTGGTGCTAAATACTCTTTATCTCAGTTTTGATGTGAGCTTTCTGCTCTTGCAAATGCCTTATAGGCTTTGCTTTTCTCTTATATGGCAAGTCTAAGTCAGGGAACTGTGTTGGAGGAGGCTCTGTTGCTGGTCATGTCTACAGCAGCAATTCTATGCTCCTCTCTATGTCTGAGCTCTGGGCCAAGCCTTAATCCTCTGAAGGGCTCTTACATTACATGAGAGCTCCCTAGTCAATCAGAGATCAGATTGTCAAGTTCTTGATGAACTGACTGCCTGTTCTGGGTCCAGTTTGCCTTTTTCCTTGTCAACAGTTTCTATTTCTCCTTGTACTTAGTCTGCAGAGTCCTGGCAGCCTTTTTCTTTGCTCAATACCAGTCTGTCCACCACTTGTTTTCATTTTATTCTTGTTTTTCAGCATCAGGTGTCATTCTCTAAGTCACTGTCATCAATACGTGACCCTGACCTGGTCTGGTCAATCTCCTTTGTGTGGTGTTCATAGAATTGAAAATTTATTTCCTAATTTTCTGCTTCAAATGTTAAGAGGTATGAAGGTATACTTGTGTATACCTACTATATCCCCCACACTAAAAAGAATTGACTGTCCCTAGTTATCCACACCACCCATCACTAAATTTATCAAAAATTTCAATTGATTTCTGACTTAGTTGCACCCTGGCTATTTTTAAATTCATGGGCTCATACTTGTCAGAAATTTATTTTCCTCCAGATTATGAATGGTCTTGGTTCAAGATACCTATTTCATTATAGCTGCTGCTCTTCTGGTATAAAAGCTGAGCGAGCTCACTAGTAAGGTCCATCCACAACTCAGTATCTCGTTTTTACTTGCGTTCTAGCTCACTTCTTCTGCTTTTGCTAAAACCTTTTCTATTTCCTTCAAAATGTCTTCCTCTGCTACTCCTGTCATGCCCTTCATTGCTGTCAAGGCTGTTATCACCCAGCTCTGCCAAAACCTTAGTGTTACCACTGCTGAGAACATGCCTCAGCTTCATGAGTATATGGCAGTTTTTAGCAAGCTCACTACTTCTTGAAGACTATTACTGGGTGGGTTCAGTCTGAGCACCATTCTGTTGAGGCTGTCCCTCCTGCTTCTGCACCTACTGGCCCTTGTCGCGATGTATTTCTCTTTCTTTGGTTTATTTGTGCTGTACTTATCTCCTATCTTCAGACCCCTATTACTTGCAGCAAGGATAAGGCTCGTGCTCTCAAGAAGTCTCCTGCCATCATTGATTCTGGTTCTGAATCCAAGGATGGGGAGCCTGATAAGGTAGTTGACTGTTCTAACTCCGAGTCTGACTCTGTTAAAGTATGCTTCTTTCTTTTAGATTCCTCAGATGTCTCTCTTCCACGTGCTTACTGACAGCATCCTTAAGATGTTGATCGATGATGAGAACTTGAAGCCAGCTCCTCCTAAGGCTGCAAAGCCTTCCAAGGGCAAGCTAGTCAATACTGTTGCTGGCGAGAAGCATAAGGAGTCTTGTAAGGTAAGATATCTCTCTTTCTCTGAGATATCCCCCACACTAAAAGCTTCTGACTCTAGGACAAACCATCTGCTTGCTTCCATTGCGGGGGGAACGACCATTCTCTTCTGGATTGCACTGCATCCAGTGCCATAAGTATTTTCTTTTAGCCAGCTCGCTAACTTAATGTGCTAACTTCAAGTTTTCTAGGCTGCTGTCTCCAAGCACTACTACAAGGACTCTGATCGTGACTCAAAGCAATCTCGCCACTCCTTTCCGCATCCTTCAGCCCATGAGTACTATTCTTCTTGTACTTGTGGCAGATCCAATCAATGGGTGGCCATAGCTCTTGGTCTGGTCAGCACTGGTATGTCTCTTGTTATTTCTCTTTTGTTTATTTCTTTCTCATGCTTCTCTCCTATTTTCTGGAGAGGGCAGAAATGCTGCCCTTAGTGAGGCTCTTTGCTCAACTCCATGGAGGACGTCCCTGGACAGTCTTCACATTGAGTCACCTGAGTACCTGGCTCAACTTGAGAACACTGTTTTGGGCAACCTCGTTGTGCTCCATCACACTATTTTCAGTGCAGAGAGGCAACGAACCTTCCTCCTCAGTGAGCTGTCTGGGATCCAGGGGGCTTTATCAGCTGCCAGCCACAAAGCTGGCTCATCTGATGGTGTCTCTCCTGCAGATTCAGGACATGATGCCCCTGCTTTGACCCCGGTTATCTTGGAGCCTGCATATTTCTAGGCCCCAGCCTCTTGTCATTAATATTTCCAGTTCTCTTGTAGGTAATGATCATGGTAACTTGTACTCTTCTCATCACTACATTTCTTTCTCCATGTCTGCTACTGAGGTTGAATACCCGCTCCCCTACTGTTATTCTCTCTTAGCTTACTTTAGAAGCAGCATTCTGGGAGTCTCCAAGGCTTATCTCATTATTCAGTAGTATTCTTTGTTCTCATTTCTAGCTATCTCATTGCCAGTTGTTAGATAGACTTGAACTGTACTGTCTTTACAATCAATAATACACTGCCTGTAGGGTGTTTTGCTTTTTCCTTGTTGTAAGCTTGCTAAACTCAGTGGTCTAAGTTGATGTCTTTTGACACTTTCAGGTTTTCTGTCTCAGGATAATTATCTGTGAAGTTGGCTGGTACTTTATCTTTAGGCTCTGGTGAGTCTATAAGCTTCTGTAGCTCAGCATGTGACATATCTATAAGTTTAAGTACCTTCCCATCCAAATCTATGGATTTCTGGGCTAAATATGGCACTACTCTGAAAGTGGCTATCTTAGATTGAATTATAGCTCTGTCTAGCTCTGCTAGGATGTAATTGCCAACCTTAGTGCGGTGTACAACTACTAAGGGTTCCAAGTATTGAGGTTTCATTTTCATGTTTAGTGAGCTCTCAATTTGGCTGTTTCACATCAGCACTAGATTGCTGCATTTAAGCTCAAACTCCTTGATCTTGTTAGCATTCATCTTTGCATATTGCAACATCCTTTCTCATTTAGCTGTGTCTATGTTCTGGCGCATCTCTTTGACTTTGTCTGCATGCTTCTCTAGTGCTATCGCTCTTAGCCTGCAGAGCTCCCAGTCTTCTAACATTCTCCCAGAGTACTCCACTAGCCACGTTGCTTCTAGCACATCTAACGGTAGGATCGGGTGAGCCCCTGTTACTGCAAAGAAGGGGGAATGTCCTATCCTTTTTTGTATGGTAATCTGGTCTGCCCACATTATCAGCATGAAGTACTGGTGCCACTTGTTCTGTATGCCTCCACATGCTTTATACAATGCTTGGTGAATGTCCCAATGTGGTCTCTCGATCTGCCCATTGGCTTGGGAGTTATAAAGTGCTATCAGAATGCCTCTAATCCCATATTCCTTTTCTAAGTACTTTATGGCCACTTTAAACTGCTTGCCATTATCTGTTATGATGAGGGATAGACAACCCCATTGGCATATTATATCCTTGAATAACCATTCTCCAATTGCTTGTGCTGTCTCACTTGCTAATGTTCTGCCCTCCATCCAACTAGTGAGCATGCAATGACCATGGACTATATATTTATGCCCATTCAAGGCCTGCGGCATATGCATCATGTCTGCATGTAGCACCTGAAATATTGAAGGTGTGAACAATACCGTAGGCAGCACTTTGATCACTGTCTTCTGGCGCTCTTGGCATATATAGCAAGTGCTGACATACCATGCAATGTCTCTCTCCATTTCTGGCCACCAGAATCTTTCCTTAATTAGCATCTTCATGGCATACATACTGCAGTGACCCAGCTGGTCATGTGCCACTTTCATGATATACATGTGATGCTCAGGATAGATTATTAGTTTGTATTCTGATTCCATGTCTCTTCGATATAGCTTTCCTTTATTGACTATGAAGTTCTTCGCATAGTGGATGAAGTTTTTGTACTGATTATCAGTAAAGCCATCTAGACACTCTGTAGGATTCGCATGCCAATGTACCACTTTAGGGAGCTCACTATCCAGCATCTTAGCATATCCACTTTGACAGTCCTCTGGGTAATCCTTGGCCTCAGTAAATTCTGTTTTGTCCAGTAGGAATACTCCCTTGTTATATCTAACCATGAGGATGTCTGCCATGGCTACAGCATCTTCAATGATCTTATCTTCATGAAAATCATGTACAGTGCAGGCTATAGTTACATAGCCATGTCGTGTATCTATTCTTTCTTTGAAGTCTGCAATATCTAAGACTTCCTCCTCTGTCTCATTCAATATTTCTAACTCCTCATCAATGGGTTCATACTCATTCTCTGGGTTTGAGTATTCCTCGTCTCCAGGTTGGAAGTCATGCCTCAAGAGACCATCTGATGCATGCTGCTCACCAGGAATATGTACTAGTATGAAGTGGAACATCAAAATTGATTTGATCCACCTATTGATCACTGCATTAGGTATCTCATCTGGGTTCCTAAGCATTCCTGCTATGTATTTGGCATCTGTTTCAACAACTAGCTTTCTTACACCAAATAGCTAATGTCTGCACACTCATAAAGCATGGAATAACCTATACAGTTCTCTCTTTGGCTGTGAGAAGTGAGCTTCACACTCATTCAGCATGATTGACCCAAATCTCACATATCTCCTTTGTTTAGGATTGTCTGGATTGAGCTGGCATATATAAAATCCTATAGCTCAATAAAATGTATCTACTCCCAGTATTACAGGCGAGTCCAGCTTATAATCTATTGGCATTAATGAGGGACAGTCCTGCAATGCATCTTTTAGCTTCTGCATTGATGCCTCTTGCTCTTCCTTAAAGGTGAAGGATACTTTAAGTCTAGTGAGCTTGGTTAATGGTTCTGCTTGCTTTGCATAGTCCTTTATAAACATGTGATGCACTCCTATGGTTCCTAGGAATGAGCATACATCTCCCAAGTCCTGACATGGTTCCCACTTCAAGATGACTCCTACTCAGTCAGTTTCCAGCTTTCTTCCTTCGTATGTACATCTATGGCCCATGACCATAATTTCTGATGCACACAGCACTGCTTTATGATCCGAGAATGTTCCTTCCATGTATTTCATATGCTGTACGACTCTATTCACGTTTTGGAAGTGTTCCCATACAAATCTTCATATGCTATCATTTTCTGAGATGGTCTTGTAATCTCCATCTGCTGTTTCATAGCAAGTCTTTGGCCTGCAGACTGGAACATTGTTGACATAAGATATTGTTACATGTGGAACTTCCTCTTATAGAATATATGTTACATTATCATGGAAGATGGGTACAGAGTTAGTCCATCCCATGGGCAAGGTAACAAGTCATAGCACCCCAAATAGTGTCTGGAACATGGTCATATCTTGTTATGATTTTTTTATTTTTTTAATCTTATCTTGGATGCTTATCTTATCATGATCTAATCACATCTAATCCAAGCACCCATCTCGGATCATGGACTGTATTACACCAATGACCAACCACTCCATGGAGCGTCTTGTGCTAAGGTGACCATACACTTGCTTTACCTCATATTTACAATGTTTACCAATGGAGTGCCCACAGTCACCAAGAGACCATTCTATTAATATGCACATACAGAATAGTATATAAGTAGTAAAGCTCTCACTGTATATTCTCCAGCTTTGAGCTAAAGTTTTAATACACCAAACTTACTCTCAGACTCACTCTTCACCTAGACTAAGTGTTCTACCCTCAAGTCTCAGTTATGCAAGCATTGACACTCACTAGGTGACTGTATGAACACAATACAGCCCTTTGTTTAGTCTTGTTTGTTATACCAGATTTTGGGTCTAACAATTAGCTTGAAGCTTCTTTTTCTTCCCTTTCTTCAAAGCAATCATACACTTGTCGAAACCGAATGAACATTACCACTGACTTTTCCACCTGCACTCTCACTGCCCTCATAGCAGCGCTTGTATCCATCACTGGAACAATTGCCATTTTCATCACCTACCATGTCTACCGACATGAGATCAGGCTTTACATATGCCGACTCTTTCTGGTCACCCCCTGTCAACCCGCACCTCACTTTTCTACCCACTCCTTCATGGTCCTCTACCATTATGTCCCAAGAACAACTGACAGGGCTGTCCTCCCTCCACTCCTCCCATCTCAGTCTACAGAACTATCCTCTCTTGCCATCACAGACAACTCCTCCCACATCCACATGGAGCAAGAGGAGTTGGACGTGGGGGAAGAAGAGAGATGCACCCTCTATAGTGAGTACCAAGAGATCCAGGTGGTCTCTACTGCTGGACTTTCTGAAAGGCTCGAAGAGATCCCAGTGATCTCCACAGCTGGACCCTCTGTCTTCACCCTCTCCAGTCCCGAGTTCCCCCCATGAGAATCTGGAATCCCTGTCATCATTCTTACAGACAGTGAGGAGGACTACAGACCCCATTCCCTCACCAACTCAGAGTACGCCATCTGGCTCAAGGACAATAACCTTGTCAGACATCACGACCAACTTCCCCAACATGCTCCCTGGTCACCACCCCACCATGACTTCTCAGAGACCCCACATCCAGACTCCCCAATGTGCGCCCAGTCCCCCACCCCCACACCACGAACTGCCTCAACCGACCTATGACGAATTGAAGCAGCAGCTTGAGATGCTGCTGAGGTCAGACATCTTGAGGCCCATGACTGAATCGCCAACGAGTTCTACCGCCATGCAGCTCACCCAAGGATGGCAACTGAATCAAGTGCCCAGTATTGAGCATGGCAACGAACCTCGCATGAGGAAACCAATGCCATCAACAAGATTGATGCTGAAGCCTACCAGTGTCACCCCCTCCAGCTCAAGCAGTACAGAGAATATCGAACACACCAGCTCACTAGGGGACTCGCTGGAGTCTCTATCAATATGTGGATGGAGCAGCAAATGCGCACAGGACATGGAAGTGATGATCCCTGAAGGGCGGTGATACGCTGTCTACACGTTCACACCTAGATTTTGCGAATTTGTAACAATACAATTGCATACCTATCCTATACTAGTGATAGTAAAAGGACTATAGCTGAGGCTTCGAGCTGATAGTTACAGCAGTATGCGACTAGTGAAGCCAGGACTTAGATGCGACACCACTAGTGGGTCAAATCTACCAGCCGGCCGTACTAGTGACTTGAATACTAGCCGGACTAATTAATATAAGACCACTAGTAGACGAGTAACACGACTAGCACACCAAACAAGAAGCAGAATACACAGATCTCATGAAGTTCAGTCACTAGCAGACTGATCGGGGCAGAAATGCCTAAGTCAGGTTAACTAGTCACACAGCAATCTTGAAGCAGGACTTAGAAATGAATTAGCAATGGATTAACGTTACACCCAGATCCGACTAGTGCAATCAGATCTATTACAATCAGCACTAGTATAGCCCGGCTGCGCTTTCAATCATGGCCGACTATGGTTGTGAGCATGAGGATGTGGCTAGTTGTTCATCTCCAGCACTAGTGGCACGTTGCTGGGTCATGAACGTGAGATTAAACCATTAGTTGAGCTCCATGACTCACTAGTTGCCCAATAGTAATTTCTAGACTGACTATTGCGTGTTTATGCATGATCTTTTGGGCCTAGCCAAGAAATCAGTACCGAAAATACCCCACTAGTGTAGCTGTTTGTGTCACTTTGTACCTTTCTTTACAGTATATAAGTAGTAGAATAGCCACTCGCATGGGCAGGCAAGCCATCCCTGCAATTGTGAGTGACTAGCAAGAGTCTAGTGCCCCCAATTAAAGGCTTTTGTGCTTAACCTCAATGAAGCGGCTACTAGTCGCTAAGTTACCCATAGAATTGAGTGAATTGAAGTCCCTTTTGAGCATACTATTGTGTCCTGCAAAGGCCAAGAGTGTTTCGAAGTAATTCTTGCAATTTCTCGAAGTTAAAGTATTATTCTTAGGCCAAGAGTGCTGCTAGTAAGCCAAGAGTGCAAATTAGTCAAGTGCAGATCACTTGTAGGAAGCAGTACAGGGCCAAGAGAGCCAATAGTTCGAAGCAGTCATAGTCCCAGTGAGCGCAGTAGCTCAAAACCAAGTCACATTCATTCAATTGTGTCTTACCCACCCCACTAGTGCAAGTAATATGTTTGTAAAACTCACTAGCAACAAATAAAACATCTTTTAAACAACTTCTCTTGATTATTGAGTCTGCAGAGTGCTTCTATCATACTCGAAACACCCGAATTCAATCAATTGGTGATAGTGTAGAGTTGTGAGAGGTTTAGTGCCAGTTGGAGATCATTTCTGCCCACTAGTCTTTTGTCACTTGCCATTACTGAGCACATTAGCGGGAAGCCAAGTACATGAGTATCTAGTGTTCCAGGCATACAGATTTACTGACCGAAGTAACCTGGAGGCATTTGGAGGCAGGTCAAGCATGGAGGCAAGCAGATCTGGCAGAGCAGAAGGATATTATTAGTCATAGTGTGGACATACAAGCTACAGTCATATTTAACAAGTTGCATCCTTGCTATGCCTATCGCATGCCCACCCCCTATCAATCCCAGTTCCACCAAGAACCACTCCCAAGGACCCCACCGCACCAAAAACCCAAGCTGAGAGGCCGACCCACTTGGCTTCAGAGGGATCTGGCAAAAAGGACAAGGGGAAGGGTATGGCCTTCACCTATGGTACTGGGGCACTCAAAGGGAGCCTGCCACCCAATCGCCATTTGACCCCATAGCACAAAACAATGAACGGTGGTCCCTACCTGGGGCCCCCAACCAGTATGAACCAGACACCGAGCCGCCCAACCCAACTGGTGCAATAGGCGATGACGCACCATGGATCGGGTGCAAACCCGATCTAGTTCGAAAACCCCTTCCCTTTATAGGGGAGGCCAACAATATCAACTGGTTCATTATAGACTGCCAGATATATTTCCAGGTCCACAGTGCCTACATGTGGCTCGACCCCTACAGGGTCACCTTTGCCTCCTCCTACTTCGAGGGGCTAGCAAAGGAATGGTGGATCCTAGAACTAGCGGATCTACACAGCGCCACCTGGGGAAAATACAGGTTCCCCTCCTGGTATGCCTTCACCCAGGCCATCTATGAGAAGTTCAAAGACCCCGTCATCAAAGACAAGCAGAAGGCCAAGATGTACACCCTCCACATGACAGGAAGTATGACTGCTACGGAATACTTCCAGGAACTCAAGAAATTTGCCAAAAAGGTGAACTTATGAAACGACACCAAAGATCATGGCCATATGGTCATAGCACTATGACAGGGAGTCCCCACCTCCTACACCTCCATGATTGCCAACATTGGGATAGGCATCCCAGATGGGTATGATGAGTGGAAGAAGCACATTATCATGATGAATAGGGAAAGACAGCACAAGCAGGCCCTCGACCATCATGGGCAGGTTCTATCAACCTTGTGCACCACAGCACGCTGGAGCCTCCAAGGGGAGCTCCAGCACAACAACTTCCTCAGCAGACAAGAAAACTGCCACTGGCACCACCTATGGGGGAAGAGGACAGGCTATGGACATTGACATCTTGAGGAAGAATGGCGAGTGTTTCCAGTGTGGCAAGAAGGGTCACCTTAGCAAGAACTGCCCATTGCAGTCATAGAACAAAGGCAAGCAGGAGGTAAGAGCCTTGATGACCAAGCCCACTACAGGCTCCAAGATCAAAGAGGTCAAAGATGCCACCGAGAAGTAAGTGATTCTACTTACTCAGGGAAGGGGGGCCCTGGTACACTGTCACACCTGCAGTGTGTCTAAGCGTGTAATTTTGTGAAAATCAATGAATTACACTTAGGCACTGTACAGGCTTAGTGAGCTTGCTGACAGGGCAAGTGGCATGAGAAGGAGCAAGGTCACTGAATCAGAATACCCTTCTGTCAGAAAAAGAAGCCACGGAATTAAAACATAGGACTTTGTCAGTGCACTGTACCTCACAGGCATGCACGGCAATAAGGCCGACTTAGCAAGCTTGCTTGCATTGACATCAGTTGGCACTAGGGATTCAGGCTTGGTGGGACGTGGTTGTACTTGGACCAAAGCTAATTTAGATAACTATGCGTCGATAATCAATGACACATAGGCCCTGGAGATCCAGAGAAGTGATAACACACAAGAGATAATCAAGAGAACCACTGGGCATGGCCTGGAAACAGAGATTGACCAATGAGATTAGTGAGCGGACCAGAATCCCAATGCATCTCCTGGTTACTGTGTCTAGACTATGACGCTGTCACCTTCGGAGCAGAACAGAGAACCAAGAATGATGTGTGATCAATGATCGCACATTGTACAGCTATTGAGTGCTAGCCCGTGGGCAGCCACTGCTGTCAGGCAAGTGACATCAGCGCTGCCCAGTCCTTTGAGACTACCAAACAGAGAGAAAGCAGCACTCTGCAAAGAGAGCTGCGATGTTTCGGATGAGGGATTATTGGCCAATGCAAAAGTATTTTACTAATAACCAGTTTGTAACAATCATTCTCTCATAGTATAAGTAGGGCAGATTTTCATGTATTAAAACAAGCTACCTACCCCCCATGTATAGTAATAAAGTTTCAGTCTGAATCTGGACTTGTTGCGATGCATAAGAGTTAGTAACTTCGAGTCTTGGCTATACCAGAGAGTTAGCGAGCTCACTAGAGAAATTGAAAACAGAGATACATATTGGATACAAAACTTCGGTTTTACTTGAGATACGAACGAGACTTGTGTCAGTGAAGCTGTGCCTGGCTCTAGAGAAAAACTGAGAAAACCTCTGAGAGAAACTCTGTCCCATTTCTGGTTCAGTAGTATAAGAGAGAATTGAGTTGTGTTAGCCTCTGTGTAGGCTGTGAAGGAGAGTTATGAGAGAATCAGCCAGCTTGAGCTGTTCTAGCAGTTGCACAAGGTGTGACAGGTGTGTGCAGTTGGACCTCGCAGCACTGTTGTTAGAGCGAGCACACTGTGTGTGAGGACTCATGGGGATGTTTAACCAGAGAATTGCGTACTGTGTTTTGAGAGCGCTGAGGGCCTCTAGCGTGACGAGTTTGGGATTCAGGCTTAGCAAACTAAGAAAGAAGACGAAGGCATGCACAGTAGAACCTAGCAGCGCTTCATACTTAGTGAGCTCACTGAACAAATTCAGTCATTTTGCGGATCTGCATATCCGTGTGTATTTTCTATTGAAATATTATTTGCCTTGAGGGTTGCATGGTTCGCCGTGCTCTCTTGTAAAAGCTTCGAGGAGACAGAGAATTTGAGATTTGTTTGACACTTGTACATGGTCGCATTGCATTATTTAGCGAGCTTGCTAAGATAACTTGAGATACTGTCAGGGCGCAAGTAGAATTAAATTCCTTGCTCCCCTTCACACTTATAGAGATTGTGTGTGTGTGTTAGTGGGATTGAGTAGTGGTTAGAGTGTTGTTCATGCTAGGCTGCATTTAGTTTCACAAGTGCCCATTACCAGCCTCGTCAATGCATTCTGGTCATAGTGGATGGACTTATTCTACCTCTGTAGTTAAACATGTACAAGTCAAGCCACACTCAAATATATTCACTGAAAGTGTTTCAAACCAACCCCACAAGGAATCACACAACCACTACACCGTCTTAGCACTCTCAAGTGTCTCAGACAATGAGGCTTCAATAGAGACAGAGAGTCTTGCCAGCAATCTATCGACATCGTCGACAGATAACCACCTCACAAGTAGCTCATTACAAGTGAAAGTGCCAGGCGATAAGCCACCTACCATAGTGGTGCCCCTTGTAATGGCTGCTAGCAGACCGGAAGGAGCAGGGCATCAGAGTGCAAGCTCCCCCCCTGACCAAGTAGCTCCCTGAGCAGAGATTACCACAGCAAGGAAACTGATCGTAATCACCCCACCACAAGACCTTTCCAACAAGAGCCAAGGCTGAACAGGGCGAGAGCTGCCCAAGGTAGTTATGATTGAAGTACCCAACGAAGAAGATGACACTTCTTTTAGGTTACACCAGAACAAAGTTGCTGCAACTGATGCAGATGCATGTGGGCCATCCCCAAAGTGAAAAAGTTCTCATGGAGATGAGGCAGAATGCCTCACTGGCAACGATACTTTGGTATCAAAGGGTTGGGAGGCTGCAAAGCATGTGCCCCCAATGGTAGCACCTCATGAATGGTTGAAACCCTTCAAGACCGAGTGGACTTGGAGGGCTATCAAAGATGCTAAAGATGAATCCACTGCCTGAGCGGTACTGCTCAATTGGATTCACAAAACCTGAGTGGAGGAAGTCATAGATAACCTTCTTGAAGGCCTCCATTCCTTAGAACACTTTCGCACCCTCAAATGGCTCAATGAACTTCACAAACCCAAATGATACTTCATCTGCACCCAAAATTCCCCCTCATCCCTTCTTGTCTCCATCCAACTGGAAACCCTGGAAAAACCAATCACTATCTCTACAAAAGCACTTGTTGACAGTGGCTGTACTGGGAGTTCTGTGCATCACGACATTGTCGAGAAACACAGAATTCTAGTCCGAAATATGGCTAGCCCTATCTCCGTTTACAATGCTGATGGCTCCTGCAACAAGGCAGGAGAAATCACTGTGTATGCCAAACTCCATCTCAAGATCAGGGACCATAGTGAAAGAATTGACCTCACCGTTGACGAGGCTGGTAATGGGCACTTGTGAAACTAAGCGCGGCCTAGCGTGAACAACACTCTAAACCACTACTCAATCCCACTAACACACACACACACAATCTCTATAAGTGTGGAAGGGAGCAAGGAATTTAATTCTGCTTGCGCCCTGACAGTATCTCAAAATATCTTAGTGAGCTCACTAACTAATGCAATGTGACCATGTACAATTGTCAAGCAAATCTCAATTTTGCTATCTCCTCGAAGCTTTTACAAGAGAGCACGGCGAACCATGCAACCCTCAAGGCAAATAATATTTCAATAGAAAATACACACGGATATGCAGATCTGCAAAATGACTGAATTTGTTCAGTGAGCTCGCTAAGTACGAAGCACCACTAGGTTCTACTGCACATGCCTTCGTCTTTTCTCTTAGTTCGCTAAGCCTGAATCCCAAACTCGTCACACTAGAGGCCCTCGGCACTCTCAAAACACAGTATGCAAATCGCTTGTTAAACATCCCCACGAGTCCTCACACACAGTGCACTCGCTCTAACAATGGTGCCATGAGGTCCAACTGCGCACACCTGTCACACTCTGTGCAACTGCTAGAACAGCTCAAGCTCGCTGATTCCCTCGTAAATCTCCTTCAAAGCCTACACAGAGGCTAACACAACTCAATTCTCTCTTATACTACTGAACCAGAAATATGGAACAGAGTTTTTCTCAGATGTTTTCTCAGTTTTTCTCTAGAGCCGAGCGCAGCTTCACTGACACGGGTCTCGTTTGTTTCTCAAGTAAAACCGAAGTTTTGTATCCAATATGTATCTCTGTTTTCAATTTCTCTAGTGAGCTCACTAACTCTCTGGTATAGCCAAGACTCGAAGTTACTAACTCTTATGCATCACAACAAGTCCAGATTCCGACTGAAACTTTATTACTGTACGTGGGGGGTAGGTAGCTTGTTTTAATACATGAAAATCTGCCCTACTTATACTACAAGAGAATGATTGTTACAAACTGGTTATTAGTAAAATACTTTTGCTTCAGCTGATAATTCCTCATCCGAAATGTCGCCGCTTTCTCTCTGTTTGGTAATCTCAAAGGACTGGGCAGTGCTGACGTCGCTCGCCCAACAGCAGTGGCTGCCTGCAGGCTAGCACTCAATAGCTGTATAGTGCACGATCATTGATCACACATCATTCTTGGTTCTCTGTTCTGCTCCGAAGGTGACAGCGTCATAGTCTAGACACGGTAACCAAGAGACGCATCAGAATTCTGGTCCGCTCACTAATCTCGTCAGTCCATATCTGTTTCCAGACCATGCCCAGTGGTTCTCTTGATTATCTCTCACGTGGTATCGCTTCTCCGGATCTCCAGGGCCTATGCGTCATTGATTATTGACACGTAGTTATCTAAATTAGCTTTGGCCTGAGTACAACCGCGTCCCACCAAGCCTGAATCCCTAGTGCCAACGGATGTCATTGCAAGCGAGCTCACTAAGTTGGCCTTATTGCCGTGCATGCCTGTGAGGTACAGTGCAGCAACGAAGTCCTATGTTTTAATTCTGTGGCTTCTTTTTCTGGTGGAAGGGTATTCTGACTCAGTGACCTTGCTCCTTCTCATGCCACTTGCACTGTCAGCGAGCTCTCTAAGCTTACACAGTGCCTAAAGGTAATTTATTGATTTTCGCAAAATTACATGCTTAGACACGCTGCAGGCATGACATATCCCCCTCACTAAAGTATTGACTGTCCTCGGTCACTTCGCGGGTGTGCAAGGCTTCTCTTCTATTAATTCCCCAGAAGTCCCGTAGCTGTATGTTCCTGATACATCAATGTTATTGGAAGCTCTCACGCATGCTTCTTTTCTCGTAGCGTGGTTCCTTCTGGAAGTCCCGTAACATTTATATGTTGGAGACTTCAGGAAAATTTTGCTACCTCTCTTTCTTTCCGCCCACCTTCTAGTGAGCTCACTGCACCCTCCTCTCCTAGCTTTTCTCTACTGTCTGCAGTACTTTAGTGCGTGTTGTACATGCGCTATCGCCTAGCACGACTGCTCTCTTTCTTGTGTTCTCATCATGTTGTTGCCACCTGTGCCTCCTATCAAGACTCTGACACCCGTTCCCGATGACAATGACAGCGACGAAGTCATCAAGTATGAATACTTCATTCAGTTCGAGCCCGTGGCCTACTACAGGCCCTACTGCAAAGCCCTCATGCTCATGATGCCTTATTGGCGTAACAAGAGCGAGTATTCACATGAGGAAGTCTCCGACCTGTTGAAGCAGGTCTATAATCATTTGGTGAGTTTCTTTGTTCCCTCCTTGTTCTCCCGCTCGCTGATGCCCTTCACTTTTCCAGGCACCCAGCATTGCACAGCTGGAACATGAAAACCTCATTGATTCCCATGTCAGCGCATCGATCCGCCACTGGTTGACGCTTATTCATGACGCCCTCCCGCGCCAGTTCTGCCTCGTCGACTGGTGCAATACTATTGCTCGGTCTGTGCCTGAAGTTCACCCTTCTCATGTGAGTTTTTGGGTTCACTTCTTCTCAGCCACAGTTTCTGACCTCGCGTATCGTTGTAGGTTCTCTGTCGGTTGTCTCCCAATGCGCCCCTCCCTGGTGAGGATGGGTTTGACATGGACGAGCCGCCCACTATCCTGGAGTCCTATCTCCTTCAGCACGCTGTCTTTGCTGGTACTCGTCTCCACCCTGGCATTATCGCCAACAACACCGACTTCCCTGATCATGTCTTCGACCGGTTTCCTACTCCTCTCCCTGACACGGAGGAGGAAGAGGAAGTCATTATTTTCTCTGACCCTCCGGCCAAAACGGCACCTCCCGCTACTCCTGCTCGCTCTATAGTGTCGTCCTCCACTGCCGCTCCTCCGGTGCCTCCTAGGAGCATGTGTCCTCCCTGGATGCCTATGTCACTCATTCCTCTGGTTGTAAATTCTACTGGAGCTTCTCCTTCCCCACAGAATCATCCTCACATACACTCGCTGGTGACTATTCTGAGTCAGCCTAATACGCCTCCTAGCCCGCTCGCAAATCGTCGGGCTCCTCCACTCTGGACTTCCTTTGCTCCAGTCAGGCCTTTAGGCCTGTATCGTCCTCCTCCTACTGGCGCAACTACCAACCCGTCTCCAATGCACCCACCTCCTGTCACCTCTGACCAGGTAATCAGTCATGGCTTCAGGGAGATGGCCGGCGCTTTTCAAGACTTGCACCAAGCGTTGTTAAGTCCTGGCGCTAGTGTGCTGGTCTCCGGTTCTGGGTAAGGCTTGTCCTTTCAGCTGCTCCTCCTCTGCTGGGTAACACTGAGCCCTCGGAAGATAACGTGAGTTTAATTATCCTCTTTCTCTTCTCAAATTCTCATTGTTTATTTTTCTAGCTTGATCTCATCGAGTCTTCCCCACGTTCCACGCGTAGGCGACTCAAACGAGATCTCTCCCATCGCAATGTGCCCCCCTTGCCTCCTGTTACAGGACAAGGTAATTTCCTGGGTGCACGCCCTCTGTCTCCTGTGCGCGAGGAGGCTCCAGCTCCAACGACGCCGCCACCTCCGCTTCCAGTGGAGGAGCAGTTGTCTATCATCGTTGAGCAGTCGCCTCCTCCAGTCGATCTTATGGATGTCAACGCACCTCCCTCTCCACCTCGGGCCTATCATCCGATGACTGGTGCTCCCCTTCATTCTTGCTCGTTGGTTGTCATGTCCCCGGCTCCTGATGAGCCGTCTCCTCCATCACCCGTGCCTAGCCATGCTCCTTCAAAGTGTGGTAACCAAGGCCAAGCCAAAGGCAAGAAGGGCAAAGACAAAGGCAAGGGCAAGGCTACTGCCGCTGGTCCTGCTCCTGCTCACTCTCCTTTGCCAGTGGTCGTTCCTCCGGTCTCCGCTGCTCGTGAAGAGCCCCCTCTCCCCAAGAAGAGCTTGAAGAGAAAGCGCTCTACTGCTGCGGTGACTACCTCTGAGGCTGGTCCTTCCACTCAGGCGACGAGCTCTCATCCTACTCATGCCCGTTCTGCCACCGCTAAGGCAGCTCGCATCCCTGACATCCAAACTGATGCCAAGTCTGCTAAGGCCAGTCCCTTGGTCAAGAAACCTCATTTCTCCCAGGAGAAGGCTGTGACATCCAAGTCGTCTAAGCCCCCTGTAACCATCACTGCTGACTCCACTCCTCAAGACTCCAACCGGATGTTCTGTGGTCGTCTCAAGCAGCAGTTCTTGGCTGCGGAGCTTACTCAGGCACAGGATCCTGAGGTCGCAGGTATTCCCATTGACAGGCACAACAGTCATCCTGAGTTGGAGAACTACCACTTCGAGGACTTGATCACTGCACCAGATGAGTTCTTTGAGTGAGCTTTCCGTTTTCTTTCTTCCTCCTTTTCTTTGCTAACTTTCTTTTTCAGCCCAGTTTGCTATGGCCACAAGAACAGCACCTATGGTGCTCATTCTTCTCGTTACGCCTTCTACGCGCATGCTCCTGATGTGAGCTTGCTGGTTTTTCTCTTTTTCTCTTGCTGATTCCATTCTTTTTCAGCACTATGAGAAGGTTTGCCTCCCTTGCTCCACCCGAATGATCGAGTGCACCTGGAACAATTGGTTCCCAGGTGCTGACTGTGACCAGTGTCAGGAGGGTCACCATGGCAGCTGCTCCACTCGTTATACCACCCGTGAGATGCATGAGATTACTTCTCGTCTCACTACTTTTGCACGGTATAACATCCCTAGTAAGTCTCTTTCTCTTATCTGCCCCTTTGTGCTGCTTGCTAACCAGTCTTTTTCTTAGGTCTCCATCACAACATCATGCAGCTCCGTGGTATCAACCATGAGCTGGAGCATGTCGACTACCTCTACCATAGTCGAGTTCATGCTCGTGACCATGTTGTTCGTGACATAGCTGAGACTTTGGACCAGTTCGCCAGTGCTGAGGGCGGTAACAAGCTCATCGAGGCTCTCTCTGGTGCCTATCGCGAGATTCGCAGTTTCATCATCGACGATAGCCTTCGACACTCGGTTGGCCAACCTCTCAACCTCCCTCAAGGTCCTGAGTACGTCCCTTCTGATAACGACGCTTCAATGTGGAACAAGGGCGAGGACGACGCTGGTGAGGAAGATGCTGAGCAGGCTGCTGGGCCTTCTGGCACTCAGGGTGGTGACGATTCAGGCACGGCTGAAGCTGCCAAGTAGATACTCGTATATACATCTTTCTTGGTAGTTCTCAGCCCATGGACTCTCTTGTCAGACCCTTGTTTCTTCTTTATATCTCTCGTTTCTTGGACTTTTTGCATCCTGAGGCCCTATATGGGCCCCTTATCAATATATCTTGTTCTTTTGTGCTCTCTCTGTGTGATTGCACTTAAGTCCTTAAGACTATCCCATCAAGGGTCTAAGTCCCTGATCGACGCTAAGTACTCTTTATCTCAATTTTGATGTGAGCTCTCTGCTCTTGCAATTGTCTTATTGGCTTTGCCTTTCTCTTATAAGGCGAATCCAGTTAGGGAATTGTGTTGGAGGAAGCTCTGTTGCTAAAAGCGCTTCCACACTTTCTCTAGGTCTGAGGCTTGGGATGAATCTTAACCCCTTTGAAGGGCTCTTACATTATATGAGAGCTCTCCAGTCGATCAGAGATCAGATTGTCAAGTTCTTGATGAACTGACTGCTTGTTCTGGGTCCAGTTCACCTTTTTCTTTGTCCACTTTTGCCAATTTGTTCTATTTCTCCTCGTACTTAGTCCGCAGGGTCCTGGCAGGCTTTTTCTTTGCTCAATACCAGTCTGTCCACCACTTGTTTCCATTTTATTCTTGTTTTTCAGCATCAGGTGTCATGTCCTAAGTCGCTGTCATTGCTACGTGACCTTGACTTGGTCTGATCAATCTCCTTTGTGTGGTATTCGTAGAATCGAAAATTTATTTCCTCATTTTCCACTTTAAATGTTAAAAGGTATGAAGGTATACTTGTGTATACCTACTATATCCCTCACACTAAAAAGAATTGACTGTCCCTAGTTATCCACACCACCCATCACTAAATTCATCAAAATTTCCAATTCATTTCTGACTTAGTCATGTCCTGGCTATTTTTAAATTTGTGGGCTCGTACTTGTCAGAAATTTATTTTTCTCCAGGTTATGAATGGTCTTGGTTCAAGATGCCTTTTTAGTCATAGCTGCTGCGCCTCTGGTATAAAAGCTGAGTGAGCTCACTAGTAGGATCCATCCATAACTCAGTATCTCGTTTTTACTCGTGTTTTAGCTCATTTCTTCTGTTTTTGCCAAAACCTTCTCCCTTCTATCCAAAATGTCTTCCTCTGCTACTCCTGTCATGCCCTTCATTGCTGTCAAGGCTGTTATCACCCAGCTCTGCCAAAACCTTAGTGTTACCACTGCTGAGAACATGCCTCAGCTTCATGAGTATATGGCAGTTTTTAGCAAGCTCACTACTTCTTGAAGACTATTACTGGGTGGGTTCAGTCTGAGCACCATTCTGTTGAGGCTGTCCCTCCTGCTTCTGCACCTACTGGCCCTTGTCGCGATGTATTTCTCTTTCTTTGGTTTATTTGTGCTGTACTTATCTCCTTTCTTCAGACTCCTGTTACTCGCAGCAAAGGCAAGGCTCATGTTCTCAAGAAGTCTCCTACCATTGTTGATTCTGGTTCTGAATCCGAGGATGGGGAGCCTGACAAGGTAGCCGACCCTTCTGACTCTGAGTCTGACTCTGTTGAAGTACGCTTTCTTTTAGATTCCTCAGATGTCTCTCTTCCGCGTGCTTACTGATGGCATCCTCAAGATGTCGATTGATGATGAGAACTTGAAGCCGGCTCCTTCCAAGGCTGCAAAGCCTTCCAAGGGCAAGCTAGTCAATACTGTTGCTGGCGAGAAGCATAAGGAGTCTTGTAAGGTAAGATATCTCTCTTTCTCTGAGATATCCCCCACACTAAAAGCTTCTGACTCTAGGACAAACCATCTGCTTGCTTCCATTGCGGGGGGAACGACCATTCTCTTCTGGATTGCACTGCATCCAGTGCCATAAGTATTTTCTTTTAGCCAGCTCGCTAACTTAATGTGCTAACTTCAAGTTTTCTAGGCTGCTGTCTCCAAGCACTACTACAAGGACTCTGATCGTGACTCAAAGCAATCTCGCCACTCCTTTCCACATCCTTCAGCCCATGAGTACTATTCTTCTTGTACTCGCGGCGGATCCGATCAACGGGCATCCACAGCTCTTGGTCTGGTCAGTACCGGTACGTCTCTTGTTATTTTCTCTCTTGTTTATTTCTTTCTCATACTTCTCTTCTAGTTTCCGGAGAGAGCAGAAATGCTGCCCTTAGCAAGGCTCTTCACTCGACTCCATGGGGGATGGCCTTGGACAGTCTTCACATTGAGTCGCCTGAGTACCTGGCTCGACTCGAGAACACTGTCTTGGGCGACCTCGTTGTGCTCCATCACACTATTTTCAGTGCAGAGAGGCAACGAACCTTCCTCCTCAGTGAGCTCTCTGGGATCCAGGGTGCTTTATCAGCTGCCGGCCATGAAGCTGGCTCATCTGATGGCACCTCTCCTGCAGATTCGGGACATGATGCCCCTGCTTTGACCCCAGTTATCTTGGAGCCTGCATATTTCTAGGCCCCAGCCTCTTGTCATTAATATTTCCAGTTCTCTTGTAGGTAATGATCATGGTAACTTGTACTCTTCTCATCACTACATTTCTTTCTCCATGTCTGCTACTGAGGTTGAATACCCGCTCCCTTATTGTTATCCTCTTTTCGCTTACTTTAGAAGTAGCATTCCAGGAGTCTCCAAGGCTTATCTCATTATTCAGTAGTATTCTCTGTTCGCATTTCTAGCTATCTCATTGCCAGTCATTAGTTAGACATGAACTGTACTGTCTTTACAATCAATATTACACTGCCTGTAGGGTGTTTTGCTTTTTCTTTCTTGCGAGCTCGCTAAGTTCAGTGATCTAAGTTGATGTCTTTTGACACTTTCAGGTTTTCTGTCTCAGGATAATTATCTGTGAAGTTGGCTGGTACTTTATCTTTAGGCTCTGGTGAGTCTATAAGCTTCTGTAGCTCAGCATGTGACATATCTATAAGTTTAAGTACCTTCCCATCCAAATCTATGGATTTCTGGGCTAAATATGGCACTACTCTGAAAGCAGCTATCTTAGATTGAATTATAGCTCTGTCTAGCTCTGCTAGGATGTAATTGCTGACCTTGGTGCGGTGTACGACTACCAAGGGTCCCAAGTATCAAGGTTTCATATTTGTGTTTAGCAAGCTCTCAATCTGGCTGTTTCGCATCAGCACTAGATCGCCACATTTAAACTCGAACTCCTTGATCTTGTTAGCATTCATCTTTGCATATTGCAATGTCCTTTCTCGTTTAGCTGCGTCCATGTTCTGGTACATTTCTTTGACTTTGTCCATGTGCTTCTCTAATGCGATCGCTCTTAGCCCGCGGAGCTCCCAGTCTTCTAACATTCTACCAGGGTACTCCACTAGCCACATCGCTTCTAGCACATCTAGCGGTAGGATCAGGTGAGCCCCTGTTACTGCAAAGAATGGTGAATGTCCCATCCTTTTTTGTATGGTAATTTGGTCTGCCCACATTATCAGCATGAAGTACTGATGCCACTTGTTCTGTATGCCTTTGCACGCTTTATATAACACTTGGCGAATGTCCCAATGTGGTCTCTCGATCCATCCATTAGCTTGGGAATTGTAAGGCGCTATCTGAATGCCTCTGATCCCATACTTCTTCTCCAAATATCTTATGGCCGCTATGAATGGCTTGCCATTATCTGTTATGATGAGGGATAGACAACCCCATCGACATATTATATCTTCGAATAACCACTCTCCAATTGCCTGTGCTGTCTCGCTTGCTAAGGTTCTGCCCTCCATCCAACTAGTGAGCGTGCAATGACCATGGACTATATATTTATGTCTGTTCGAAGCCTGTGGCATATGCATCGTATCTGCATGTAGCACCTGAAATATCGAAGGTGTGAACGATACCATAGGTGGCGCTTTGATCACTGTCTTCTGGCGTTCTTGGCATATATAGCAAGTGCTGACATACCACGCAATGTCTCTCTCCATTTCTGGCCACCAGAATCTTTCCATAATTAGCATCTTCGTGGCGTACATACCGCAGTGACCTAGCTGGTCGTGTGCCGCTTTCATGATATACATGTGATGCTCAGGATAGATTACTAGTTTGTATTCTGATTCCATGTCTCTTCGATACAGTTTCCCTTTATCGACTATGAAGTTCTTTGCATAGCGGATGAAGTTCTTGTATTGATTATCTGTAAAGCCATCTAGATGCTCCATAGGATTCATGTGCCATTGCACCACTTTAGGGAGCTCGCTATCCAGCATCTTAGCATATCCGCTATGACTGTCCTCTGGGTAATCCTCAGACTCAGTAAATTCTGTTTTGTCCGGTAGGAACACTCCCTTGTTATATCTAACAGTGAGGACGTCTGCTGTGTCCAAAGCTTCTTCGATGACTTTATCTTCATGAAAATCATGCACGGCGCGAGCTATAGTTACATAGCCATGTCGCGTATCTATTCTCCCTTTGAAGTCTGCAATATCTAAGACTTCCTCCTCTGTCTCATTCAATATTTCTAGCTCCTCATCGACTGGTTCGTACTCATCCTCTGGGTTCGAGTATTCCTCATCTCCAGGTTGGAAGTCACACCTCGAGAGCCCATCTGGTGCGTGCCGCTTGCCAGGAATATGTACTAGCATGAAGTGGAACATCAAAATTGATTCAATCCACCTATTGATCGCTGTGTTAGGTACCTCGTCTGGGTTCCTAAGCATTCCTGCTATGTATTTGGCATCTGTTTCAACAACTAGCTTTCTTACACCAAATAGCTAATGTCTGCACACTCATAAAGCATGGAATAACCTATACAGTTCTCTCTTTGGCTGTGAGAAGTGAGCTTCACACTCATTTAGCATGATTGACCCAAATCTCGCATATCTCCTTCATTTGGGATTGTCTGGATCGACCTGACATATATAAAATCCTATAGCTCGATGCGATGTATCTACCCCCAGTATTACAGGAGAGTCCAGCTTGTAATCTATTGGCATTAACGAGGGACAGTCCTGCAATGCATCTTTTAGCTTCTGCATGGACGCTTCTTGTTCTTCCTCAAAGGTGAAGGGTACTTTAAGTCTAGTGAGCTTGGTTAAGGGTTCCGCTTTCTTTGCGTAATCCCTTATAAACATGCGATGTACTCCTACAGTTCCTAGGAATGAGCGCACATCTCCCAAGTCTTGACAAGGTCCCCACCTCAAGATGACCCCTACTCGGTCAGTTTCTAGTTTTCTCCCTTCGTATGTACATCTATGGCCCATGACCATAATTTCTGATGCACATAGTACTGCTTTATGACCTGAGAACGTCCCTCCCATGTATTTCATACGCTGTATGACTCTATTTACGTTCTGTAAGTGTTCCCATATGAATCTTCATATGCCCTCGTTCTCTGCGATGGTCTCGTAACCCCCATCTGCTGTTTCATAGCAAGTCTTTGGTCCGCAGACTGGGACATCGTTGACATAAGGTATCATTACATGCAGAACTTCCTCTTGTAGAATATAAGTTACATCGTCATGGAAGATGGGTACTGAGTTAGTCCATCCCATGGGCAAGGTAACGAGTCATAGCACGAAACGGTGTCTGGAACATGGTCATATCTCTAGACCCTTCATCTAAGTTTCTCTCATCGTATCCGACATACAAATCCAGGGTGGCTCCACAAGATCTCCCTGTGAAGTGTTCAGCGAGCTCATCAGTTGCTGGAGGTACTCCCGAGTGCTTTATAGTCACAGTGTTCAAGGGTTCCAGGCTATGTACGAGTTGGAGGCTCTTGCCGTCTTTCTTGACAATGCAGAACCAACGCGAGCGGTACGAGGAGTTCAATGGCTTGTACATGCCAGCCTGTATTTTTGTGCAAATGATCTTGCAGACCTCATCAAAGATCCCTGGTGGAATCGGTATATTCTTCTGTACCCAGGGCATATGCTCTATGATGGGTATAGTTACAGGAGGGAAGTATTCTTCCTTAAATGCACCCCGCTCGCTATCGTCCCATGCAAATCCCTCATTCTGTTCCATCATAAAATGATGCATCAACTTCTGCTCTTCAGGCCATAAGAATTCTTCTTTATGAACCTTATCAATCTGTTCCATTCTCTCTATGGTGTACCTACCCATAGGTGTGAAATCTGGAGGCTGCTCACTAAGTTTCGGCATATCTTTCAAGAGGTCTCCCTTTATGTTACGCTCAATTCTGAACTCGGAGGGTAATCCTCTGGTTACGGGCCTCACTTTCTGTGCTACAGGTTTGTACTTTCTCGTCGCAAACACATCTTTTGTCGAGCCCACTGGAGGCGGACTATACAAGGGGTCAACTTCCCCATCGAAGTAAGTCCAGATCCATCTACTAGGATTATCCACTAGCATCCTAGTGGACTCATCGATGTGTTTCCATTGTTCTCTTATATCTCTGATATCTTTAAGCACCCCGAAATACGAAGACAATGTCCCGCACACCTTTTTGTCTTCTCCACTCACCAGCGAGCTCGCTACTGCATAGGTTGCTTGTAATTCTTCTCTTCTGAACTTCTTTGATCCCGTTGGCTGAGCATAGCCACCGATCACGAAGTTGCCGTTATACTTTTCTTCTATTATCAGGGCCAGCTCTCCTTGATCGTCGATTAAATCATCGATCACTGAAAACCCTGCTCGACCTCTCTTTGAGCCACTCGGCGTTGACCCCGTGGGAACGTAGGTACCATTGCACTCTGTAGTGAGTTTGGGTCTTTTATCTTTATTACTTGTCCCCCTTTCGTGTTATTAAACACAGTGCTCGCCGTTAGTACGTTGAAGGGTCTCCCTAGTAGTACATCGTATACGGGATCCCGAATGATATGTACCTGTAGATACACCATAATGTCACTGAATAAGAATGGCACATTCTTGGCCATTTTGAGGGATTTTTCTACTTGCTTGTTGGCGGATTGCATATTTATGACTATGTCAGAATCATAAATTAGCCCTAGCTGATCTGTGATGCATTCAGACATCGAGACAATTTGAGAACCCGTATCGTACAAGCTTTCTAATTTCTCGACTCCGTTTACGAGCGGGAATACTGAGCGCAATGCTTGAGAATCCTTGGCTACATATACTGCCTTGGGTTCTTCTCCTTGTTCCGCTGCCTTGTTTACATACTGCAAGAACGGATCCTGCCACACTAGTGAGCCCGTGGGCACACCATTTCTCGTTTCAGTTGAAACCATGAAGCTGCCGACGAAGGGCAGCTTCGAGATGTGAATCGCACCTCCTGGCAATCCTTCTACCTCTTCTACTTCTACTCCTTTGAAGGGAAAGACCTGTTCGGTCTCTTCTCCTTTGTTTTCTTCCTTGTCCTCGTCAGGTTCCTCCTTGATGAAGTATCCAAATTGTTGTTTTCCACTCTTTCCCTTTTTGCCAAAGGCAATCCATTTCAGAGTGAGCTCACTCTTTACATCGTCTCGTAATTTCGACAATGAAAGTAGCTAGCCAACCATTATTGGCATCTCTGTATTCATGACCCATTCCATGACTTCAGCTCTATCACCTCGTTCTTGGATTGGGGCCCTGATTTTATATGCAGGTTCCCTTGGGTCCAAGGGATATGGAGTATATCCCCTCTTGTAATCTTTCTTCTTCTCAGGATCTCCCTCTCCTGCCGCCTTCATGTTATCCCACGGGCTAAAGAAATCTTTAGGCACACATGGTACTACTACTTGCAGGGTAGGTATGATCTTGGGTGCGGGGTCCAGCCGCACTTGCTTGCTTTTCAACACAGGCTCATCATCTTCTGAGTCCTCTGCATCTTCTACTGTCACTCTTTGCTTCTCCTTTGTGGCCCCATATGTTTTATTTTGGTTTTTGTTTATGTCCTCCAGGGGTGATGGCGAACCTGACCTTTCTACTCCACCGGTCTTATTTTGGTTCCCGCCCACCTTCATTGAACGCTTAGAAAAACCCTGCTTCCTCTCTTCATCTGTAGGGAGCTCTCTACTGGCTTCGTCTGTGTCGTACCCTCTACTTCTCGTTCGAGGGCCTGGCACTGCATTCACATTTTGTGCTCTCAACTCGTACAGCTCGCATTCTAAATCTTGCTTCTCTTGGAGTAGCATGGCTAACGAGCCTGTCACATTCAAGAGTCCAGGAGTCGACGACCCAGTGATCACACCTATAGCTGCTACTTTTAAGACATCAAATAGTGTCAGTTGACACATATTGAAAACACATCAAGAGTGTCAGTTGAAAATATTCAATTGCCCAGGATTATATGGTATATTAGTCAGCAGCCCAACTCATGACATCATCAGAAAATCTGGCTGACCCAATTGAATCCAAGATCTTAAAAAGATTTCCATTAATGTCACATGACTTTTCCAAGCAGACATGCTAACTACCGTACCATACAGGCATTATATATTTATATATCCATGTCTCTATATGACCTTCCTCCCTTATATTTATAATATCCCAATTGGGCCCTCTCTTTGGTGCGCTTTGGTGCGCTTTTTTTTCCTTATTGGGCTGCTCAAATCAGCCCATCAAATGCGCTCAAAAGCGGCTGTGCCCTGCCATTGATGGGATCAATATCAGGCCATTTTCGGTCAAAATGGGCATTTTGGCTCATTTGGGGCTTCCTCAGGCTACTGGGTGGGTCAGGGGATGGTACTAGTAGATGCATAAACATAAATAGCATAAAAGCGAACCATCTGGTGAGGTATGGGGGCCTTTGGAAGGGGGTAAAAAGGGTAAAATAGTGAAAAATAGCGGAAAGTCGCATAAAATTCGCGTTTTGGGGGTGCTACGTGCATCAGATTGCTTCGAAAACTTGACCAATGAATTTCCTGGCCTTGAATATCCCTAAAAGACTCCTCTACAGTACATGTGGCGCATTTTATGGCTAGGGATATTCGATAAAATTGGATTTTATGGTGCTGCATGCATTGGATCGCTTCTGGGATGTTACCAGTCAACTTCTACACTATGAAGACCATAGAATACGTCTTCATATGCCATATATAACCACCAGAACACGATGAAAAATGGGGATTAGGGGGGTACATATGGTTTATTTTGATTTCTAGCCATTGCATCGGTCTGGGAACATCACCAATCGATTTCTCGACCTTGAAAACCCCCAAACGACTCTTGGTTTCATTTATGGGGTCTCAGGATCGATGGTAATAAAGATATGACAGTTTAGGAGGAGCACATATGAAAACTCGCATATCCGGACCTCGGAAAACTTCGGTTTTTTTACCAGTGTGTTCCCTGACCTTAAAAACCCCCAGAACACAAGAGGAGCACATTACAAACCTTCTAAATCCATGTTAAAAACGGTGATAGTGAAAATCTCCGAAATACCTTATACATTGTGTTCCTGGATGTTTGGGGAGACGCTTTTTGTACCGAATTTACGATATACATTGTATAATAGTGGTTACAAAAGATCAGGATGATCCGAAATGTATTGGAAGAGATATAAGCAGGTGTTTCTGAAAAGGAGGAGGGGCACCCCCCTGATTTCAATGTTCTGGTTATCCTATGGTCTGGGGACTATCAGATTCGGATTCCTTGACTCAAAAAACAGTAGACTCATCTATCATCCATATGGGCATTTTTACTTGTGTACCAACTATGCAACCAGTATACCTTTGTGCATAAATGAGAGCACACCCATTACTTCGGAGTTTTGGCATATGAACCCCATGGATGATTGGTGCTTCTAATGTTTTTTGAGTCAAGGAATCCGAATCTGATAGTCCCCAGACCATAGGATAACCAGAACATTGAAATCAGGGGGGTGCCCCTCCTCCTTTTCAGAAACACCTGCTTATATCTCTTCCAATACATTTCGGATCATCCTGATCTTTTGTAACCACTATTATACAATGTATATCGTAAATTCGGTACAAAAAGCGTCTCCCCAAACATCCAGGAACACAATGTATAAGGTATTTCGGAGATTTTCACTATCACCGTTTTTAACATGGATTTAGAAGGTTTGTAATGTGCTCCTCTTGTGTTCTGGGGGTTTTTAAGGTCAGGGAACACACTGGTAAAAAAACCGAAGTTTTCCGAGGTCCGGATATGCGAGTTTTCATATGTGCTCCTCCTAAACTGTCATATCTTTATTACCATCGATCCTGAGACCCCATAAATGAAACCAAGAGTCGTTTGGGGGTTTTCAAGGTCGAGAAATCGATTGGTGATGTTCCCAGACCGATGCAATGGCTAGAAATCAAAATAAACCATATGTACCCCCCTAATCCCCATTTTTCATCGTGTTCTGGTGGTTATATATGGCATATGAAGACGTATTCTATGGTCTTCATAGTGTAGAAGTTGACTGGTAACATCCCAGAAGCGATCCAATGCATGCAGCACCATAAAATCCAATTTTATCGAATATCCCTAGCCATAAAATGCGCCACATGTACTGTAGAGGAGTCTTTTAGGGATATTCAAGGCCAGGAAATTCATTGGTCAAGTTTTCGAAGCAATCTGATGCACGTAGCACCCCCAAAACGCGAATTTTATGCGACTTTCCGCTATTTTTCACTATTTTACCCTTTTTACCCCCTTCCAAAGGCCCCCATACCTCACCAGATGGTTCGCTTTTATGCTATTTATGTTTATGCATCTACTAGTACCATCCCCTGACCCACCCAGTAGCCTGAGGAAGCCCCAAATGAGCCAAAATGCCCATTTTGACCGAAAATGGCCTGATATTGATCCCATCAATGGCAGGGCACAGCCGCTTTTGAGCGCATTTGATGGGCTGATTTGAGCAGCCCAATAAGGAAAAAAAAGCGCACCAAAGCGCACCAAAGAGAGGGCCCAATTGGGATATTATAAATATAAGGGAGGAAGGTCATATAGAGACATGGATATATAAATATATAATGCCTGTATGGTACGGTAGTTAGCATGTCTGCTTGGAAAAGTCATGTGACATTAATGGAAATCTTTTTAAGATCTTGGATTCAATTGGGTCAGCCAGATTTTCTGATGATGTCATGAGTTGGGCTGCTGACTAATATACCATATAATCCTGGGCAATTGAATATTTTCAACTGACACTCTTGATGTGTTTTCAATATGTGTCAACTGACCCCTTTCATGTAGAATTCTAGCAGACAAGGCTGGTGATCAACACGTTCTGGCTCACGTTCTTTTCCTGTCATGCATAAAACTCGTCGATTCGGTTCTTGGAGAGCGGGTCTCTTATATCTGCAGGGAACTCTCCTCCGTCTGGAAGACAAGCTCTCCCCTTCACCATGACTATCTTTCCAGTGTTGAGATAGTCCATCCTTATCGGGCACTCCGCATTCAGGTGTCCACTTTCTCCACAGAACCTGCAATCAAACCTGTTTAGCGAGCTCGCTCCAGAATTCATTTGTCTGGGTGCACTACTAAAGCCAGATGGTGCAGGGCGAGCATTGTATTGATTATACTGTTGCGCCTGCATCTGCTGCTGTTGCTGCTGCAAGAAATTTGTGATAGTCTTCTGCTGCTTGACGAAAGCTTTTTCTAGCACTGCTATACGCTGCCGCTCTTGTTGAGCTTGCTGCGCCTGCTGCTCAAATATATCTTTCATTGAGGCTAGAATACCTCCTACATCTTCTTGCTTCACCATGGATTTGCTAGTACTTGAATTGTTTCTGGTTCCCGATTGGGTTCTATGTAATTCTCTCGTACTGGAAGCGGCTGTATCTAGCCCACAGGCTTCATCACACTTCCTATCCATAGATGAAAATACACCTTGAAGTACATCAAGACCACTGGCCATGACTTCCTCCAAAGTGTAGGGATTCGCTGGATCCCTGCTTGTTTTCCAGCTGGTGGATTCAGCCACTCCATCCTTAGCTTCATTGAGTTATATAAACTGTCAGCCATCGGGGCTAGGAACTGATCCACCAGTTCTTGGTTTGAACATACGCCTTCCTTCTTGAGTACCACCGCTAGTACTTGGAACTCTCGTTTGAAAGACATATATTCTGATTTCTCCTGGATCGGAGAGAGTCTGTATCGCCGTATGAGTTGTTTCAGTTCCTGCATTGTATCACAGTTGCCATCTAGGGCACCATCATAGCTACTCAGTACATCCTTTTTAAACTCCTCATATGTGCCCTTCGCAAAATGATCTAGGACTTTCCACTGTTTTTCCATCTTAATATCTGTATAGATGACAGCGTATTTCTTTTTGTCCAAATCAAGTGCTACGGCACATTTGTTGAATAACTCCTCTAATCTTGCGAAGAATCTCTCTAGTTCTTCGGGGTCTGTTGATTTCTCAAATCTAGGCGTGGACTTTTCATTTGGTCCAGGCATAGACTGCGCCATGGTGATATTACCACAGAATGGGGGTATGAAATATCTTGGGTTTGTATTAGGTTGTGAGCTCACAGTGGGAGCTCTGACTGTACCTGCGGGACCAGGAATACCAGAACTACTCGATCTTCATCGAGTAATGGGAACAGGAACAGGAACAGGTTCTTGCCACGGTTGGACCTCTTTTGATTTACCCTTCTGAGCTGCTCGATCTGCTGCTGGATAAGGATAGATCGGGGGAACAGTTAGTCCGCTCGCTGCTTTCGCTGATCTAGTTCTCAGTTCTCTCGGTTGAGATGGTCCTTGTGCTGGTGGCATGTGGATAGTCAATCTCTTTTGTGAGGTAGTATCCTCGGTTTTAGATTTGTTCTTATTAGGAACGCGTCCAACGGATTTACTCCTTGGTGGAATTTTTGATAAGCTTACACAGCTTTTATCGCACCGAGTAGTGAGTTGTCAAGACAAATTATGACACTATCAAAGCACAAATGAAACTCCCCCTCGCGGTGGGCTCCAAATGACGAGGCTGGTTATGGGCACTCATGAAACTAAGAGCGGCCTAGTGTGAACAACACCCTAAACCACTACTCAATCCCACTAACACACTCACACACAATCTCTATAAGTGTGGAAGGGAGCAAGGAATTTAATTCTACTTGCACCCTGACAGTATCTCAATATATCTTAGCGAGCTCACTAACTAATGCAACACGACCGCATACAATTGTCAAGCAAATCTCAATTTTGCTATCTCCTCGAAGCTTTTACAAGAGAGCATGGCGAACCATGCAACCCTCAAGGCAAATGATATTTCAATAGAAAATACACATGGATACGCAGATCCACAAAATGACCAAATTCGTTCAGTGAGCTTGCTAAGTACAAAGCGCTGCTAGGTTCTACTATGCATGCCTTCACCTTCTTTCTTAGTTCGCTAAGCCTGAATCCCAAACTCATCACACTAGAGGCCCTCGGCGCTCTCAAAACACAGTATGCAATTCTCTTGTTAAACCTCCCCACAAGTCCTCACACACAGTGTGCTCGCTCTAACAATGGTGCCGCAAGGTCCAACTGTGCACACCTGTCACACTCTGTGCAACTGCTAGAACAGCTCAAGCTGGCTGATTCCCTTGTAAATCTCCTTCAAAGCCTACACAGAGGCTAACACAACTCAATTCCCTCTTATACTACTGAACCAGAAATATGGGACAGAGTTTTTCTCAGTTTTTCTCTAGAGCCGAGCGCAGCTTCACTGACATGGGTCTCGTTCTTATCTCAAGTAAAACCGAAGTTTTGTATCCAATATCTATGTCTGTTTTCAATTTCTCTAGTGAGCTCGCTAACTCTCTGGTATAGCTGAGACTCGAAGTTACTAACTCTTACGTGTTGCAACAAGTCCAGATTCCAACTGAAACTTTATTACTGTACGTGGGGGGTAGGTAGCTTGTTTTAATACATGAAAATCTGCCCTACTTATACTACGAGAGAATGATTGTTACAAACTGGTTATTAGTAAAATACTTTTGCGTCGGCAGATAATTCCTCATCCGAAACATCACAGCTCTCTTGGCAGAGTGCTGCTTTCTCTCTGTTTGGTAGTCTCAAAGGACTGGGCAGCGCTGACGTCGCTCACCCAACAGCAGTGGCTGCAGGGGGCTCCTTGAACTCCGACCACCATGTGTACCTTAGTGCCACTGGTGGGAGGGTGTATTCCAGACGATTGGACAAGGAATGGGCTGGTAACCGATAACGGCTTACCGGTCTATACTGTGTAGAACACACGCCACCCTCCCTAGACCGAGCAGCTTACCCAGTACCACCAAGAACGTTGAACACCGAGAGCCAAATGGAACACAAAACGAGGCTACCCAACCCTGTTGAGATGGCATCATGAATATGAACTAGCTAAACGGATTCAACCAAGGCCCATGTCTCAAGGGCTGACTAGGAGGGGATGTGCAGAACCTATGGGAGTTCACTGGTGATGCTAACACCCAGACGCAGAGCCACTGGATGAGGGGATGCCACTCGGCCGTAAAAGGAGGACAATGCAAGTACCAGACAAAGGAAAGACACGCCTAACGCGTCGCATCGACTGGATCAAGGCCCGGTCACCCGTCCCGGATGCAACCGATACCAATCGCCATGTTGTTGTGTGTTTGCAACAACGGCTCTCCTCGTGCTTCCAACATCCCACTATGAGCTATTCTCCGAAACCAATCCATCAGATAATGATGTCCCCTGCAAATGATACTGTCACGAACCATCGATAAACACCCAGAGTTGGCAAGAGGGATCCAAGGAATCACCCACACGACTCGTTGTGGCCCCCGTGATGACTTCTCGCACCACAAATCGTAACAAAATTGCATACCCGAGTGGAGGAACACCCAAAAGTACTCTACCCCCAGCCTCATGGCTGAACATGCTGCTGCTGGAGGGCCCTATATGACTGGGAAGAGGGGAATGGATCAGCCTGACTACCCCCCGTATGCATACAGTACTCTCTAGTCACCTACAACCTCTCACTACAAACATGCCTCCCAAAGGTTCTTGTCGTACCACCCCCCGCCCAACAAGCACAAACGCAACCCCAACCCCGTCCCCGGCGGATGGAAAATCCACCAGGAAACCTCTCTCTATCCATGCCCCACGCAAGTCTGGCCTCCCTCCTCTCTCTATGTTCGTCAAGGAGACAGCACCTCAGCCGAGCATCACTGCGGAAGATAAGGGAGGACCGGTATTGACAGAGACCGTCGAAGAAGGGACAATGGAAGTCCAGGTGAGTCTGGAATGATGATAACCGGGATTACATTCCTCAACAAAATCCAGGTCACAGATGACCAGGAATCGGGTGCTGAAGAGGTGGCAGATGTCGCCCCTGAAGACTCTGCTGTGATGGCCGAGAGCGCGATGAGAAAGAGAAAGTCTATTGATGAGACCAAAGGTACGCACGAACTCGCCCTCGCAGGAGGATGTACTCTGATTAAACCCACAGGGACAACTGCCCCAACAGGCGTGGAAGACCCCTTCTTTGAGGCAGAAACCTCTCCCCCACCAAGCCCGCTCCCGGATCTGGAGGAACGAAGGGAGCAGAAGAAGCCCCAATTGCAAGAATCAGATGAAGAAGACGGTCTTGAAGACACTGCCGACTTAGTGGACTATGGGGGTATGTACGACGATATCGATGACAACGCTGCCATGAAGGCAGAGCTCAGACGCTTTGAGGCTGAACTCATAGCAAAATATCGCTGCCCAACACCGGTGCCCAGTCCTGTATGGCGAGGTTCACTCTCTAGCCGAGAAAGAGCTAGGATGATGTCTAAGTTTACTCATGGTGAGTAAAATATATCCCCCCCCCAAACTCGTGCTGACCGAATGTTGCGTAGCTACAACACAGAAGGCGCCTGAGACGATACCCTCCCCACCACACACTGCTGGTATCTCAGCCACACAACACTCATCGTTCTCTGCACCGGCGACGTCCAACCCTCCAGCCTTTCGTAACCCTTTTGCACCTACCAACACAGGCTCTACTCATGCCTTTACTGCCCCCACACCCGACTACACTATGGGGGCTGCTGCCCCCCTCCCCATTGCATACATGCCCATCTGACCCGGCTCGCACACCGAGAAACATGGTTTGACCAAGGAGTTCATGATGGACAACCTCGACCACACATTGTTCTTGAGAGCATCCGCGAATGCAATCGGTGCTAAGGTCTGGGTCGTCGAGTACGATAAGGGCTACCAGACGAGCAGCTTCAACACGGTCATGAAGCTCAAGTCGGCGATCCCTGCGCTGGTCGGAGAACAGATCCCCAGCCTCGATATCATTCCCCCGGTTGCTGTTACTGCCCCACCCAACTGCACCGACTCTCGCCCAGTTGGTTTTCTGGTAACAGGCCTAACCAAGCATGCTGCGCAGGAGATTACTTCGGAGAATGCAGGAATCTGGGCAACGGAGCAGATACAGTTCCTCGCTGTCCCCTTCGAGCCTGAAATCACTAAGTTTGCCCTGACCCTTGACCGCTTCACTCTCCTCCTGAATCAGTACCACATCGTTCAGGAGACCATTGCAGATACCCTGATTTCCAACCTGAACGTATTCTCCTTTGTTGAGAGTAACCATGATGCATTTCCCTCGATGGACGTGAACACGGTCTATGAACAGATCCTCCAGTCCATTGAGGTGGAACCCGTCTCGCTTTCTGCCTCGCCCTCTGGAAAAGGAGGGAAAGCTAGGGTGGTCTGGAACATCCTAATCACGTCCCCAACGCAAATCTCATCCCGACACGCACAGTGGATTCAGCTCCTCAAATCGCTAAAATATATGCACCGGCTTGGTACAGGCGGCCTCGGTGTCCCGATACAGTCTCCTCTCTCCTGCAATCAATGCAAAATCCAAGGCCATGTTGCAACAGTGTGCCCTCTCCCCCTCCTACCTGACTGGCTTGGCCCCCCACCCATCACTCCTGGACAATCGCAGTCGACGACAGCTGGACTGAGTGGTAGCGGCAGCCACAACAACGGGAGTGGCGGAAACTATGTGAAACAAGGTGGTAGCAGCAATCGCAACTAAGGGCATTGCAAGCATGACAACTGAGTAATACGTGTCAACCTTCCATTGATTTACCATATCTTTTTCCATTTTATGCACCCCTTTGGGGTGTGAACCCACTCCTTCACCTCTGTCTCTCGTCACATATCTCTATGGTACTTACGCACGCTCCTTACCCTCTGTCTCCCCTTGCCTACTACAGGGCTCTGCTGTCGGTTCTGCATGGATGTCACTGTATTATACACTCCTTATCTTCAGTATCTTTTATTATGAATAGCGCTCTCGTTTCTGTGTGTACTTCATTGAGGACGTAACCATGGAATCTACCAGAGGTAATAACCTAGTGCACCTCCTACCTGAAAGCTAACGGTCTATGTCTTGGCAACAACCCTCTCGTCTCGAGGGCTGATGGCCTCCGTCGGGCTAAAGGTCCAGTGACAGGCGAGGGGTGATGGAGACAGCTCACCACTTCACACCCTCTTTTACATATGTTAAATACACCACATGATGAAGAACACCACACTGAGGTTAACATCCGTAATGGTTCATGCCTTCCTGGGACTGGAGGGAGAAGTGGAGCCGCCATCAACCACTATCCTGATGATGGCTCTGGGGAGATCGGGGACGGAGCCCCTACACGAATTGGCATAGATGAGGATGTCCTATGGGGGCGTACGCCATGTCTCCATCTTTATCAGCCGACCCCCTTAGGACAACCTCAAGACAGAAGCGGTACTGATAGTGTGCATGCAAGTATCAACGCGCTGCACACACTGCATGTAGAGCAAATGGAAAGAAACATTGACACTGACAGCGGTCTGGGAACGACCGAGGAAGATGTGCCGATACGCAGATCTCAGCGAATAAGAGACAGGAATCAACACTGCACCTATGGCATAGATCTGTGTGGAGAAGGATGCGATGCTGCAGAAGATGACAGAGCTAATCATGGTATGAGAGAGAATGCCCAAAGGAGAAAGAAGAAGAAGAAAGGAAAGAATACAAAGGGCTGGTTGCAAGTTGCATCCCTAAACATGAAGGGGAGAGGTGCCCCATCTGCCTGGAGCCCTCAAAGTAAGTGGGTACAGGTTAACGAGATGCTGAAGAAAGAAAAGATAGGAATGTTAACACTGCAGGAAACGCACCTCTCTGATGCATATGTGGAGGAAATACACCAGAAGTACAGTCGCCGCATGAAGGTCTTCCACTCAATAGATCCTGAACATCCTAATGCTAAGGGGGTGGCTGTAGTGTTGAATAGGGAATTAATCAACATTGATAATGTTGAGAGCTTTGAGGTAATTGCTGGCCGTGCCTTACTGGTTATGATACCCTGGCATGGAGATTTAACACTAACATGGCTCGTTATTTATGCACCAAATGATACTGCAGAGAATAGGCAATTTTGGACTGACATGAGTGATAAGTGGTCCACCCTGGGTCTCCCAAGCCCAGATGGGATGAGTGGGGATTTCAACTTTGGAGAGGACAAAATCGACCGTCATCCCTGCAGGAAAGAAGATGCGGGGCTCCTCCAAGCCTTCCGGGAGTTTAAGAATACTCTCAAACTGCGTGATGGTTGGTGAAATGAAAACCCCGACATGATGAACTATACCTTCTTCCAACCAGCACCACCTTTCTCAGTATCGAGGATCGATAGGATCTATGTATCGCCTGAGCTTGCAGAATACAGTGAAGACTGGAAAATTGAACTACCAAATGTGAACATGGATCACAGGATGGTATCAGTCAAGATCTCAAGTCCAAGATTACCTTACATAGGCCGGGGTAGATGGACAATGCAGCCACATCTATTGAAGAATGAGAAAATGCTGAAAGAAATTGACAAAGTGATGTTAGTGGTACAAGCAGGAGTCGAGGACTCAGCTGGGAACCAGCGCACCGAGGACAACAACCCCCAGACAGTATATGCTAAGGGAAAAGAACATCTGAGAGCAATAATACAGAAGTATGCCAAGGTGAACGTCCCCCAGAAGCAAGCAAGGTTGAACGAAATGAAGGTAAAACTGGACTTTTTGCTCACCGATGAGGATACAGCCCTGGAGGAGAGGTTAGCTGGTGGGGCCATCCTTCAGGATGAAATCTTCCGGTTGCAGCAGGAACTGAATAATGAGAACCAAGTGTCAACTGCAATCAAAGCCAGAATGGAAGTCGAGACAGTGAGTAAATTTTGGATGAACATGGGGAAGAAGAAATCCCCACGTGAAACAATACAAAAGCTTAAGAGGCCGAGCAGCACAGGTGATAGAGGCATCAATGCAGAGCGGTCCGATGAGATGGCAGATGTGGCAAGGAGCTTCTACGAGAACCTGCAAACAGATGATGCATACCCTGACGTTACATCACAGCAGCGCCAAGAGCTGATAGATGAAGTCATTAGGCATATAACCACAGAGGTCCCAGTTGACCAAAGACAAGAACTAGTGGAGTTACTGTCAGATGAGGAGATTATGGCAGCTCTAAAAAGTGCGGCCCTTGGAAAGGCTGCGGGTGTCGATGGCCTAATATACGAACTATGGAAAACACTCCACCTACGCTTCCTGACAAGAGAAGACCAAGATCAGAGAGCTGACATAATTAGGATCTTTCGTATCGTCTTCAATGATATTGAGACCCATGGTATCGTGCCTGGTACAGGCTTTGGCATGGGTTGGATATGCCCCCTATACAAAAAGAAAGATAGAACGGACATTGCGAACTATCGGCCTATCACGCTCCTGAATACAGACTACAAGGTAATGATGAAGGTGCTGGCAGTTAAGTTAGCATGAGTTGCCCCAACAGTGATCCATGAGGCTCAGGCGGGATTTGTACCTGGACGTAGTATCTTTGACCAAATTGACCTTGCACATGAGATGATCTGCTTAGCCGAGGCAGAGGAATGAAATGGAGTCATTGTAGCACTAGACCAAGAGAAAGCATATGATAGAATCTCCCATGATTATCTCTGGTGTGTGATGGATAAACTAAAGATCCCAGAGCAGTTCACAAACACTGTGCGCAGCCTGTACACAGATGCAAAGTCAGTAGTGATTGTAAATGGGGAAACTAGTAGAGAATTCAGTGTCACTCATGGCGTAAGACAAGGGGACCCCTTATCATGTCTCCTGTTTGATCTAGCAATAGAACCATTAGCACAAATGTTAAGAGATTCCCCACTTGAAGGCTTCCAGCTCCCAAACATATGGGAGAGGATTATCACGATGTTGTTCGCTGATGATACAACAGTGTATCTGTCAGAGCATGACGACTATGAGGTATTACAAAAAATATTGGATAAGTGGTGCATCGCCTCAGGTGCAAAGTTCAACATAGCAAAGACGTCCGTCATCCCAGTGGGCACAAAATCCTACCGACAGTTAGTCCTGCAGCGCAGGTCAAACAGGGCAGTAGGCTCCCCCTTTCCTGACAAGGTACGATTTGCTGAGGAGGGGGAAGCAACACGTATCCTTGGTGCTTTCCTAGGTAATGAGGTTAATGAAGCAGCCCCATGGGTACCCATACTAGAGAAGATTAGCGATAGCCTGGAATTTTGGGCAACGACATATCCAACAGTAGAAGGGAGAGCATTACTCACTAAGATATTTGTCGGGGGATACACCCAGTTCCTTACACGGGCCCAAGGCATGCCTGAAACAGTGGAGTTACACCTCGTCAAACTAATCTGAGACTTCTGCTGGGATGGCGAGGGAAGAACACCAATAAGCATGGACATGATGGTGTCAGGTATCGATGAAGGGGGAAAGCGGGTACTTGATATAGTGGCAAGAAACAAGGCGATACAGGTGATGAGGCTGAAGTCATACCTCCGCCTCGATGATAAACGCCCGCTAGCGGCCTTTGTAACTGACCTCTTGATAAACAAGGCCATCCGTGACCCAAGAGCACGACCTAACATACCAGCGAATATGTTCCTGCAGACGTTCAAAGTGAACTCAAATCGGAATTCTAAACTACCGCGCCATACAGCAAGAATGCTAAAAACAGCAAAAGACCTCAGTGTGCGCTTTGAGATGGCAGCTCCATGTGCTGAAATCCTCGGAAAAATACCAGTATGGCATCATTTTGGACTGAAAGAAGGGATACGTAGGATGAACAGCACAGACAGGAATAGGTGTCTACAGACCAATCATGGGATTGAGTATGTGAGCGATGTTGTAGAAATTGTAAATCGACAGGAAAACGAGCGACATGAAGAAAATGATCACTGTAGGTGTGAGGGATGCTGCTTTGACCGAGAGGTCTTACACTGTGAGAAACCTGGTAGCTGTGTGGTGGCAGCAGCTCGACTTTTGGATCGCCTGTCACCAAGGTGGGATCCACGCAAGGCAGGGCAGGATGATGGCCTAGGCCTGTCAGAGGAAGAGAGAGAGCACAATGTTGAAGCAAGAGAGTCAGGTGGCTGAATCATCTTTGACCCAACAATTGACGACTCATCCTCGCTAGCTGACGGTTTCCAGATATTCACAAAAGGAACGACTCAGAGTAGGATTCCTGTGAAGAGGTACTGTCTTGGCGTCCAACTTGCGGCGGAACCTGAGGATGTGGCCTACACTGACGGGAGCGCAATACGCAATGGGGCTGAGGATGCCTGTGCCGGGAGTGGAGTATGGTATGGTAATAATGATCCAAGGAATGTTGCCCTACGGGTAAAGGGTGTGAAGCAAACCAACAACACAGGTGAAGTAAGGGTGGTGCTACAGTGAGCGACTGCAGTTAGCCCATATGTAGCCATGCTCACAAGATCAGACTCTACATACACAATTGATGGTTTGTGCTTCCACCTTAGAGCATGGGAAGATAGAGGGTGGATTGGTGTACCTAATAGAACCCTCTTCCAGGCGACTGCGGCAAAGCTATGCTGCCATGGGAATGTAGTAACCTTTCAGTGGGTAAAAGGCCACAGCAGTGAGGTTGGCAACGAGGAGGCTGATAAGCTGGCCGCAATTGGAGCGAGTATGGAAGACAATGGGCTACCAGACCCAGAATTAGAGATTGAGGAACAATTTAAGATCAACGGTGCGAAACTAGCCACAATGACCCAAGCAATGGCATACCGCAGAATTAAAGAACAGCAAGGAAAGTGTGAGAGGGACGCTACTGAGCAGAACCTAGACAGGATTAGAGCCTCGGTTACTGAAGTGAATGGAACAGCACCGTCTGACGCAGCAATCTGGCATGGGATGAGAAATAAAGATATCTCTAGATCAGCCAGAAGCTTCATATGGAAAGCGACTCACAAAGTGTATCGACTGGGAAATGCCTGGGCAGGTTTCGGTCCTGAGTACGCAAGCAGAGTACTGTGCCCCAAGTGTGGTGACACTGAAACGATGGACCATATCCTCCTAGAATGTGGAATCCCCGGAAGACAAAATGTCTGGACGCTGGCTGAGGATATGTGGAGGAAGAAGGGCTACACCTGGCCGTCTATGTCCTTGGGATTGATCTTAGGTTGTGCACTTTATGACCCACGGGATGATGAGGACGGCAGGCTCCCAGGGGCTGCAAGGCTCTTCAGAATAATTGTGTCTGAATCTGCGCATTTGATTTGGAAGTTATGATGTGAACGAAGGATAGCCAATGGTGATGATCCAGATAAGTGGCCTTCCGATGATGAGATAATTGGACGTTGGTTGTATACAATCAACGAGTGACTGATGCTAGATCGATTAGCAACAAATCCCCGTAGATATGGGAAGAAAGCGATAAGAAAGAAGATCGTCTTGCAAACGTGGAGCGGGACTCTGGACAACGAGGATGCGCTACCAAGGGACTGGACAATGGAGCCAACCGGGGTTTTAGTGGGTAGTGACTGGATTAAGCGATGTCCGTGTGGACGTCATCGAGTCCCACACTGACATGAATGTCGTGTGTAAATGCATCTCCTTGGGTGTTTCCCTTAATTTTGGTCCTCGTTTTCTGACTCCTCTCCGCGAGTGCAAGACTCGTATGCTCTACCCTCCCCCCTCCTCCTCTTAACCTTCCCCCTCCCTGAGGTATTAGTCCCCAACCCAACGGGTTGACGGGGCCGACGTAGTCAGTTGCCTGAAGCCAGTGATATCTCACACGTTCCGCAAAAAAAAAAAAACAGCAGTGGCTGCCTGCGGGCTAACACTCAATAGCTGTATAATGTGCGATCATCGATCACACATCATTCTTGGTTCTCTGTTCTGCTCCGAAGGTGACAGTGTCATAGTCTAGACATGGTAACCAAGAGACGCATCAGAATTCTGGTCCGCTCACTAATCTCGTTGGTCCATATCTGTTTCCAGACCATGCCTGGTGGTTCTCTTGATTATCTCTCATGTGTTATCACTTCTCTGGATCTCCAGGGCCTATGCATCATTGATTATTGACACATAGTTATCTAAATTAGCTTTGGTCCAAGTACAACCGCGTTGAAGAGACTCTGTGTGCGCAAGCTAGAAATGCAACAGCGTCGAAGACACCGATCACACTCACACCCAACACAACACACACAAACCCTCAAGTTCGTGGGGGATTCTGATGCGATAGAAGCAGATAGAAACACGAGAACCAAACTCTCAAAATATAAGATACACCAGTACAGCAGTAGCGCACGTCAAGTATCTAGATCTCTCTAAGTCCAAAGGCTTTTAATAACAAGAGGAGTGACAGTTGTCACTGGGCCTCAAGGCAAGGTGTAATACAATACACGCAACATCGAGAGACGTACACAAAACCCTCACAAAGCCTAGAGCGACACACGGAATGATCTCAAACGGCTTATAACACACACTACACAACTCAAAGCTTCACGCTCCACACAGAAACACGTCACAAAACCTTCCACTAAAGCCACAGGATTCAAACCTACGCACTCAAGCTTCCCAACCAATTGTAGATCCACCGGGTTCTAACCTATGCGATCCAGAGACACAAAAACCTTATAAAACCCTGTCCGCAAGCCACAGGGTTTGAACCTATGCCACTTGGGAAATATATACCCTCAAGCGAGCACTAATCAAGCCAAAGGGTTTGAACCTCTGCCACCTGTAGTGCCTCGCGTCACAAGGAACCCTCAAAGCACAAGAGCGCGTCCTCAATGACACTGAACTCTTCTTCTCAGGTTAGAGTGCAAGTCACCCAACCAATTAACAGTCACACAAGTGCCGCATTAGCTTTCTATGCGTTGCGCACAACTCAATTCACTTGATATGATATCAATGCTAGGTATATTCTCTCGCTCGAAGTTACAAACTAATCCTGATGCTAGGGCGTCAAGCTGGAGGCTTGTGCGCGACTACAACGGGAGTCTGAAACTTCTATACTACAATTTACACTGCACTATTTATCTATTCTACGTCCTACAAATTAGTACAACCATATATAGTATTATTTGGGTTGCGGAACTCCGTTTCCTGGGTCCCACACGTGTCGTTGTCATCACACCATAGCTTGGTGGTTACTCAGAGCGCCAACCTGGGGCCAGACTCTGGTTTCTCCATGACTCGAAGTCAGTTAGCAGTGCTCTGCACACGTATGGCTGTTACTTGGTATATCCTCGGAGTTGCAACATACCGCGCAGCTCACATATCTCGGAATAATATCTTCTAGTGATTTCTAGGGTATCTAGGGCAACCAGCTCCTTGTCTAGGTCTTGCACGCTTCGGCCGAAGCCAGAAATCTCGGATTTAATCGCATTCTGACATTCTAAGGTCTAGAGTGGCATCTGCCAGTACGGCAGTGCCTTGTGCGTCATAGATCAATGTTGCACGAAGTATTAATTATCTCACAAGCTTCTTCGGTTCTATTCTTAGCACGTGTATTGTATGCACTGTCAGCGCACTCAGTGTCGAGCACTGGGACTTTAAACATAGTGTGACCTATCTAGTATCACTCTCAAGCTAAGCCATGCGCTCCACCTAGCATCACTCAAGGCATCTCATTGCCTGCACCTTAAACACTGCGCTCTAGGTATTTCTTCTCTGCATTAGTAACTTAATATTATAGAATGTATATATTAATACATTTCGCAAAAATACATGTGTGAACGCGTTTAGAGCGTGTCAGCGTCCCACCAAGCCTGAATCCCTAGTGCCAACAGATGTCAATGCAAGCAAGCTTGCTAAGTCGGCCTTATTGCCGTGCATGCCCATGAGGTACAGTGCAGCGACGAAGTCCTATGTTTTAATTCCGTGGCTTCTTTTTCTAAAGAAGGGTATTCTGACTCAGTGACCTTGCTCCTTCTTGTGCCGCTTGCACTGTCAGCGAGCTCGCTAAGCTTACACTGTGCCTAAATGTAATTTATTGATTTTCGCAAAATTACACACTTAGACACGCTGCAGGCATGACAGCGTTACTTGTCCACTAGTGGCCTTATATTAATTAGTCCGGCTAGTATTCAAGTCACTAGTACAGCTGGCTGGTAGATTTGACCCACTAGTGGTATCACATCTAAGTCCTGGCTTCACTAGTTGCATACTGCTGTAACTATCAGCTCGAAGCCTCAGCTATAGTCCTTTTATTATCACTAGTACAGGATAGATATGCAATTGTATTGTTACAAGATCACAAAATCTAGGTGTGAACATGTAGACAGCGTATCACTGGATGAGAATGCCAACACCCCCAATTCCCTCAGCCCTCAAATGCCCTTTGACCCCTATCCCATTTCCACTCCCCCAGAGCCCTACTCCCAAGAGCCCTCCCCCAGCCCTACCAACTACACCCATAAACCCAGTCCTGTCCCCATGGTATGCACCTGGCACATCACCAATGGAATTGTTGGTGGAGTCTTGCCACCTTCCATGAACTCTGAGTCCAGCAATGGATCTGGATGAGGTGATCTGGTGCCTCCTCACGAAAAGGCTTACCATTGTGCCAAGAATATTGCAGGAGGCCACCATCGACAACCTGTTCCATCATTTCACAGACGCATTAATTGAAGACCCCACCTGGCTCTTAACGACAGCCAGGCAGGATTATGTCAACTTTTCTAATATGAATTTGAATGTGGGATACATACTAAGAGAAGAAGTGGCCATACATATGGCCAGTAGTGTTGCCGCCGCTCTGCTTGGCTCAGCTTCAGTCAGCTTTTCCCAGCTCTTGCCGTTTTTGTAGCTTTTTGTGAGCCAAGCTGTCAAAAATATCAACAGCTTCACTCGGCTTGGGTTCAGCTTCAGAAAAACCCCTGGCTCAGTTACAAATTAGGAAATGAAAAGGAGCTATTTATTTTTCACTGCATAGTAGCTCAATAAATGCAGCTACATCCTCTGGTACATCCTCTTCTGCAGCCATTGTTGCCTCCAAGGCTGCTGTCTCTTCATCCTTGGCCATACCACCTGTAAAATTAAGAGAAAGACCACACTTAAAGGCATACTTCATCATCTGCAAAGCTTCCATCAAATCAGCTGCTATCCAATTGCACTGTGCCATGGCTGTCTCCTTTCCTGATGAAAAAATGTGTTCACATGGAACCAAGGTACCTTGAATGGGTAAAATATCCATAGTCATTGCAAATATGGTAGGATATGCTTTTTGATTGTCCTAGAGCAACATGAACATGAGAGTCAAACACATCACAATAGCAAATGTACCTGCCAGTATTTGACCATGTCATTGCCACATTTTATGTTGGAAAGATAGGCCTCTACTTCAGCCTTGAGGCTTTGTGGATGGACAGCCATATTAAATAGGTTGTCGCCAAGAAGATCATCGGCCCAATTGGTAAGGCCCTTGGCCTGTGGGCAAGCAGGTGTGGGTGGTACAGCCGCAGTTTGACAGTATTCACGAAGCTAAATTACAGTAAATAAGAATGGAATGAGAATGAGAACATAATTCATGACAGACCATATTTATAAACAGTGATTTGGCATCAGCTTCATCCTCTGGTGTGTATCGGCTGAACCAGTGGAGCTTCGTATTTGGATTGAGAACTAAGAAGTTGACATCAGCATCATAGGAGCAAAGCAGTGCAAAATCAGTCTACTTGTAGCTAAGGTGTATGCTGGTACCACCTCTGTATGGTCTCAGTAGGTCTTCAGTTTCTCGAGACCATCTTGAATAGCTGGAGCAGCCTCGGGAAATTTGATCTTGAGATCTTCCCACAGCTGCATCATTCTTCAGAAGCTGGGTATTGCTAATGTGAGGGTTGGTGTCTTGTCTGCGGAAAGCTTCTGTTGAAATGTGTGTGGTACCTGAAGGCAACAATTCAGTGAGTGACAATAATTGACAGCAATGAAATTTACAGCTAAGATTTGATGGATGATATCCAACGCTTTCCACTCATCATCAGATAATTGGTGTTTTCGGAGTTCCACAAAATCCTCGTTCTCCAGAAACTTTTCAATACCCTGAATGGATTAGCATATTAGCATCACTTTGCAAAGAGGACTCACCTTGCGTAATAGGATAGCCCATTCTATCATGATGTCCGTTGATGACCAGCGGACATCAACATCCAGAAAGAGCTGAAGAACCTTGACTTCAAGCGACTTAAGAACACAAGCAAAGCTATGCCGTCACAATGAAGAAACATGGATCTATAATTGTAATTGATAACAGTGATGAGGCTGGTGACAGGCACCCATGAAACCGAGCATGGCCTAGCATGAACAACACACCAAAACCTACACCACAAACACACACACCAATCTCAAATAAGTGTGGAGGGGAGCAAGGAATTTAATTCTACTTGCACACTGATAGTATCTCAACAAAATCTCAAGAGAGCTCACTCAATGGCATGACATGATGCAAAGTAACAAGCAATATCTCCAGTTCTCTTTATTTCTCCTCAAAGCTTTTACAAGAGAGCATGGTGAACCACGCAACCCTCAAGGCAATGGTATCTTTCAATAGAATACAAACAGACACACAGATCCGTGAAATGACCAAGCTCATTCAGTGAGCTCACTAAGTATGAATCGCCGCTAGGTCCAACTGCGCACGACTTCACCTGTCTCTTAGTGTTAGACCCAGACCGCTGAAGAGACTCTGTGCGCGCAAGCTAGAAATGCAACAGCATCGAAGACACTGATCACACCCACACCCAACACAACACACACAAACCCTCAAGTTCGTGGGGGATTCTGATGCGATAGAAGCAGATAGAAACATGAGAACCAAACTCTCAAAGTATAAGATACACCAGTACAGCAGTAGCGCACGTCAAGTATCTAGATCTCTCTAAGTCCAAAGGCTTTTAATAACAAGAGGAGCGACAGTTGTCGCTAGGCCTCAAGGCAAGGTGTAATACAATACTCGCAATGTCGAGAGACGTACACAAAACCCTCACAAAGCCTAGTGCAACACACGGAATGACCTCAAATGGCTTATAACACACACCACACAACTCAAAGCTTCGCGCTCCACACAGAAACACGTCACAAAACCTTCCACTAAAGTACCATTGTAATAGTAGGAAATAATTATTTTAGGGTATATTGTAACACAAAAACCATAATGTTGCATGCTATGTGATGTTATTTGGTTTAGTTTTAAACTGTGTAACACATGAAATTCATCAATTGGGATCCTGCGACACAAAATGCTGTCATGACTGATCAGATCACACAAATCACTCCCATCAATAGATTGTGCAACACATTTTGATCTACAGTCTTGATCTGCAACACATATAACAAGTCTTGCTGAAAGCTATGACACAACACTGATATTTGAGAATAGCTTCAACAAACTTCACAAATAATGAACTAGTCAGATCCCACAAACATCTGTCAATGATGATTTGTGCAACACAATTCAAGCCACAATGTTAATCTATGACACATATAGTTGAAATTGCTCCTTGTGTGACACAACACTAACTCACTTGTAACAGCAATAAAGCAAATTAAAGCAATTATTGTTATATGTTGCACCAGATAGTTTGACAATTTTTAATACAACATCTAGTAAAGACTTCATAGAATACTGTAACACTAGACTTCTTAGTCTACTATGTGTGCAGCAGCATGACAACTGATCAGGGGGCAAAAAATTAAATAGCCCCAGAACAAATTCTAGAACAGGCAACCTTTAGGAGGACCTTTTTTTCCTCCAGAATTTTGAAAAAAAAAAAATACACCTTAAGTAGTTCAAACCCTCACACAATTATAGCTAACCAAACAAAATGCACTAGTTAACCACTACACCATCAAGGCATTACAAAATAGTAAATTATATTCATTATGTAAGTATAGAATATAATATTTACCCAATTAAAAAAAAAACACGCCACTGCAGTGAGCACTGTGGGCATAGGAATCATCAGAGGGCATGGAGGGCATGGTCATCGAGGGAGTGGGTGTCCTGTGGGCCCAAACAGACAGTCCCCACATTGTCGTGGCAGTCAAAATGTCGGTGGCATGGGGATAATGGACAGGGAGGTGCCGGTGCCATATTCACGGCGATGGAAGGTTGTACAAGGGAAACGGACCTCACCACTGTGTTCCCCAATGTCGAAAACAGGGCTAGTGAGGTCATCATCATGGTGGATGAGCCGTGGGGGAGGGTATCTGGAAGTGAGCCTGGGGATGGGGATGGGATGGTGGTGCATGATGACCAGGACATCGGGATGCTTGGCGTGTATCAGATTTGTGTTTCCCAACCCAAAAAAGGGGGGACACACAAATGTTGGGTGGCTGGGGGAGCTGTAGGGCATGCGGGAGCCCGATGTTGGATTTCGGCAGGATGGGCAGCGGTGGGTGGGGAAATAGTCATACCGGCATGATTGTGGGCGCAATCGTTGCACCCTTGACTCCTTCCTCGATGCCCAAAAGGGCGTTCCTGTAGTCGTTGTTGTCTGCTGTTGGTATCCTGATCATTGTCACGCCCTCCTCCTCAACATCTCCTGCCTTCCTGTGTCTTCCTTCTGTGCTCTCCTTCTCCAGCATCCCTCTCCTAGTTCGACCCATGGCACTGCTGCAGAGCATAGCTGTCCCTGCCCCCATTGTCGTCGTCGCCATCATCTCGTTGGTTGTTGTCCTCGTGGCCAGTTTCACCTTTGGTAGGCCCTCCCGCATCGAGATGGCAGCTGATGTTGAATCCCCAGACATACTACACACTCTTGGGGTGTGCAGAAGTCATGTGCAATGGTGATTGGTGCTGATCTCAATGTGGAGGGTGCTGTGTAGGTCGGGATGTGGATGCAGGGGCTATTTTCATAGCCGCAGCAGGGTATAGGCAGTCATTGTCGTTTCCATCGATGTTGTGGGTGTCATGGTGGTCATTGATGGGCATGGCACATGGGGCAGCCTCATTGGAGGGCTTAAGCGGGTGGTGGAGGTAGAGATGCATACCATCCCAGGCTCTTGGGGCCACCAGGGATGGTAAAAAGACCTAGAATAAAGAAATAAGTAATAGAACAAATAAAACTTACAATTTGAGCGCAAATCGAGGTCAATTTGTGTACAAGACAGGTGTATCGAGAGGTGGTGGTGGTGGCATGAAGAAGAAAAAGAAGCTGCACAGCCACTTGATCACTGTGCGGACTTAGAGTCCAGGGTGATCGAGTGAATGGAATGTATCCTCAGAATGCATCCCCTGCTTGTACCACCCACTCCGAGGCCTCAGAAATAGATGGGATATAGTATTTAGGCTACCTACAATGTATGTAAATACTTTTTAGTACTTTAAATGTCCATAATTCATTGTTATTTGCTATTTTGTCCTCAAAACTTCGGATTTTGTGAAATTTGAACTGTATTTCAGTTCTGTGGTCCTATAAGACATCTCAATGAATGTAATTCTTGTTGATAATGGTACTATGCACATCATATAACTCGCATAAGTTGTCTGATCCACTCCGATCTACCACTACACCATTCGTTATCCACTTTTTTACTTAGGTGAAAGTGAATTCAAGTGAGAGTTTCATATGCACGTTACACATATTGGGGCTCTCACATGCTATTTCTTTCAGGGCAGGGATATAGATCTGTGTAGATTTACATTAAACTGTGTATGGCACTATGATTATACTGATATATTGAGATTACGGTGCGCAGTGTGCAATATACCCTTCAAAACATCGGTTTTAGGTCATTCTACATACATTTCTTGCATTTATCTGCTCTTTGAATAGCTTGTATGGCCAAGGGACTTCATATTAACATACAAAATTTGATATTCTGACTATTTACAACATTAATTGAGCATGGAGAGCCTTTGTGATCCTCAAACAACAAAAATATGGTGTATAGCCAGCCATTTTGGGTGGGCTCGGCAAAATCTGAAATTCACCGAACACCATCGCTATAAGAGAACTGGCTTGAAAACTGCTAAGTCCAAAAGGTAAACATGCACTCTGAATCCTGATACATGTGTTAGGTGTGCCACACCAATTCTGATCAGTTCCTGTTGCATCAATGTGACTAAACAATATGATTATGAACACACAGTACAGGTAATAATGTGATTATTCAGATGCATGGTAAGGTGATAAGGTGATTATGATGCATGCGAAAGATGTGCTGTGCCTGAATGTGTCACAGTCCAATTTAGTTGGACAATTTGCATCACAGACACTTTAGTGTTGTCATTTTTTGTGTCACACACATTTTGGCTTACGGTGCCTGTGTTACACATCTGAACTTATAAAAGACACAATGCACAGTCAAATTCTTAGGCATACAAATACTACACACAGGTTCAGGCATATACAATGAAGTTATAGCTATTGGATACAGAGTGAGTTATAGTATACTGTATACATCTTTTTGGTGTCATAAAGATGTAAATATTTTTGGATTCAGTTGCAACATATACAAAATTTTATGGATTGTATCAGATAAAAGACATATAGATCAATTTGTGGTCACAGCTGAAAATATAGCTGATTTTGGTGTTGTGCACAATGCATTTTCTGCTATTACACACCTTGATTATTTCCTACTATATGGACCATACTAAAGCCACAGGATTCAAACCTACACGCTCAAGCTTCCCAACCAATCGTAGATCCACAGGGTTCTAACCTATGTGATCCAGAGACACAAAAACCTTATAAAACTCTGTCCGCAAGCCACAGGGTTTGAACCTATGCCACTTGGGAAATATATACCCTCAAGCGAGCACTAATCAAGCCAAAGGGTTTGAACCTCTGCCACCTGTAGTGCCTCGCGTCACAAGAAACCCTCAAAGCACAAGAGCGCGTCCCCCAATGACACTAAACTCTTCTTCTCAGGTTAGAGTGCAAGTCACCCAACCAATTAACAGTCACACAAGTGCCACGTTAGCTTTCTATGCGTCGCACGCAACTCAATTCACTCGATATGATATCAATGCTAGGTATATTCTCTCGCTCGAAGTTACAAACTAATCCTGATGCAAGGGCGTCAAGCTGGAGGCTTGCGCGCGACTACAACGGGGGTCCGAAACTTCTTTACTACGATTACACTGCGCTATTTATCTAGTTTACGTTCTACAAATTAGTACCACCAAATATAGTATCATTTAGGTTGCCGAGCTCCCTCGCCTGCATCCCGCGCTTGTCACCATTATCACGCCATTGCTTGGTGCTGACTCAGGAGTCTAGCTCGGGGCCAGATCCTGTCTCTGAGTGTTGCAACGTCGGTTAACAGCACTATCACACGTGTACTGACGTCGGTTGCTATCTCCTCGGAGTTGCAACCTAGCGCGTGACTCTTATTTTTCTTCCTAATATTCTCTTAGGGAAATCTATCGTAGTGAAGGCAACGAGCTCCTTGTCTAGGCCTCGTGCGCCTCAGCCGATGTCAGAAACTTCGGATTTACTCGAGTTCTGACATCACAAAGTCTAGAGCTCTAAGTTCCGGATCTGCCGGGCCTTGCACGTCATAGATCAAGGTTGCGAAGTTTTAATTATCTCACAAGCATGTCCTGCTCTATTTTTAGCGCACGCATGCTATGCCCTGTCAGAGCACTTAGTGTCAAGCGCTGGGACTTCATACCTAGTGCAGCCTTGCTAGTACTGTTCTTAGGTTAAGTCATGCGCTCCACCCAGCTTTACCCAGGTAATCTCATTACTGGCATTATAAACCTTGTGCTCTGTGGAGTTTCCTAGTGCCTTAGTATCTAGACCCTGTAGCATGTATTTATTCATGTAAATTGCAAAATTACATGCGTAAATGCTTGCAGAGCGTGTCACCATGGTATAACAATCAAGACTAAATACATGGCTGTACCTTCGTACAAGTCCCCACATAAGTGTCTATATAGATTGCCACAGCTGAGAGTCCAAGTAAAAACGCAAAGTCTTAGCGAGAGGAGTGAGTCGATGAGTAAGTCTGGTGTATTGAAACTTTAGCTCGAAGCTGGAGAATATACAGCAAGAGCTATACTACTTATATACTATATGGATGGGTCCGTGCGTATCTAATGTAAGTGGTTCGACAATGGTCCTCTCGGCGAGTGTGTACAAGTCCGTCGGTAAACGTTGCAAACGGGCATCTAGACGCAAGCCACTAGGTATTCGAAGGGGATGTCTCGTATGGTTGCGATAAGTGATGGCAAAGTGGGGCCGCCATGACCAGATAAGATAGGCGCTTGGATTAGATGTGATAAGGATCACAATAAGATAAGCGCCCAAGATAAGATGTAAAAATAGAAAAATCGTAACACTTAGCTTGCTAAACCTGAATCCCAACTTGTCATGACAAAGCCCACTCAGTGAGCCCACTAGTACGAAGTGCTGCTAGGTCCAACTGTGCACACCTTCGCCTTAATCTAGTCCACTAAGCCTGAATCCTGACTTGTCACAAATGAGGCCCTTGGCACTCTCAAGCAATATACAATACAATCAGGTCTTGCACACAGCGAGCTCACTAAGTAACAAGGTACCACCAGATTTCTTTCAGCTGGTGTGCACCTACTGCAGCTTGTGCAGCTGTCATGAAACAGCCCGATCTGGCCAATTCCTTCGCAACACTCTCAACACATAATTCTCTCTTACACTGCACCAGAAATGGAACAGAGCTTTCTCTCAGATGTTTTCTCTCTGTTTTCTCTCAAGGACCGGCTCAGCTTCACTGATTCCATATCCTCTTTCTTGTCTCAAGTAAAACCGAAGTTTTATATCCAAAATGTATCTCTTATTCAATTTCTCTGTGAGCTCGCTAATCTCAATGAGCCTGGAAGTAAACTAATGACTCACTCGCCAGGGTACAGGCTCTTGGCACTTGTCTGTTATGATTTCAAAAGCCAGCGACTAGTAGGCTCACTGCACTCAAGGCAGGAGACCTACAGATTCCAAGCTGGACCTTCTCAATGCAACTCAAGCCGTTCGCACAGTTCTGTAGCAGAGAAGAGGGCAAATAGTAACTTGAATTGTACACTGGCTAACTGAACTACTTATATACTACAGGTGAAAGGTGATTACAAACGTTCCATGAGTAAGGTATAAGGTCTTGACATTTCGATGATTTTCTATGATTTTCGATGTCAGTCCGCTGCAACTGCAGTATTCCTTGGCAGGTGAGTCAGACTGTCTCTGATTGGTCTCTCAAGGTGTACCCTATGCCCTGCAACACCAGTGCATGTCAAGGGCCACCGCCGCTGATTAGGACCTTAGCAACTAATGAGTAAGATTTCCTATTTCTGCGGCATCTCTCTTCAGCAGCTCATTTCTGGTGGACAACTCCTTTCTTAGACATATTAGCCATCAGGTGTTTCAGAATCCTAGCAAGCTTGCTACAATTCTTGGCTGAAACCCCTTGTACTAGGTCTGCCTCATGATATCGCTTTATTTCCTTCCTCACACGAGGTTATCTCTGGATTTTCAGGTACCAGGCTTCTTTCATTAAGCGAACACATGGCTACCATTCTTATTATGTTGCGATCCGGTCCTAAGCTCATCCTACTCATGCAAGTGCAGGTGAAGCTTATTGGAGGGAGTGAGCTCACTAATTGGCCTTCTTGTCAAGCATGCCCTTCTGGTACAGTGCTATGACTGAGTCCTTAGTTAACTCTGATGTTTCCATTGACATACTGTGACATCGCCTCAGTAACCTCACTTAGAACAGGTATCCACATGTCTGCTTAGCGAGCTCACTAACTATAGCCTATAGGCTATTGCTAAAACATGCCAAATTGCGAATTTACATGGGTAGACACGCCACGGGCATGACAACGGCATCTCAAGTAATTTATCTCCACTTACCACATGAATCAATGCTCTTGTGGCCACTATTGGATCTCAGACAATGTCAACATGTTCTAAACAGTTTGAGCATGTAAATGATACACTGATAATCAAGCTTACCTGAAAGTAGGACTGCATCTAGTGCTGTTACTGCAGATATAACATCTTTGCAGGTGAGATTAACAATATGTGCAAAACATCTGATATAGAAGCCATTTGAGAAAGTCAAACTAGAAATAGAAAGAAGCAATCATACCGTATTCTTCACTCTGTTGCAATAAATACATATCCTCGACGCTGAAGATCACGCTGAAGAAACACCATGAATGTGTCATTATTTGAGGCATTGTCCATTGTAATCCAACCTAGCTGTGGCATTCATGTGTAAATGATGTTCGAGGTTAGGTAATAGATATGAACCTTCAATTTGTTACAATTTTTCCATTTTTCTTATCTTATCAAGCGCTGATCTTATCTGGATCTTATCGCATCTAATCTCGACACTTACCCGAAGCACCATGATCACACATCCATTACACTGAACCCTGGAGCGCACCATCACGCATCAACTCCCATAGCTCCAACAACATGAGGTCTTACATCGGTCACGCTCCCCTCAACCCCTGAGTGTCACATGGTTACCAAAAGACATTTACATTAATAGCACGTACAGAAACAGTATATAAGTAGTGTAGCTCTCACTGTATATTCTCCAGCTTCAAGCTAAAGTTTCAATACACCAAACTTCACTCTCAGACTCATCTCTCGCCTAGAAACTAAGTGTTCTATCTCATGACTACCGTTGGCAGACTTTGACACTCATTGGGTGACTGTACGAACACGATACAGCCCTCTGGTTATTCTTGTTTGCTTTACTGGAGTTCGGGTCTAACACAATTAATGGTTAGGAAGTTTACTTGTGATTCCAACACAGTCAGTGATATAAAGGAAAGCTACTGCCAAGTGCTTGCCATCATGGCGGTGTCATGCCTGCAGCGTGTCTAAGCATGTAATTTTGCGAAAATCAATAAATTACCTTTAGACACTTTGTAAGCTTAGAGAGCTCGCTGACAGTACAAGCAGCATGAGAAGGAGCAAGGTCACTGAGTCAGAATACCCTTCTTTCAGAAAAAGAAGCCATGGAATTAAAACATAGGACTTTGTTGCTGCACTGTACCTCACAGGCATGCACGGCAATAAGGCCAACTTAGCGAGCTCGCTTGCAATGACATCTGTTGGCACTAGGGATTTAGGCTTGGTGGGGACGCGCTTGTACTTGGGCCAAAGCTAATTTAGATAACTACGCGTCAATAATCAATGATGCATAGGCCCTGGAGATCCGGAGAAGCGATACCATGCGAGAGATAATCAAGAGAACCACCGGGCATGGTCTGGAAACAGATATGGACCAACGAGATTAGCGAGCGGACCAGAATTCTGATGCGTCTCTTGGTTACCATGTCTAGACTATGACACTGTCACCTTCAGAGCAGAACAGAGAACCAAGAATGACGTGTGATCAATGATCGCGCATTATGCAGCTATTGAGTGCTAGCCTGCAGGCAGCCACTGCTGTTGGGTGAGTGACGTCAGCACTGCCCAGTCCTTTGAGATTACCAAACAGAGAGAAAGCAGCGACATTTCGGATGAGGAATTATTGGCCAACGCAAAAAGTATTTTACTAATAACCAGTTTGTAACAATCATTCTCTTGTAGTATAAGTAGGGCAGATTTTCATGTATTAAGCTAAGCTACCTACCCCCCACGTATAGTAATAAAGTTTCAGTCTGAATCTGGGCTTGTTGCGACATGTAAGAGTTAGTAACTTCGAGTCTTGGCTATATCAGAGAGTTAGCGAGCTCACTAGAGAAATTGAAAACAGAGATACATTTTGGATACAAAACTTCGGTTTTACTTGAGATACAAATGAGACCTGCATCAGTGAAGCTACGCTCGGCTCTAGAGAAAATCTGAGAAAACATCTGAGAAAAACTCTGTTCCATATTTTTGGTTCAGTAGTATAAGAGAGAACTGAGTTGTGTTGGCCTCTGTGTAGGCTTTGAAGGAGATTTACAAGGGAATCAGCCAGCTTGAGCTGTTCTAGCAGTTGCACAGAGTGTGACAGGTGTGTGCAGTTGGACCTCACGGCACCATTGTTAGAGCGAGTGCACTGTGTGTGAGGACTTGTGGGGATGTTTAACAAGCGATTTGCATACTGTGTTTTGAGAGTGCCGAGGGCCTCTAGTGTGACAAGTTTGAGATTCAGGCTTAGCGAACTAAGAGAAAAGATGAAGGCATGTGCAGTAGAACCTAGTGGTGCTTCGTACTTAGCGAGCTCACTGAACAAATTCAGTCATTTTGCGGATCTGCATATCCATGTGTATTTTCTATTGAAATATTATTTGCCTTGAGGGTTGCATGGTTCGCCATGCTCTCTTGTAAAAGCTTCGAGGAGATAGCAAAATTGAGATTTGCTTGACAATTGTATGCGGTCATGTTGCATTAGTTAGCGAGCTCGCTAAGATAACTTGAGATACTGTCAGGGCGCAAGTAGAATTAAATTCCTTGCTCCCCTCCACACTTATAGAGATTGTGTGTGTGTGTTAGTGGGATTGAGTAATGGTTTAGAGTGTTGTTCATGCTAGGCTGCACTTAGTTTCACAAGTGCCTGTAACCAGCCTCATCAATGGCCCAGCGAAGAAAACGACTGTTGGGACAGGGGCAATGATGCCAAAAACAGCTGGATGAGATCATAACGACAGTCAGGACACCTGTCTTAATGAGGGGGTAATGTTATGATTTATTCATTTTTTCTATTATGGGCGCTTATCTTATCTGGACCACATCACATCTAATCTCAGTGCCTATCACAGACCATGGACCGATTGCCTCATTGCTACCAAGCAACTCCAGCAATTATACTATGGCTTGCAACCAGGCACTCACATATGACGACTTGCTCCATTGTTTACACACAACTACTGTCAGGAAGTATCTATTATTAGGATACAGACTTTAGTATATAAGTAGTGTAGCTCTCACTGTATTATCTCCAGCTTTGAGCTAAAGTTTATTCATACCAAACTCTTACTCGCACAACTCAAACCTCTTGCTAAGACTAAGTGCTAGCACCTTGATTCTCAGTGACATATCGGAGACTCTTTGGGTGACTGTATGAATGCAATACAGCCCAAAGTTTACTTCTGTTTGTTATACCAGAGTTTGGATCTAACACTTGCTCAACGACCACATGGAATTGTGCCATCATCTCGTTGATATGCTATCTATGTGTTCACACCTAGATTTTGCGAATTTGTAACAATACATTTGCATATCTATTCTATACTAGTGATAATAAAAGGACTATAGCTGAGGCTTCGAGCTGATAGTTACAGCAGTATGCAACTAGTAAAGCCAGAACTTAGATGCAATACCACTAGTAGGTCAAATCTACCAGCTGGCCCTACTAGTAACTTGAATACTAGCTGGACTAATTAATATAAGTCCACTAGTAGATGAGTAACACAACTAGCACACAAAACAAGGAGCAGGATACACAGATCTTGTGAAGTCCAGTCACTCGCAGGCTGATCAGGGCATAAACACCTAAGTCAGGTTGACTAGTCACACAGCAATCTTGAAGCAGGACTTAGAAATGAATTAGCAACAGATTAACCTCACATCTAGATCTGACTAGTGTGATCAGATCTGTTATGATCAGCATGAGGCTAGCCAGGCTGTGCTTTTGATCATGGCCAACTGTGTTATGGATGTGGAAGCATGGCTAGTCTTTTATTCTCAGCACTAGTGGCATGTTGCTGGGTCAAGAACACAGCCTAAAACTGCTAGTGTAGCTTCATGGTTTACTAGTCATCCAGCAGCAGTTTCTAGACCAACTATTGCATGCTTTTTCACAATATTCTGTAACTAGCCAAAAAATTCATACTGAAAATACCCCACTAGTGTAGCTGTTTGTGTCACTTTGTAGCTTTCTGTATAGTATATAAGTAGTAGAATAGGCACTCACAAGGGCAGGCAAGCCATCCCTGTGATTGTGACAGACTAGCAAGAGTCTAGTGCCTCAAATTAAAGGATTTTGTGCTTAACCTCAACAAAGCAGCTGCTAGTTGCTAAGTCACCTATAGAATTGAGTGAATTGAAGTCCCTTTGAGTCTACTATTGTGTCCTGCACAGGCCCAAGAGTGCTCCAAAGTAGATCTTGCAGTTTCTCAAAATTAAAGTATTATTCTTAGGCCAAGAGTGCCACTAGTAAGCTAAGAGTGTGAACTAGTCAAGTGTAGATCACTTGTAGGAAGTAGTACAAGGCCAAGAGAGCCATTATTTTGAAGCAGTCATAGTCCCAGCAAGTGCAGTTGCTCAAAACCAAGTCACATTCATTCAATTGTGTCTTACCCACCCCACTAGTGCAAGTAATACATTTGTAAAGCTCACTAGTAACAAATAAAACATCTTTTGAACAACTTCCCTTGATTATTGAGTCTGCAGAGTGCTTCTATCATACTTGAAACATCCAAATTCAATCAATTTGTGATAGTGTAGAGTTGTGAGAGGTTTAGTGTCAGTTGGTGTTCATTGCCGCCCACTAGTCTTTTGTCACTCACTGTTAATGAGCATATCACTGATGAGAATGAGCCATTGAACAGCTCCATCAGCTCAGTATCCACACTAGAGCTGAGTGGGATAAGTATTGCAGGCAGCAATTTATTGAGTATGACACCCACCATCAAACTCGCAGCCAGATACTGGGGGAAGATGACGACACATTCCAATGCTGGCAGTATGGTAATGCCCTCAGAGAAGCTCCCGCCAAGCAGCAGAGAGAGTGGATCCACCTCAACTACAAGGAAAATTGGAGCCAGTGGCCACATTACTATCCTCAACCGAACTCCAACTACACCCCCCTCTTAACATCAGTGAATGTCTTGCTCATGGATATTGGGCATCCCACAATTATGACCAACTCCAACTCCAGCAGCTCGCTTGAGAGGGAAGGGATATACCAGCCAATGAGCATCAATGAGAGTATTGGAGAAATGCCTGCAATGGCTGAAGAGATGCACTAACAAGGCTGGTAATAGACTCTCATGAAACTAAGAGCAGCCTAGCATGAAAAACAGGCCATGCTGTAGGATTTGGCCAAATGTCCATGCTGATTAGCATTCCAGCAGAAGCCTTTACAAGGCTAATTGGCAGCACAGCCACCACCATGGCTTTGAGGCCTTAAGGCCTTTTCCCTTGGAATTGGGCTGGTAGCCTGGCCATATTGGGTCACATTTTTGGCTGGGAAATTTTTTTCATACTAGTAATGATTTTGTAGCCAATTTCAGATCCATAATAAGGGGTTTTGAGTCTGACTCACATGTTTTTGTGCTTAAAATATTATGATTATTAGAAATTGGAACCAGAAATTATATTGAGTAATTTAAACATAAATACATTAATTGATATACACTATTGTAGAAATATAAAGCATTGTACAATGATAAGAATATGGGAAGCTAAGAAAAAATGACAAAAGGCCAGCCTTGACATTCAGAATAGGCATCAGCAGTGATGGTGGCATTGTAGGATGAAATAGTTGGTGCCATCATGTCCAGCACCTCTGAAAACAGGGTTGCTAAAATGATAGCACCAGAGTAGGTGTGTATCAAGCAAGGAGTGAGATTTTAGTGTGAGGGTCAGGCCAGAATTGTGGGGCAGGGTGCCAGGGACAATGATGGCATCATGGGGAGAATATGACAATGCAATCATCTCCAGCACCCTCAAAAATGGAGGGAAGGAGATTGCAGTGCCATGAGGGTGGAGGGAGTTTTGCAGGGGTAAGGGCAGGGACACTGGATGTGTTGTTGGTGATGTTGATGGTGTCCAGGGGGAAAATGGTCTGTGCCATCATCTCAAGTATGCTTGAAAATGGGGGTGGCAAGATGGCAGTGGTAATTGGTGGGGCTGTTGAGTGAGGGTGGGGAGGTTTTTGAAGGGATCCAGTCAGGATCGATGGGCAGAGCATTGGCAATGATAGCACCATTGTGGGGGAAAATGATGGGCACCATCAACTCCAGCACCCTCAAAAATGGAGGTGATGATAATGTGCTCAGTAATGGCGAGTGACAAAAGACTAGTGGGCGGCAATGAACACCAACTGACACTAAACCTCTCACAACTCTACACTATCACAAATTGATTGAATTTGGATGTTTCAAGTATGATAGAAGCACTCTGCAGACTCAATAATCAAGGGAAGTTGTTCAAAAGATGTTTTATTTGTTACTAGTGAGCTTTACAAATGTATTACTTGCACTAGTGGGGTGGGTAAGACACAATTGAATGAATGTGACTTGGTTTTGAGCAACTGCACTTGCTGGGACTATGACTGCTTCAAAATAATGGCTCTCTTGGCCTTGTACTACTTCCTACAAGTGATCTACACTTGACTAGTTCACACTCTTAGCTTACTAGTGGCACTCTTGGCCTAAGAATAATACTTTAATTTTGAGAAACTGCAAGATCTACTTTGGAGCACTCTTGGGCCTGTGCAGGACACAATAGTAGACTCAAAGGGACTTCAATTCACTCAATTCTATAGGTGACTTAGCAACTAGCAGCTGCTTTGTTGAGGTTAAGCACAAAATCCTTTAATTTGAGGCACTAGACTCTTGCTAGTCTGTCACAATCACAGGGATGGCTTGCCTGCCCTTGTGAGTGCCTATTCTACTACTTATATACTATACAGAAAGCTACAAAGTGACACAAACAGCTACACTAGTGGGGTATTTTCAGTATGAATTTTTTGGCTAGTTACAGAATATTGTGAAAAAGCATGCAATAGTTGGTCTAGAAACTGCTGCTGGATGACTAGTAAACCATGAAGCTACACTAGCAGTTTTAGGCTGTGTTCTTGACCCAGCAACATGCCACTAGTGCTGAGAATAAAAGACTAGCCATGCTTCCACATCCATAACACAGTTGGCCATGATCAAAAGCACAGCCTGGCTAGCCTCATGCTGATCATAACAGATCTGATCACACTAGTCAGATCTAGATGTGAGGTTAATCTGTTGCTAATTCATTTCTAAGTCCTGCTTCAAGATTGCTGTGTGACTAGTCAACCTGACTTAGGTGTTTATGCCCTGATCAGCCTGCGAGTGACTGGACTTCACAAGATCTGTGTATCCTGCTCCTTGTTTTGTGTGCTAGTTGTGTTACTCATCTACTAGTGGACTTATATTAATTAGTCCAGCTAGTATTCAAGTTACTAGTAGGGCCAGCTGGTAGATTTGACCTACTAGTGGTATTGCATCTAAGTTCTGGCTTTACTAGTTGCATACTGCTGTAACTATCAGCTCGAAGCCTCAGCTATAGTCCTTTTATTATCACTAGTATAGAATAGATATGCAAATGTATTGTTACAAATTCGCAAAATCTAGGTGTGAACATGTAGACGGTGTATCATTGGACATCATTGGAAGCTTGATAGTCTTCAGGGTATGGGAACTCAGCAGGTCCCATGGTCTGTTGAATGATTCCGGTGATGGTTTCATTGATCTGGAAGGGGTGGGCTTGGTATGCAAGGCTTCTGGCATTGTATTCTTCAATGGCAAGCCTCTCGTACTCCTGCTCTGCTATCACTGCTCCAGTTCCTGTTTCAATTGGGCATTCTCCAAGTCCAAGCATTGGAGATGTTGGTCGATTGATATGAGGGTTAGTGCTGAAGGCCTTGTACTCAGACTGGGTAGGGGAGTGGGGATGGTAGGGCTCGTCATTGTCACTGTTGATAATGATTTCAGAGAGAGATTGGTTAATGGGAAGGGGGGCAGAATAGCTTCCAAGTGAGTCTTGGGCATGTCTGCCCAGACCTGATCTGCTTGGCTCAGAATCTGTTGGACTGCTGGAGGCATAGAGGGAGTCTCTGGGACATTCCTCAAGGAGGATGCTTCTCCCTTCTTTGCCGAGATCCATATCAAGGACAGGCTCATCAGTGATGCCAACAGAGACTGAGCTCTTATTTTCTTTGGATATGTGGATGATCAGTGGGAAGATGGTGCTTTGGGGCTGGACGGTGATGAGCCTAGACTTCTGTGGCAATGGCAACACCAACTCAGGAATGAGATTGGGAAATTAACATGGTAACACAGCAATCAAGGTGATTGTGTGTGCAAGTGGGTTCAGGGCACCTCCGTGCAGTCAATCAATTCCTCTATATGCAAGTATACACTGCGACTTTTCAGTCAGCGAAGTAGTACTGCTTGGTAGTTGAGTACTAGAAGCTTTGGCTGTAAGCCAGTAGGGATCTCTCGAAACAAGAGGGGACGGCAATGGGTATGATGTGAATACCACGAAACCGTAAGCGAAAACGTGAGAAAAGACTAGAAAATGTTGCTAGATGGCAATCCTAGTGAAGCGAGCAAATAGAACGATAATAGATGCGTGAAACTGAGTCTGGGAGTGGGGAATCGATGAGAAAATGTGGAACTATGTCTGAGAGCGCTGGGGGAAGCGTGAAATGGAGTACTGAATGTGGAGTGTCGAAATAAACGTGGAAATATGGAAATCAGCGATGAGAGAGCGAGAACGGAAATATACTGGCGATGGCGGGGTACTGGTCCTAAATGATACGGAAATACTGATGTCAATGTCGAAACTGGTCTTGTGCTGAAGCGATCCTATCCTATGTCAAAACTAACCTTCAAGTCTACTCTTGGGACTGTCCTATACAAAAAATATGCTGAAACTGGTCCTATACTGATGCAAAAACAATCCTGAGTCTACTTGGAGACTATCCAAGTGGGCGACGATACAATGGTGAAAGTGAAAACATGAAACGATCCTATGCTGGTGAAGTTGAAATGATAATGGCTGATAAAAAGATAAACGTGGATGAGGTATGGCATGGCAATCACGTATTGGCACAATATGAGCGTGTATCAATAGTGTCAAGAATGAAGAGCGAGTGTCAAGTGACTCTTCACAGTCAAAAACCGTGGAATAACTCTGGTGAGCTTAAGAGTTGATGTGCAATCAAGAATATGCTGGGGTAAACAGTGTATTGCCGTAGAACGGTAATAAACGTAGCGTAGACTCGATGATAGAGAGAAACTCGATGCGTAGGGGTAAGCTGTGATCTATGCTCTAGGTAAGCTAATCTAAACGATGTTTTCCTAGCTAGTTTGTATACTACAAGTACGAAATTATAAATAGAGTAAGTATGCGCAACTTAGTCAGGCTATAAGGTCATGGCTTAGTAAAACCCATGGTCAACATATGGTCTTTTGACTTCTAAAGTAACAGCAACTCGTCGACGTTGCCATGTATGGACAGAAACTGTATGGTTTTCTGGAGTGATGAACGGATCGTGGGGTGCTGTTTTGCTGCGGACTGGTGAGGTATGGCTTTGGTACTGAGGTGCACGCTTGGGTCTAAGTCGTTTTGAGGTCTTGGCAAAGTAACGGCATTAGTAAAACACGGTCTGTAGTTGCTGTGTGCTCGAAATATCGTGGATGGATGAGTGGCTGCGGCAATCACATCATTTCATTTAGTGATTGATTGACGTGTCCATGAGGCTATGGGAAGTGATGCGACAATTCCTTTTTGGGATAATTTGTGATCGAAGGTGCCTTGCCATGATGAAATGCGGTAATTATGATGCATAACAAGATGGGATGGATAACAAAGTGCATGAAGAGTGGTTGCCATAGCATGAAAGTAGTATGAACTTGTGTGCAATCTTTGGTTTACTGAAAGTCCGCTGAGTGGACAGGAGTGGCAATTAGTGTATAAAATCCGCGAATTCTGAGTGTACAGAGCCTGGAGACTCATCAACGGTGACATAGTGGATGGATAGGATGTTTGGTCATGGGACAGGGTTTCAAGGGTAGAAGGGGTGAGTAGGGAAGTGTCAGTATGAAGGAAATAGGGGGGTGTAATGGGCTAGCCATGTTCATAGTTTGAAGGCATAGCAACAGGTTAAAAGAAAAATGATGATGGTCCCTGTCAAGGCTCCTATGACTGAGACAAGAGCAATGAAGGCAGTTTGGGAGATGTTAGAGAGATTTGGCATTCAGTTTCTTCAGTGTTATGGTCACTGGGCAAAGGAAAGCAGGAAGCTTTGAGCTAATTGTTAGACCCAATGACAAGTCTGGTTACAGGCACTCATGAAACTAAGTGCAGCCTAGCATGAACAACACTCTAAACCTCTACTCAATCCCACTAACACACACACACAATCTCTATAAGTGTGGAAGGAAGCAAGGAATTTAATTCTTCTTGCACCCTGACAGTATCTCAAGTTATTTTAGCGAGCTTGCTAATTAATGCAACATGACCACATTGATGAGCCTAGACTTCTGGGGCAACGGCAACACCAAAACTTGGAATGAGATTGGGTAATTGACATGACAACACGGCAATCAAGGCATAGTGTGTGTGTGAGTGGTTCAGTGCACCTCTGTGCAGTCAATTCTTCAATAATGCAAGATACACTGTGACTTTTCAGTTAGCAAAGTAGTACTCTTGGTCAATGAGTACTAATAGACATTCACTGTAAGCTGGGAGGGATCTTGATAAACAAGATGGAACAGAATCTGGTATGACTTGAATACCAAGAAGCCATGAGGGAAACAAGAAAATGGTCTAGAAAGTGCAGAAATGATCTAGTAAATGCGGAAATGATCTGGTGAACAGCTCTAGATGGTGTACCTAGAAATGAGTCGAAACAACAGCAATTAAGGTGCAGAAACTGCCTTGGAACTGGGAGAAACTGAGGGAAAACACAGTAATTGAGACTATGAGGGATGCTGCAGCAATAGAGGTACAGAAATTCTGAATGATGGCAATGATGAGGGTGATCCTATGGAGAACGATGCTGAAACGAGCCTACACAGAGGCAATATGATCCTATACTGAACTGGGTGATGAAAACAATAGTGACATAGAAGGTGAAAGTGATAAAACAATCCTATGTGGTGAAAGTGAAGCAATGTTGTGGCATTAAAAGACAAAAGCAAGTTATTGACATGAGACTTGTGTATTGGCACAGTATGAAGTGTAACCAACAACATTAAGAGAAAGCAAGCGACAATAGAAAACTTGGAGTGAACCGTGGCTGACAGTTAATACCAGAACTGGTCAACTAGGCAAGAACTAGAACTAAAAACACAGTTTCTAGCTAGTTTTTATACTACAAGTCCAGTTTTATAAATAGAATATAAATCTAAGCCTTAGTAAGGCTGTAAGTCCTTGGCTTTGTAAAAGCCATAGTAAACATATGGTCCTTTGGGTTCTAAAGTAACAGCAACTCCTTGACATTGCCATGTATGGATGAAAACTGTATGGTTTTATTGAGCAATGAATGAATCATTAGGTGCTGTTTAGCTGTGGACTGGTGAGGTATGGCTTTGGTACTGAGGTGCATGCTTGGGTCTATGTTGTTTCAAGGTCTTGGCAAAGTAACAGCCTTAGTAAACACGGTCTGTAGTTGCTGTGTGCTCAAAATATCATGAATGGATGAGTGGCCGCAGCAATCACATCATTTCTGTTGGAATATGGCAATCCGGCATCTTGCCAAGCTTGCTGATTAAGGAAGAAGAAGTAGGAAAAGTATAGAAAGTTCTAGTAAAATAGTACTTTAGTATAAAAGTAGGTACTGTAGTGTACATCCTCATGCGTTTGCAGAGCTCAGCCAAGCGCAATACTATTGGCTCCACACCACGCGTCTATACTGGGAACGAACTGATCCCCCGTTTTACGACAATTTCATTAAGTGATTGATTGACACATCACTGTGGTGATGAGAAGTGATGTGGCAATTCCATTTTGAGATGATTTGCAATTGAAGGTGCCTTACTGTGATGGAACATGGCAATTATGATGTGTAACGAGATGGGATGGATATGGAGTGTTGAAGAAGTATAGAGATCATGGTTTTAGGATTGTATCTGTGTGTGTGTGGCATATAATGCAAAAATCTGTGGTATTATTAAGAGTTGCCAGTAATATGGAGTATGTGGGGATTATAATGGAGTCATTTTGAAGATATTGGGTGATGAATGGATAAATCCACGAATTCTGAGCATACAGAGCCTGGAGGCTCATCAGCATACAATTGTCAAGCAAATTTCAAATTTGCTGTCTCCTCAAAGCTTTTACAAGAGAGCATGGCAAACCATGCAACCCTCAAGGCAAATGATATTTCAATAGAAAATACACAGATATGCAGATCTGCAAAATGACCAAGTTTGTTCAGTGAGCTTGCTAAGTATGAAGCACCACTAGGTTCTACTGCACATGCCCTCATTTCCTTTCTTAGCTTGCTAAGCCTGAGTCCTAAACTTGTCATGATAGAGGCCCTAAGCACTCCCAAAACACAGTATACAATCCTTTCAATAACCATCCCCACAAGTCCTCACACACAGTGTGCTCGCTCTAACAACAGTGCTGCAAGGTCCAACTGTGCACACCTATCACACTTCGTGCAACTGCTAGAACTGCTCAAGCTGGCTGATTCTCTCATAACTCTCCTTCACAGCCTACACAGAGGCTAACACAACTTAATTCTCTCTTGTACTGCTGAACCAGAAATGGGACAGAGTTTCTCTCAGATGTTTTCTCAGTTTTCTCTAGAGGTGGGCACAGCTTCACTGATGTGGGTCTTGTTTGTTTCTCAAGTAAAACCGAAGTTTTGTATCCAAAATGTATCTCTGTTTTCAATTTCTCTAGTGAGCTCACTAACTCTCTGGTATAGCTGAGACTTGAAGTTACTAACTCTTACACATCACAACAAGTCCAGATTCAGACTGAAACTTTATTACTATATGTGGGGGGTAGGTAGCTTGTTCTAATACATGAAAATCTGCTCTACTTATACTACAAGAGAATGATTGTTACAAACTGGTCATTAGTAAAATACTTTTGCGTCAGCCAATAATCCCTCATCTGAAATGTCACAGCTCTCTTGGGAGGGCACCACTTTCTCTCTGTTTGGTAGTCTCAAAGGACTGGGCGGCACTAACATTGCTTGCCCGACAGCAGAGGCTGTCCATGGACTAGCACTCAATAGCTGTTTAACACACGATCACTGATCACACATCATTCTTGGTTCTCTGTTCTGCTCTGAAGGTGACAGCATCATAGTCTAGACATGGTAACCAAGAGACACATCGGAATTCCAGTCTGCTCACTAATCCAGTCAGTCAATATCCATTTCTAGACCATGCCCCAGTGGTTCTCTTGATTATCTCTTGCATGGTATCGCTTCTCCGGATCTCCAGGGCCTATGTGTCATTGATTATCGACATGTAGTTATCTAAATTAGCTTCGGTCCGAGTACAAGCACGTCCCACCAAGTCTAAATTCCTAGTGCCAATGGATGTCATTGCAAGTGAGCTCACTAAGTCAGCCTTATTGCCATGCATGCCTGTGAGGTACAGTGCAGCAACGAAGTCCTATGTTTTAATTCCATGGCTTCTTTTTCTGATGGAAGGGCATTCTGACTCAGTGACCTTGCTTCTTCTCATGCTGCTTGCACTGTCAGCGAGCTCACTAAACCTTCATAGTGCCTAAGCATAATTCACTGGTTTTCACAAAATTACATGCTTAGACACGCTGCAGGTGTGACATCGAACTCTGGTATAACAAACAAGAGTAAACCAAGGGCTGTATTGCATTTGTACAGTCACCCAAGGAGTCTCAAAGTCTGTCACTGAGAATTGAGGGACTATCACTTAGCCTTTAGCAAGAGGAGTGAGTCAAAGAGTAAGTTCAGTGTAGATAAACTTTAGCTCAAAGCTGGGAATACTACAGCAAGAGCTATGCTACTTATATACTGTTCTGAGTGTTCTAATAATATACATATTCGTTTAGTAACCATGAGAACAAGGTGGTAGGGGAGCGATGGTCATAAGCTGTAGTACAATTGCTGAAGTCATGGTAATGATGAGGTGATCGGTCCATGATCCATGATAGGTGCTGAGGTTAGATGTGATAAGATCATGATAAGATAAGTGCCTGAGACAAGATCAAGAAAATGAATAAACTGTAACAGTTCCATTCTCCATTCTCCCCACTACACTGTCATGCACCTTGGACCAGCTCAATTTTTTTCAAAATACAAGACTCAGCAATGATGAGTCATATGATATGGGTGGTGACAAATGCTTCCAGCACCTAGAGATATAGCCATGTGAAAACAATATTCAAAATAATGTGAGGAATCATTTGTACGCACAAGACTTCATAGTAGTCAAAGCTAAAAAGTTTGTGCTCAACACCATCCCAGGTTATGGTGCATATTTCAAACCCGGTGTGAAGGCTGGTTATGCTAGGAGGAATTAGCTAGCTACAGCACCCAACAAATCATAACACATACTAGGAACAGCTGATGCTTGCTGGTATTCTCATCCCATTGACCTCAACTACAATATGGTAGAGTGGTGACCCACCCTGATCATGGCCACCTTTAACTGGCCTCCTGCCATGTGGGATGTATCCACCAGATGTCTGTATGAATTCCATAGTATTGGGATTGAAGGGGAGCAGATCATAACACCCTTTATGGATTATCTCCTGGCCACGAAATGGGATTCTGCAAGGAAAATATAAATGAGGTTGTATCTTGCATGGAAGGACAGCTCCTTTGAAGATGGCAGAACCAATGTAGATGGGGTGTCCATTGGTATCATAGCATAGGGGTGGTCCAGTAAGATCCTCCACTCCAGGGAAAGTAGTAGATACCAATGGAATACGGAAGCCATAGTTTGAGTTTGATTGCTCACTGGGTAGCCAAGAAGTTGTTGGATAGGTAGGCTCATAATCTTTTGGGGGTCTGCCTCCAAATTTCTCAAGAAGTGCAATCATAGGGTTTTCCTTGTCATCGGAACAGTCTGGTTCTTTCTGATACTCCCCTAAAGCATATGTGTATGCAGTCCTGCCCCAATGGTCTCTTGCCCAAATATCAATTCGTGGGTGCTTCAGTAAGGCTTCAACACTTGATATATAACAAGAATGAACTGCCATCATCAGGGCTGTAGGTCCTCCATAGCTTTGGAAATTCACATCAACCTGTTCTGACTGCAAGAATTTTTTTAGAATCTGCTTATCCCCACATGCACAGGCAGACTGCAAGGGCAAAAGGGACAAACTCCCAGCTGGAGTGGTATTTGGATCAATCTCATCTCGATCCAGGAGCAGCTTCACCATCTCAAGATTTCCTCTTTCTATGGCCATTACCAACAATGGTGGATCACACCACATCGGATTATCCCCTCGGTTCAAAAGCACTTCTGTAATGTGCAATAAGCCATAGTCCACAGCCAATTGAAGTGGAATGGGCTTCTTGATGGCAAACCTCACACCATTGACAATCTTTTCGACCATGCTGCAACATGCCAAGTCCAGAAATTCAATGATTCTATCTTCCATTGAATGTTGCACTTTGTTGGCATGGTATCCCCAGTAAATGAATGAGTAGTAAAGAAACGGGTACATTTCAAGCAGTCCACAAGGAATTTCCTCGTACCCATACTCATCACTATTAGGAATGTTGGGGTGGTAGCCATTGTGGGGGTGGCTGATGCCAAACCCCATGTCTTCCATGGTGTTGGCATTGGTGTCCATGGCTAGGTCATGACTCTGCTTGAACAACATATATGTCAGGCAGGTGCAAGTGATGGTCTCTTGGAATTTGGAAAATAAATTGTCTTTCTGAGAGATAAAATACTCCTGTGTTGTATAATCTAGATAAATTTTATCTTCAGCTTATGTAGGAAGAATTAGATCATTTTACTTACGCACAAATCTCACTATAGGATCTATAATAACAAGTCCACCACAGACACTTCCCAAAAGGTCTGTGCTATAGATATTTTCATGGTCTAGGGTCGTTGTACCCAGCTCCACAGCCAAGGCATGTTGCAGTTCCAACACAGTCAAAGGGTGCCTCGCAAACACTATCCAGCCAAATATGCGGATCGCAAGGGCACTTTTATGCTTCCCCTGATGATTGATCCTCTCCATGGTCTCATCATACCCATTCTTCATATTGTCTGGCAGTTCTTTGAGTGTGTCTCGGAGTATTTTCCGATTCGTTGACTGAGCAAGTGAGTCCATGTGCAGGCTTGCCAGGAGGACCCTACAGAGAGTCAGTGAATAGGTATAACAAGTACAACTGCTTGAGTAACTCACATGCCTTTCGCCTTCTCAGTCACTCCAGTGAGTATTGCTTCATATAGATTATCATGTCCATCAATGAGATTGGCAAGGTTGCCTCGGGATAGCTTATCCAAGATAAACATAATGATATCAGCATCAGTTGCTCGAATATCCAACTTTGCATCTTCCTCAAACAGTCGTCCTATCTTGGGGATTTCCCTCGAGGTCACAAGGAGATATATATTGTCACCTAACAACCTGATTTTCTCAATCAGCTCCTCTTGTTTATCATCAGCGAACTCGTCTAGTGCATCAAGTACAATGTAGACACGGGAGAATGATTCCAACTCTTGTGAAAGGATTTTGGGAAGGACATCAAGGGAAGGCCATGCTTCATCATGAAGGCACTCATTATAGAGTGATGTGATTGGGTCCGAGAGGCCATTGTCTTGAACCAGTTGTTTCAAGAGGCTACAAAGAAGGTTGGGTATAGTTTGTGTGGTTGCAGATTGGTAATCACAGAAGATACTGAGGACGAGTGTCTTCCTCTCATGATTCAGCAATCGCAGATAGTCGATAACAATAGCCGCCAGGATGGTCTTTCCAACACCCGCTGAGGAGATATATTGGGGTCAAGAAAACGATGAAGCTATCGGGCAAAATGACTGACGATTGCCGGGACACCAGAGGCACGACGATGTCGCCGAACCATATACCCACTTTTGGAACTGGTTGGACTCAAGAAACCAACGTCCAGTATTCCCCACACGCTGGCTCAGCTTCTCGGCTTGTATGGATTTGAAATTCAAGTCAGTGAGCCAAGCAATTACGCGCATAAGCGTCTCTTCTGTTTAACCATCAGTAACAGATTGTAGATGAAAACAAAAGGCATGCACCATCCTGAGCTTTCTGCATCTGAATTCGTTGCTGTGATACACCATCGTTTATATGCGCCACCTGGCTGCGGACCTCGAGGATGTTGGTGCCTATACAATTTGTGACTTGTTCGACCCGGTTGGTACTATCCAAAATGCCATCCATCTTCGTGTCGACAATAGCCAACATTTCATTGATTGCCTGAGATAAGGCGCTGTATGTTACGCTTAGCATTGACTAGCTGGAGCACAAAAAACACCTACAAATGATCATGCTGTACAGCGACGATCATCAAAGACTTGATCCTCTCGATCTTCTTCAGAGCGTCCTCCACACTCTCCTTTCTGAACGTCCACGATAGTCTGCTCTTCACCTCTTCGACCTTCCCCAACAGTCGGCTCTTCACCTTGTTTGTATCAGGCTTGATTACCTTCTCCGTCGTATCACTTGGTGTAAGCTTAAACTCCTTTTTGAGATCCTCGAGCAACGCGGTAAGTTGCACGACAGGGCCGGACAGCCTTTGCATCGTCGCCAGCCACGGATCATTTGGTTGTGCCGTCTCGGTGAAGAGTTTCACCTCATCCAGCAAATGCACCAGACCCGAAAGCTCCGTGGAAAGGCTAGTACGTTCTTTGGGTGCCTCTTTGACATCCTTGAGATATTTGAAGATAGTCCAGGAGACGTCAACAAGGGCGACAATGGACGAAGCGACTCCTAGGGCTTCTGCCATGATTGGTGGTGAAGAATAAGGTTGTACGTGGGTAGCTTGTCCTGTCGTTGAAATCAAAGTCCGAATCACAGCCTTACAGCCACCAGGCCCACCAGGTGCAGGCAATCATGCTGTGCTGTATCACTTGTGTTACGTTCTTGCAAATCGTGACTGGCACGCGCCCTCCTCAGCCATATTCAACGCGACGTAAGAGAGTCGTAGTTAATATATTGTATCCAGAAAGGAAACATTGAACTTTGTTCGAGTTAGTCCTAGCCTTGCTGCATGCAAGGAAACAATAATAGCCTTCACAGTTACACAGCTTGGGCGTCTACCACTGATGACAGGCGCTGCACAGCTGCATGTCCGGTGGCATCAAACCATATGGTGTGCGAAGTGCCGATATTAATGTTATCGATGCCTAGGTTCACCCAATGCTGTGAGCGCAAACCCGAGAGCGGCACCGAGGTTGATGATTGCTATCATGAAGTCGATCTGGCGATAGGTGAGTAGGTAGCTACAAGGTCAAGGGCTGAACTAACTTTGATGCTCGTCGCATATGAATACATATTGACGAGATTTCTCATTATCATCCATGGTTCCATGTTCTGTACCGCGGATATTGTCATTGAATCCCACTTCCTCACGGAGTGCGAGAGGTGACTGTTGCGCTGTGCTACTTTTCGTTGTATCGGCGGACCGGGATCCGAATGTAAGTTTCGAGGCTGTATCGATGACATACACTAGAACGGCAGGCGCGTAAGCCAACATTAAGCAAGAACTTTTTTGAGGAACGCGAACCTGGCAATCGAGATCGCGAACCCATCCTAGCGTATACCCGGTGAGATCTCCAGCCATGCTACTTGTTCTTAGAGAATGCTCGCGGATGCGATTGGTGGGGAAACATGGTCACAGAGAACTCTAAGTATCTGAAGAACTGCAGGTTATCTGGCCGTATGTCGAAAGCAACGCTCAGATATGGTTCTCGTCATTACGCTGAAATGCAGACGAGTTGTGTCGTGGGCGTCATTTGAGGAGAGAGTGATTGGGCTACCATGCAGACCTCAAGGAAGGAACAGTATTCTGTCCCCAACAGAAGCTGCAAGTCGTTCGACAAACCCGTTCCGGGATTGAACGTTAAAAAACGAAAAGGATAAGGAAAGATGACTATGTGGAGAAATGTCAGTAAGTGATTAGGGGGTGGAAATTCGAACCAACATGGATATGAATCATAGTATCTGCGAATGTTTGCATGGCGTGACATTGTCTAATTATCTGAGCATCGAAGAGGGCGACGAGGCGAGGCTTGGAGGGTAGGAATGGTAGACAAGTTGCGTGTAGGGAGTAGTTGTCATCGTCGGCTACCAATGGTGTCTTGAGAAATATCTCTGAGTTCGGTCTTGAACATTTGAGCGTGGAACCCGAGCTTGAGGCGCAGAGAGAAGAATACTTTGTGGTGAAGATGACGGTCGTGATGAAAAGCGTTGATTGCCGTTTTTGGTGGCTGTGCTGAACGGACTCTTGCTTGTCGCTCTCCATTTTCCGTTCACTATCACTCTGGACTCATGCCGTGACTGAGGAACAAGCGTCGAAGAAATTACCAGACTCCATACCATGACGCACACATCGTCTACAGGAGCTGGAATTTGAGATGGGCTCGGAAGCTAGTGAACAACTATTTGGAAAGCCCTTGACCCTTTTCTTTCACCTGAAGTCTCTTCTACAGGTCTAACGTAATTCTCAAGAGGAGAGACTAACATTTTTTCAAGGTGCGTACGCTACGACCTTTATCGTTCGTCACAAACCAACCAGTCTTTCAGTTTTTTGTGTCCGAATCCCAGCTCTTCCAGTGTTAGCCCATGCACCAGTTGCCGCGTGTCCAGCTCCCACCGCCATTTCCTTCACAATGCCAGCGACTGTGCTCGGTAACGCCTGTGCTACCTGTTGAGGTACCGATATTCATGACCTCCCATGCCGGCACGCCTGATATAATCGACGCTGGATCGATGCCGCGTTTCTGCAGAACGCCTGTAGCGCGCGATGGACATCAATCGTTGGCCAACACCCTTGCGGCGAACCTTCGGTCAACGTACAACCCCCCTCTCTCTACGACAACACCGTCCCCCTTTTCACCCGCCGCTGCCCTTACCATCGCTTGATGCACCACTCCTCTCATGCGTCAATGTTGCTCGTATTTCACCTAAGAAAGGCATTCCTCAACTGAAGACACGTGCATGCACAGAAACAATCCCCTCCCCTCATCGTAGTGTCGTTCGATATCTTGGTGCGGAAATCTCTCCATTTGCACCCGCGGCTCCTCAACTTGAACTGCGCTCAGATGACAGTGGTTTGGGGTGGAAGGACATGTAGAGCCAGCATCTTGCAGACCGAGAGATAGGAAGGACGTGTCCCACCCTGCGTAAAGCTCGGAGGTCGGCCGGTAAAGACTCAGAGGACAGGGTAGTCGGCGTCCTAAAGATTGCAGCCATTGTTACGTTCAGCTCAAAGACGGCCATCTCTTCTTCAAAACAGATCCCGTGTTTGTCGTTCTCTCCGCCACACCTTGGACGGATATATTCTTCCCGAACATCAGACTTTCCCAAGCAGCGCCAAGCTGGCAGCTACACGGTTCCTACAGCATAGAGAATGTCAGCAGCTACAGGGTGGAAGCTCCGGCATGTTATTACCCTTCGCCGCTACGCGAATCGTCGCCTTCATCTTTCTTTTTGTGACGTTTCTCTCCCCTCTTCGCTTCCATCAGGTTCCTCGTATCTCAGCTCGTGTAGAAATGTTAGTCCCACTGCTGTGACTGTTACTTATGCCTGTACTGTATGCTCATGGGCTGGAAGTAATCAAGTGGAGAAGGCAATGTCGTTTTATGAATGTCACCTGAAGGCCTGGTCATTGAACGATAATCGTCATGTTGCTTGCTTGTGCAAGGATTTAGCCTTGTTATTCATCTCACGACTCTGAGACTTGCACGTTTGCACTCCCCGGAGAGGCTGGCGTCATGTTTTGACAGTCGGGACACTAAATTGAGAACAGTAACAGAGGAACTCAAGAGTCCAGTACTTACCACTGTAACTATTCAGTCTCAGTTAAAGTAATAAAATATTAAACGAATATGAGCTCCTAACGGACCCTCTCGGATTCGAACTGAGATCGATAAATTGCCAATTGGTGGGCGATTACGCCAAAGAGCCCTTACCGCTTACATGTCTATCAATACCTTATTCCATCTCCCACTATATAACCATGTTCTCTCTCTGCTTCAATGCACAACATCGAAGAGACATGTAAAGGAGAGGAGTGTTGCGTGCACGAAAATGGATGCCAAGGACTCGGAATTGCCTGTTTTGTCTATGCAGCGACATACCGAACATTAGAGCCAACCCAATACATCAATATCAGAATCGTATACGTAGAAACAAGGGTGAACGAAGAGAATGAGTAACGCAGAAGAGAGAGCAGTAAGCACACAGAATAAATATAACGAGAGAGCAAATCAGCAGTTCAATCCGGTCAACCACGATACGTATGGGAAAAGAAACGGTGCCAAAGGAGCTTCATAGCCATTCCCGCTGGAGTCAGTGTGCGTAGTGACGGCCTCGTTGACAGGTACGAAGGAAGACAAAAGACAGACGTAAAAAATGGCTGGGATTGAACGAGCCGGGCTCGTGTATGATGCCTTCTCCACCACAAAGTTTCCTAGTCTGTTCATCCATTCTTCATTCGAAGGCGCGCGCACTTGTAGACATTTCCTTCTCTTGTCGACGTTTTGCAGATATTCCTTGGTTGTTGGTACTGCATTCAGCGGTAGCGGATCCTCAAATTGAAAGGGGAAGAGGGGATGGGCTGGGAGGAAGGGAAACACAGTGCATGCGGAGGACCGGCCAGTGGGAAGACGCCTAGCTTCACTCGTGTCGTCATCATCCGGGCTCCAGATCTCTATACAGTTAGTGTGTTGGAAGTTGCAACTCGACAAAGCTGGGGATTAGATGTTTATAATAGATTGACGCAGGCGTTTGCTAGTGAGACGTGGTGGAAGAGAGAGAAGGGGTAGTTTACGTGTAGAACTGCTGCGGGTGAATCAGCAAATACTGAATGTCATGTTCGACGAGGGAACTCACAATAATATAGGCGGGCTAGGCAGCTTTGCAAGACGCCCGTACTCCTATGCCAATCACACGGTATCGACGAGGATATCCTTGCGTCCGTTACAGAACTCACAACCTTGGGGTTGGTGAACATTTCGCCTATCAAAGTCGGCTGGGTTGAAGGCCGAGAATGGTCATAGGCTTCAGTGGCTTTCTGCTGGGAAGGGTTCGGAATCTTCTTGTAAAAAGACGCAGAGGTGATGTAGAGAGACTGGAATGGTGGTGTTCGAAGCTTGAGCTTGAGGCCTTGAGGCCTTGTTGTACGGAGAGAGGACGGAGTATCCCTTTCTCGCTGTCCATATCGTCGTACGCCTCGTCGCTGCTTGCCTGAGAAGCTGAGTCTGATATCTGGGAGCATTGGACCGCGTCGGCGTAGCGGAGAGAACGGCGAGCGCAGTAATATTTGATGGTGAGATGTTCGTCTTGGAAAGTTTCGACGGTGTAGAATACGGCAGATGTCGGTGAACTGTGCTAGATGCAAGTAATGTGAATAAAAGAGTTCAGCGAGATGAGAATGGCCGACGTACTCAATGTCGTCGATAGCATGGTCAGCCCTCCCGTCTCTCTCCGCCTGCAAAATGCCCCTGGCTTGGCCATCCCCTGCAAATTGACGCGTCGTTCAGGTAGAGGAGTGGCCACCGTTGGGGGATGCAAAGTCGAGGAATCGCCACGCCAACAAATCAAACGAGGCTTGAAGGAAGAGCTTTTGTCCGTGTGCGCGTCCAGACAAGGAGACTTCGAGGCTTTGTATTCGCGCGCATGCTCGCAGTCGGATGGAGAGGGGGATCCGAAACCCCGATCATAGCTTCCTTTCCATCTCCCACCGTCATCGAGGACTACATCAACAACACCCTCGCCTGTCTACCTAGCAAAAGCCTCCTCTTCGTCGTTCAAATTCAAACGTTCACTGTTCGCGATCCTCTTTTCACATGTCCTCTGTCCTTTGTGCCCAAGTCAACCTGCCGTTTCTCAATACAGGCACCATGGAAGACAGGCCTCCTACTGACTGTACCAGCCTTCGGTCGTCTTCATACCAACGCCTGCCTTCGATGTACGTTTATGGTTTCCAGCGTTTTACGCTGACGACCTGATTGGCCCACATGCGACAAGAATCCCAAAGCAAAAGACGTGGCAGACCGCCCAGTGGATGTCACTTTTGTCTCAACGGACCACGACTGCGAACATCACCCTCATGCCAATCACCAGAAGTCAGTGAAGGAAGCGAGTGACATTTCGGTGACTGCGAGGGTCGCAGGCAAGGGACCTGGGACAGGGCAGGGTAGGCAGGGTATCGCGTCGCCGTCATCCAGTATGTTACGGACGACTCTAGGGTATGTCTTCCATCGTCATCTCGAATGCCAAACTCGCATTGACGCGACTGTCATCTTCAGTTTGTAACAATCATTCGGCGAGAGGAAAAGGAATTCTTCAGCGATAAATGACCTTGTTTGTCGTCGGAGCCTTTGGTCCCATTCCGTCGTACCCATCTCTGCATCTTCCTTCTCCACCTTCCTCCCTGGTCTTCTGCTCACCTTCACCCACACTCCGATGCACAAAATTCTGACTACCCGAGAACGTGTACTTCGTTCCGATCTTGCTTCTAAGCGGAGGTGGCTGGAACGTACAACTTGACTCTCTAGAGCAGGAATGTCACTTCCAATCTGCATTGTAGGGCGCATACAACCAAGGCGTACGATCATTTCTTCTTCTCTACTTCTGTATGCATATCAGAGGCCCGGATCCCGGAGCTAGAGTTGCAGCAACATCCCTTCTTCCCCCGAGTCTACAGACACGAAGACGCCGTTACGATTAGTCTGAAGTTGGTTTCAATACCAGAGATGGGATAATCTGTCTTGGCCTTCCCAGGAAGGAATTCACTCGTTTCTCCTTGATTTCGCGTCTGGTGGAGAGAAGGGGACGTTTCCGTCCTCATCTACGGTATCCGTTGGCACCGCTAGCAGAGTCCGCTGCGCCTAATGTTATTATGGATGCGTGCAGGGCTACATCCTCCAACGCACCATTACGACCTCCCGACGCTCCGATACGATCATATCATCCTCCTGGTTGACGGCTTGTTTGATCATACTCACTTATTCCTGCCCGACAGCTCCCACCGCAATGCAATGCAAAGACCCTAGCCTGGGCTGAACCACAAGGTTCACAGTCTCAGAGCCCTTTCCGCCACCATTACCCAAATTCGGATCCTTCGAGCTAGCACCGCACGGTCTAGCTTTTCATGCCCCGCCAGTGGCGACGCTTCAGTTTGGACAGCTGTCAGAGTCTCGTTCGCGTAGATGACGCGCCACAAAGATAACTCTAGAGGACGGAACTGGGGGGAAGCTTGGAAAAACATGGTGCTACGACTCCAGTATGTTCACGATCTCCGTTCTGTGGACCTTGTACTGATATCATTCTCACCTGCAGTTCATAATGGATAATATCAAGAAGTACGAGTCCTTCGCATGTGTATTGCTATCCTTTCACGTGTTGTAGGTGGTGAGCTCTCACCAGCAGGACAGCCTACAGGAACGCCGAAGCCATCCCGTCGTTTCTTCATCCTTCGCTTCCTCTATTCCCTTAGTAATATCCACCGCCGACTGCTGTCGAATTTTTCTAATGCAAAATTATTCAGCTCTACACATGAAAGGTAGCGACGATTGCAACGTCGAGAACATCAAGTAGTGCAGAATGAATGTGACAGGAAGTGCAACCATAGCTCAAGACCCGCCTCCAGTTAGTTTAGTCCATTACCTCCCGATTACTTACTGACCTTTCGCCGAATAGATCTCTCGATCTCGCGATAATCTTCGCTCCTTTGGCGTTTTCTGTACGCCGGTTAGTCCTCGTTCCACCGTTCTGACCATCGTTCCTCGCCTGAAGACACCTAACACATTCGCAGAAGTCCTTTCCTTTGTCAATGTTGTGCCCTATAGCTCGGTGCACAAATTCCTCCCAAGGGAACGGCTTCTCAATTTAACGGGACCCAGATAACGCGCCAACGTGATAGTCTCGGAGGGAGACGCGGAGATGGGGCGGGGCGAATGGAGGCGCTGGATTCAGCAACGTGCAGGCATGATGCATGAGACGCAAGAGATGTTTCAAGGGCAAGCTCGGTGAGCACTTTCTTTCACAAAATAATTAGGTGCTGACACGCTTTCCAAGGCTTCGAATACGCGGAGCACTGCTTCATTGGAGATACGATCACTCTAACCCTCGCGAGTGGCGGGAAGGTTGCCGCTTCTGACTACAGGTCCCGGCTCAAAGATCAGCTTAGTCTGACCTACGGCCTTGCTGGGGACTTTTATGGGACCTACGACCCTATCAGCGACGGTAAGAACGACCAGGACCGATCTGCGCGCTTCGTGCGAGCGTACAACACGCTTGCTGATGGCGGCCCCCGCCTGCCAAAGGAAGCGATGGACATCCTCGCCGTGTTGCAGGCGGAGGTCGATGCCGTTAACGTCGCTCTCGCGAACCATCAGGACCCATCTGTCGTCTACGCCAAGTTGGAACTCATCACCTTTGGCCGGAGTGGCATACCCGCATACCTTGGGCTCGCGCAGATCAACTGGGACCACTTTGGAGCGGATGCGCGCACCGCATACAACGCTAGGCATTCGACTGCGATTCAGAAGGTGATCAGTGGGGATTTGGATGGCGCGTACGCAATGAACACATTCGCTGATCATTTTCTGGAGGATTCGTTCTCTGCTGGCCACCTCCGTACCCCGCGTCGACTCCTTCATAACAGCCCGGATATTACAGCGGATGCCTGTGCTAAGGTTCGTTGCCCGCCTTTGCAAATCCCGAATCGACTCTGATGGTTACCTGTAGTATATGCACGACGAGGACAACGCGATTGGGATAGACGCAAAAAATCCAGCAGTTCAGTCGTGGACGCTGCACAGCGACAAGCGCGCACTCGATTCCGTCAATGAAGACAACAAGACACGCTGTGTAGATTCCATGCAAGCCTCTGCAAACGAGATCTACCAAACCAAGCAGGCGCCATCACCGGCCAACTACCAGGCGTGGACTTTTGCTCCCACGCTGGAGTCCGCGAACGCCCATCAAACGCTGGCGACGCTCTTTACGTTCAAGAACGAGAAGCGCAAGGTCATCGAGAATAGGAAGCTGTGGAACCTGTCGCCGTCACTGCCCCGAGGGTGAGCCACATTCGCGTGTTCTACCAGCAGCCCGGCGGTGGTATACTTCAGAATGAGCATCTGGACGGGTTGTGGGGTGGCGGGCCCAGCAAGGATCCCATCTTCAACGCCGTTGGCCGCTATCAACTTCAACGGCGGAAAAGAGGTCGGTGTACCAAATCTACTCCATAAAGCGCGCAAATCCACTAATAGTGCATCAATAGGTTCGCGTCTATTGCCTCGACGAGTAGTACGTCCTTCAGGAATACTGCTACTTGGCCGATAAAGGAAGATGGTTCCCCGGCGAGCTGGGAGGCATGAAGATCCAAGCAGCCACCAATACGTCGATCGCGGCTATCCAGTACGGTGATGACCAGGGAGGTGTCCACATTCGCATGTACTGTCAAGGTAAGGAAGGTTGCTTAACATCGGCTCGATGTGATTTAATCTACTGAAATCAGAATTGGCTTCCGATGCCATCAAGGAATTATACAACGATGGCTATTGGTTCAGGGGAGCGACCCTTCCAGTCGCTCTCAGTGGCTCAAGCATCGCAGCGGTGACCTATTCGTGGAATGGTCTCCAGCTACGTGTCTACTATCAGACCGACGACCTTTCCATCAAAGAGCATTGCTTAAACGACAACAGCCCAGGTCAGTGGTCGGCATTATAACTTTTGATTTACCCGCTTAAGCAAGTTCCAGGTAAATTGGATTTCGGAAAAGCCCCGGGATGTGTCCCTATCAGCGCCCTTGGCTACGGCACGAGTGATGGGGGCGCTGAACTGCATGTGTACTGGCGCAACCCGGAAAATCAGATTGTCGGAACGAAGAATACAGGCTCCTGGGGACCCGTCAACAAGGTCGTCGGAGGTCTCAAGCCTGGCATTCAGTTCGCTGCGGCTCAGTGGAGTAATGGGAAGAATCTGAGGCTTTATTATCAAACTGCCGATGACTCTGTCCTGGAGATGGTGAACGATGGCGCCTCCTGGGTGGGCGGAGCTTCTGTTGGCAATGCCCGTTAAACAAATGGCAACATTTCCTGCACGAGTATGTTTTGGTTTCCGTCAGTGAACTTTGATTGCTTATGATGCAATAGCAGATGTGTCCTGGATTTGTTTACGATGGAACCTCGATTTACTTCGCTATCCAGATCACATTATGTTCAGATCTTCTCTTTCTCCGACTATATGACATGTTAATGGTCTGTTTCCTTCGTGTTGGTCTCGCAGCTATTCCATGACACGACGTGTGCATCTTGAATAACATTCTCTATCGTCGATCCACGCGCTCCGTTAGCGCACTCTGTCAAATAATGGTGAGCGAGTTCTACATACTACCCGTCAAGCTTGCTCTAGCCTCCGGAGAATCAGCAAGAAGTCATTCGAGGGAATGACTCTAGCTAAGAGCTCCCACCGCACGAGATGAACTGAAAAGAAAGTTCAGATAAGAAAGACAAGTATACTGTCAGCATGGTCCTTGAAGGGCCTAGAATCGGATTCAGACTTTTCCGGGCCCATCCAACGTTATAGCAGCATAGCACTGTGCCGGTACCAATACCGATACCAATACCGCTAGGTCGTGGTCAGGGATCGCGCTCTTCCACCTACACGATGCCGAATCTACGTCTCCCTTTCTCCCATCCTGTTGATGAGGAGCCACTACCCTTGCAGGACTCCGTATCCAGAATTCGAAATTGCCCATAACATTGACGAGGGAAAGGATTTCTGTAGCATGCGTGTAAGCTTTTGTTAGGTGAGTAGGCAATGGATGAGGACTTCTCGATGACGGTGGGAGAAGGGTGATCGGGGTTTCGGATCGGAGTTTCCATGCGATAGCTAGCATGGCCATTCGCAGGACCTCTCTGAATTTTGAAATTCTTCCTGTATCACAACGACGATCATCCTCACGACTTGCCATCCTCGTAATGTCTGGGACCGGCGTTCACTGTGTGGACTGCTATGTAATACTACTTACCTACCTACCTCGGGTCGCCTCTTTCTCTTTCTTATGTCTTTGGGCAACTCTGAGTCCTACACAGGTGATCTGCTGAATTGGTAGTGGAGTTTGACTGGCTTTCGAGCAGCTGAAGCCACAGAAAAGCTCGCCTGCCAAAGCACTTTCTCTTTCCAAAGACCTGACCACAAGGTTCCTGTACTACTGTTTGCAGTGCCTGACTCTGCTTCCGGGACTTCTGAAATGATAGTCAAAGGAAATCGCCACTGTAAGGCGCTTCTCCCTTGGAGTCGCTGGAACGCAATAGCGACATCTAGCTTCTCGGCGATTTTTTCCTTGATGAAAATACCGACAACCGTTATGAACTGCACGGGAAGATGTCAATAGAAGCTCGGCGAGATGAGAGCGGCAGACATACCCAACAATCGTACGGGACGCCATTAACGCGGTCAGAAGGCGACTTTCAAGTTGCGAGTCTCAGTCTACGTAAGTTGGAATGCTACACGTGTCTTGACGGCTGCCGAAGGCTTGCTAGTTAATAGAAGCTCGTCCTAAAGGGGCTAGGCTGAGGAATGATTGTGGGCAGACATTTAGTAAAGCCGGACTCGCCAGGCTAGGGCAGACGGGCTGTGGGAAGGAGTGTCACGTTTCCCCAGATGCTCGGCTCGACGGAGGAGGTCAAACAACGCTATCTTCGCTTCGCTCTCCCTTCACTCTCTTGATCTAAGTCGCTGCGTCACCTCTTCACTGCTTCACCCGACTTACCTACCGAAGCATTCCCGGGCCCTTCTGTGCTTGGGTAGCGCCTGATCTGTCAGTGCAGCTACGTCTTTAAGCTGCTCGGATTCCAGGTTTCCCGAACGACTGAGTTCTTGGCTTCCACAGCTACGAGTTTGAGCTTCCGGCATCTCTTCATCCTGGTATTCATACCGGAACCTATCTCATTGTCGGTCTTCCCTCTGCTCAACTCTCAAATCCGAGAGTTCCCCCCCCCCCCCCAAACGCAAGAACAAACATTTGTTGTATCACATCTCAAATTTCGTTCATTGGTACCATTTGAATACTTCAAGTTGTTACCATCGCCATTCTTGTCTCAATTCATAGCTTCGCTTAGACCGTCTAGCACGCTAACTCCGCTGCGCCAGCATGTCCGACGACTCGAATAGCATGATGGGGGATCTCGATGTTGCGTTCTTGCTGATGATTGCCTTGGTTTTGTGGGTTGTGTGGGCTGGATCATGCCAAGAATCCAGCAGGTCTGAACAGTCTATCCTTCCGGTTCACCAGCCACAGCAATATCGACCGGTATATCAGCTAGTACCTCTGAGTCCACCGCCTCCATCACAAAGTTATCGATCATCACCATATACCCCTCAGGTTCATCAGCCAGAGCAACATCAACCAGTATATCAGCCACCTCCTCATCGACCGCCTCCATCACAAAGTTATCAATCATCACCATATACCCCTCCAGCTCATCAGCCAGAGCAACAGCAACCGGTATTTCAGCCACCTCCTTATCGACTGCCTCCATCACAAAGCTATCAATCATCACCGCATAGACCACCATCACCACATGGACTGCCAAAACACGAGGTATCACAGCTTCTTTCACAGTACTTCCCACTCGCTGAAAAGTTTGAAATAGGACGACAACCAGCAAGACCACCCAAATGAATATTACAACGGCCTTCGTGTATGCGCCAATAAGGAAGGGGATGAAATGGCAAGATGCTTCGGCGAAAGGCACAAGGCCAATATTCGCGGGGATCGCGCTGCAGCCAAAGTCTTCTCAAAACAAGGGAAAAATCATAAACAGAAAATGGAACAGCTGAACAAAGAAGCGAGCAACTGGATTTATCTTGGTCAGTGCTATGATCCATTCCCTTTGTACTCGATAGGAGTGCTCATTTTCTCGGTAGAAAATAACCGTGTAAGCTGGTTGCGCGTCACGTTCGTTTGGGATACTAATTCTGTTATCCAGGATAGCAAACCTGGGGAGATTGACCTGCACGGCCTTTATGTCAGAGAAGCTATTGCATATACAGATGCTGCCCTCGAAGAGGCGAAGCGACGAGGTGACTCCGAGATTAGGATCATTGTTGGTATGTGTAGGTTACGCAAAGTGTTCCATTGAATCTGAATCCTGTATTGTAGGTAAAGGGTTGCACTCTAAGGACGGGGAAGCAAAGGTAAGACCGGCTATCGAGGACCGGATGCGCAAGTACGTCGGCGTACATTCTGCGAGTAATCAAAGTTCGACTAACCTGATTTGTACAGATACCAGTTGCCCGCAGAGTTTGACCCCTCAAATTCTGGTGTTCTTGTCGTCAAGCTTAATGGACCCACCCCGATCCGCCACCGCCAACATCTCAATATTTCCCACCGTCGCTCTCGCCGCCATAGGCGACGAGCAGGCAACATGGAAGCATAGGAGAGCATGAAAACAATCCATCCCTAACTTTACTGCAAAGACGTGTACCAGTAATATCTCTCCCATGAAATGTAACCCATACCCACACACTCACTGAAGAGAAACCCCAAAATGAACCTGAGCTATGAAATAAGTCCAGTGTTGACCTTAAGGGCGAGGGCTTAATTAAGGATGCCCTTAATGAGGCCTTAATAAAAGCCTGGGTAGGATATCATTCATGCTGATGGTATCTTGCAGGAGAGCGAAATGGGCCTTCACAGAGGGGTAGTTGAACACCTGAGCACGTTTTGGATCGAGGTCTGAAGGATGTCCAAGGATGAGGTCAGGATTGCGCTCGATGTGTGGTACATTATGCATTGCATTAATGTCAATAAAAGAGTTTAGCGAGATGAGAATGGCCGACGTACTCAGGACGCCGATAGCATGGTCGGCCCTCTCTACGCCTGCAAGATGCCACATTATGTTCCTCGCTTCCTCTTAGGCCATCCCCTGCATGTTGACGTGTCGGCTATGCGAACCAAGTTTGAGTGTCGTTCAGATTGAGGAGCGGCCACCGTTGGGTCGAGGAATCGCCGTGCCAAGAAATCAAATGAGGCTTGGAGGAAGAGCTTTTGTTTGCCAGATGAGGAGCGCGTCGAGGCTTTGTATGTGGATGCATGCTCGCAGTCGGATGGAGAGCTCGATCCGAGCTCCGATCACAGCTTCCCTTCCGTCTCCCACCGTCATCGAAGGCTACATCAACAACACCCTCGCCTGTTCACGTTCACTTAGCAAAAGCCTCGTCTGAAGACATGCACAACGCCTCTTCCCGAGTAGCTCCGAGTCGTGATGGGAGGAAGGGAGGCGTAGGACTGGCCATGGGTAGGAGAAAAGGGACGAGTCCATGACCGTCGTTCACCGAACCTTCGCCATCCTCTTTTCACGCGTCCGCTGTCCTTTACGCCCAAGTCAACCATCCGTCTCTTAATCCACACGCCATGGAAGATCGGCCTCCTACTAACTGTACCAGCCGCCGGACATCTTCATACCAACGCCTCCTTCCGATGTACATTTATGGCTTCCGGCGTGTTACGCTGACAACCTCGCATTCAACTAGAATCTGAAAGCAGATGACAATAAAATACAGAGCACAACGCATATATAGAGAATGTCGCCTTTTTTTCAACGGGCCACGACTGCGAACATCCAGTCACCAGAAAGAAGCGAAGAAAGCGAGTGATGTTTGGTGACTGCGAGGGTCGCAGGCAGTAGCACGTCGCTCCAGGGTATGTCTACCATCGTCATCTCGAACGCTGAACTCGCACTGACACGACTGTTGTCTTCAGTTCGTATCAATCATTCGGCGAGAGGAAAAGGAATCCTTCAGCGATGAACGAGCTTGTTCGTTGCCAATGTCGTCTGAGCCTTCGGTGCCATTCCGTCGTGCCCATCTCTGCATCTATCTTCTCCGCTTGTATCCCTGGTCTTCAGCTCACCTTCACCTACAACCCCGATACAAAATCCTGACTACCAGAGAACACGAACTTCATGAGTGGCGGTGGCCGGAACGTACAGCTTGACTCCAGAGCGGGAATATCGACAACTCAAAAAATTCACTACTCCGTAAATCTGTTTCGACCATCATTTCTTCCCGTCTACTTCTGTATGCATATCGGGAGGTTCAGAGCTCGAGTTGCAACATCATTCCTTGCCCCGCTCATCTTCCTCCGAGTCTACACAAAGACGCCGTTACGATTGATGTCGGACGATCACACTGGAGATGGGATAGTGGATTACCTGTCATGGCCCTTCCCAAGAAGCAATGCCCTCGTTCCTTTTTGATTTCGTGACTGGTAAAGAGAAGGGGACGTCACCGCCCTCATCTACGGTATTCGCTGCGCCCCTACATGGTCTGGTCGTTGAAGTTATTGCGATTCTTGCTGAACAGCACCGCTAGCATGAGTCTGCTGTCCCTAATGCTATTATGAACGCATGACAAGAAATGGAGATGGTCGGCGAATGCAGCGCCGCTGGTTTTCATCCTATCGAGTTTTAGGGCCTCCCAACCGGAAGCACCACCCAAAGTGATCGTATCATCCCCCATACTGGCTGTATCCAGCTCGGCAGTCCATGATGCAGTGCACTGCAAGACAAATCTTCGAGCCTAGCCTGGGCCGAACAGGAGGTCCACAGTCGTGGAACTCCTTCCGCCACCATCGCCCCAGAATTTGGACCCTTCCAACAAGCACCCGACGGTCCTGAATTTGTATATCCTAACAGTGGCGACGCTTCAACTTGGACGACTCTCGGAGTCTGGTTCGCACAGACGACGGGCTACCAAGACAACTTCGGAGGACGGAAGTGGGGGAAAGCTTGGGAAGAACATCGTGCTATGACTCCAGTACGTCCACGAGCCTTGTTCTGTTGACCTTGTACTGACATCACTTTTCTTTGCAGTTCTTAATGGATAATATCAAGCACGAACCCCTCACATGTGTATTGCAATCCTCCTTTCGCATGTCGTAGGTGGTGAGCTCTCACCAGCACTACAAGGACGTCGAAGCCATCCCGTTGGCTCTTCATCCTTCGCTTCCTCCATTCCCTTCGTAATATCCACCGCCGACTGCGGCCGAGAACTTTTTGCTGATGCAAAATTGTTAAGCTCTATACGTGAAAGCCAGCGATGACTGAAACGTCCAGAACACCAACCAGTGCGGAATGAACGGGACAGGAAATGGCAAATGCAACCATGGCTTATGGCGCGGCTCCACGTAAGCTGGTCCATTACCTCCCGATTACTCTCTGACCTTTCATCAGATGCATCTCTCGACCTCACGATAACCTTGACTCCCTTGGCGTTTTCAGGAAAGGACAATCAGCTCGGAAACTCCGATCGGGACCGGGACCAATACTGGTTTTCGTCTTCCACCACCGTCGACAATAGGTATCGACTCGGACATGCCCATACAAAGCCTCGATTGATCAACAGCGTTTCTCGCCTGCTTGTCTTTGCTCGACTGAAGACACGCACGCACGATGAAGCCATTTCCCTTGTGATGGTTTTCTTCGATTTCTTGGGGCTGGGATTCCTCGATTTGTACCTCCAACAGTGGCGGTCTTTCAACGTGAACTATGCTAGGACTCACGTTAGGGTGTCATATTTCTGCAGAAGGTGGAGCAAGGCATAGATTTTGGCATTCTGCAGGCGAAGAGAGGAACGGGTCGTGAGACTAAGGTGGCCGTACAGTCAGAGAGCCGTGTACCGAGAATATCCTTAGCTGAACCACTCTTGGGTACGTTCACTATTCTCATTTCGCTGAACTCTCATTGACATCTAGTGTTACCGACTACAGTTCATAAAGGTCATTCGGTGCCATTGAGAAGCTAGACAACATTATCGCTCCAGGGAGTGTCGGCTGGCGATCTCCCTCGATGGGTTGTTCTTGTTGTTGACGTCACCAGCGCAACACGAGGTAGCGACGGCGACAATTGTCGTCCCTGGTTTCCTCCATTCCCTGGATCTGCATTACCGAAACTTCTGGAGACGACCTCACCATCAAATGATTCTCCGCCTCCCGCCACACTGTTATGCACCTTGGACTCGTCTGATCGTTCCGAATACGAGTCACAGCGACGAGTTGCACCATGATATAGGGGGCGAGAAAACTGCGATGTCCTTTTTCCTAACATGCCTACCCACCACTCGTCAAGTTCGCTGTCCTCTCTCTGTACCGTGAGACCGAACACCAACCACAGTTTCTCAGACCAGCGCGCTACGGTTTCCTTTGCAAGTTTTAAATAATCCACCACATTACCTCGTCTAAAAACGATATGATTTACCTGGTCTCGACAGGATTATGAAACTACGCCGGCTAATCCGACTGTGCCCTCCTTGCAACACGGTTCCACTTCCATCTCCTGATGAAGTGCTTTGATACCCCAACCACTACGTTCATCATTCCTACTGCACTATGCAACAAGAGGACCCCAAAGCGGACCCCAGTCTGACTTCAGATCACATCTGGGGCCCAGACGACGGCGACATGAGCGAAGCTAAGTGGAGTAATGAGAACGTGCTTAGGATGGTTCGTACCTTTCCCTCTGTTCTACTTTCAGCCGTGCTCACTTCCGCTATAGTCTATTGGGTGATCCAATCTCCAATCAATGTGGCTTGCTCGCATCCTCGAACATGTTCTTCACAGAAAGAGAAGATAGCAGGCTTGCGGACCCACTTCTGTTTGAATGCCCTTGGGCGTATTCTGTTGGACTCGAACCGGCATACAAACGAAGGGCGGGAGAGACGTGTATAATAATGTGAACGACTACGGTCTTTCACGGTTTCGAAGTCCACCCAAGGCTTGCCTACATGTCTTCATCTTACTCACTCGTACCGAATACAAGGACGTGTTCTGCATAAGAAAACGGCGTTATCGTCATATTTATCATCATCGTTCAAGTCTCTCAGATTGTTTCCGCCGTAAACTAACTCCTTTTGTCAGCTTCTTCAGCCAATCCTCTGCAGGCAAGCCACACGGTACGTCGCCTTGTGGTCGAATCAAAGTCAGCCCTGCGGCCACCAGCCGGTGATGCTGTGCTGCATTCCTCCGTGATGATGGGAAACAGATCACTTGCGTTACGTCCTTGAGAATCGCGAGGCGCCAAATCGTAACTGGCACACGTCATCTTCAGCCATATTCGTAAGAGAATTGTAGTCGATATATTATTGTGAGGAAACATTAACTCTGTCCGTGCTAGTCCTACCCTTGCAGAGGTGCCTGCGCCTCCTGCATGCACGGAAACAATAACCTTCACAGAATCATACAGCTTGGGCTTCTACCGCCGATAACAGACGCTGAACAGCTGCGTGTCCGGTAGCATCCCATCATGATGTGCCAAGCGCCGATATTAATGCTATCGATGCATGAGTTCACCAACTCATCGATACACTATGAGGGTAAACCCAGAGGGGCAGACGTCAAATATTACTAGTATGAAGTCGACCTGGCAATGGGTGAGGAGGGGCTACAAGGTCAAGGACTGAACCAACTTTGTTGTTCGTCACGTATGGATACGTATTGACGACATTTCTCATCATCGTCTATGCTCCCATGTTCTGTACCGCGGATGTTGACGTTGAATCCGACTTCTCGTGGAGTGCGGGAGGTGATTGTTACTTTGTGCTACTTTTAGTTGATTATCTGTATTGACAGACCGAGATCCGAATATGAGTATCGAGGCTCTATCGATGGGATAGACTAGAACGGCAGGCACGTAAGCCAAGATTAGACAAGAAATTTTGAGGAACACGAACCCATCTGAACGTAGCAGTCAAGACCGTGAACCATATACCTGGTGAGATCTTCATCTCCAGTCATGCAATTCCTAGAGAATGTTCTAGGATGAGACTGGTGGTGGTAAATGCCATCGCAGGAGAACTCTGAGTATTCGAAGAACAGGACGTTATCGTTATCCGGTCGAGATCGGAAATGTTCTGAGATTTCTTGTCGTTACGCTGAAACACAAATGATAGTCTCCGGGGTACGAGGTGTGCTGTGGGCGTCATTTGAGGAGAGAGTGATTGGGATGTTGAACATCAAAGACGAGACAGTCTTCTCTTACCAACAGAAACCGCAAGTCGTTCGACGGACCCGTTCCAACACTAACCGACAAAAAGGATAAGGGGAGACAACTATGTGGAGAAATGTCAGTAAGTGATCAGGGGGTAAAAGATCGAACTAACATGAGGATGAATCGTAGTAGACGCTTTCTGCCGCTTCCGTTTTGTTTGGGACGATGCTCTTGACGTCGTATCCGGCGTGTCACGTACAACTCTGGATATCTTACACTTAGCAAAGTCGCAGTAGACGTGTATGGAGACTGACCAGCGCGACCGAATGACATACAGAGTTCTAGCAGCAGTCGGAGGGATGGCTCATGGCAACTTGTGACACTGATAAAAGATGGGTTGGTCATAGGACTCACAACAGAGAAAATCCACATACGATATCGGAGCATAATCTTGAGCGCTACTAACGGTTGACATGTAGAGGGAGGACTTGGTCGCGTAAGTCTGCGAACGTTTGCAAGGCGCGACATTTTCTAAATATCAGAGAGCAACGGTGGCATCGAAGGGCAGCGAAGCAAGGCAAGGCGGGTAACTTGGTAGACAAGTTGACTGTACAGCGTAGGGGTCGCCATCTCGCTGGTTCCCACTAGAGTCCTGAGGCCTGATTCCTAGCTCTGAGTTTGAATTTTGAATTTTGGATGTTCTGAGTGCTTGAGCTTCCGAATTCCAGGTTTGAACATTTGATGACCCTTTCTTCGATGATCAGGGCACCGGATGACTATTTTGAACTGTGCTAGATGAAAGTAAAGTCAACAAGTGTCCAGCGAGATAAGCATGGCGGACGTACTCGAGAGGCTCTGACAGCAAGCTCTCTTCATGACTCTCCCATCTCTATGACCATCCTCGTCTCACAGACACAGACACGGTCCCTCGATTTCTCCCAGGCCTTCCCCTGCCCAAACTTGTCGCGTTGACGCGCTATCTATGCGAACCAAGTCCGAGCGTCGTTCAGTTTGAGGAGCCACCGTTGAAGGGAAAACTGAGGAATCTCCTCATCCAGAAATCAAATAAAAGACGAGCGAAGACTTTTGAAGCGGAGAGGCTTTGTATGAGATGATTTGGAATGTTGAACGTTGAACGTTAAGCTTGAGACGCGACGAGAGAAGAATAGTTTGTGATGAAGATGACAGTCGCGATGAAAGCGTTGACTGCCTCTTTTGGACTTGCGTATGTGGTGGCAGTGCTGCACCGACTCTTGCTTATCACTATCAGCAGATAGCTTACCCTGTCACTCTCCACTTTCCTGATTGAAGATTTGCTATCACTCTGTATTCATGCCGTGACCGAAGCACAAACGCCGAGGAAAGCGCCGGATGCCATACTACGGAGAACACATCGTTTACGGGAGCTGGAATTCGAGATGGGCACAGTAGCTAGTGAACGACTATCTCGAAAGCCCTTGGCGTTTCCTATGCGTGATATCCGCAGGAATACAGAATTTCGTTATATAACCTCCGCCCAAAGCCATGACACCGATATAGTGAGCCTGCTGTTTTACTCTTCTTCGTTCTCCTCAAGGCTTTTCTACAGGCCTAACGTAATCCTCAAGGCGATAGACTACCGGGTTCGGCGTTTGTCCAAGGTGAGTACGCTATGTCCTTTGTTGTTCGTCACAGACTAAACTATTTATTAGTATCCTGTCCGACTCCTAGCCCTTACCGGGACCGACATGCTACGCCCCATTTTCACCACTCTTTGGCCAGTGGCGATCCGATTTCCTTCATGATGCAAGCAAGTGCACTCGGTAACCTCTGCGCCTACCTACTGCTAGATCGGAGGTACCGATATTTATGACCACCGTCAGCCCAATAGACACATCGCCGGATCAGTGACAAGACTTTGCAGAACGCTTTTAGCGTTCGATGGACATCAAACACTGGGATCGGCCGACCTCCTTGCGGCGACCCATTGGTCAACGTTCAACCCTCCTCCCTCCTCGCTAACAGAAATGTCCACTATCCCTCTTTTCACCCACTGCCACCCTTGCCACCACCATCACTTGACGCACTGCCTCTCTCATATGCCAGTGTTGCTCGTATTCACCTAGGAAAGGCTTTCATTGACTGAAGACATGCACACGCAGAAGCATGTCCCCTCGCCACAGTTTTGTTCGGAATTCCTCGATTTTCACCTGCGGCTCCTCAGCTTGAACGGCACTCAGGTGATGCGTCAACACCATGGTGTTGGGTGGAAGGAGATGTGGAGATGGCCTGGGAGGAAGTGAGGCAACATTTTGGCGACAGAGAGACACGGGGAACGCGTCCCACCCTGCGTGACTACCGTCCAGGAGGTCAGTTAGTGAAGACTCGGAGGAATGACCACGCTGAGCGTAGTCGGCGTCCTTATGGTCGCTTTCAGCTCCAAGACGGCCATCTCATCTTCGAAAAAATTCCGCGTTTGCCGTTCTCTCCGCCACACCTTGGGCCGGTCTATCTTCCCGAACGTCAGTGTTTCCCAAGCTGGCAGCCACACGATGTTGTCGACGGTTCCTACAACCAACAGCTACAGGGTAGAAGCCAGGGTATGTTATTACCCTTCACCGCTACGTGGGTCGTCCAAATCCTCGCCTTTATCTTTCTTTATCTGACGTTTCTCTTCATCAGATTTCCTCTTCGCTTCTGTCTGCCTCCTCGTATTTCAGCTAGTAGAAGAACGCTTAGTATCACTGCTGTGGCTGTTTCTTATGCGACCGGTTGTCTCAAACGTGCAGATCGACTATTGAGAGTGGGCAGGTGTCGGGAATGGTGTATACGTCTCCGGGAGTACATTTTGGGGCGTCTTACCGATTCTATGCAGCGACATACCCCACATACTGAGCCAAGGTCAACATTACATGCTGTAGGATTAGAGCCAAGCGAATACATCAGATCAAGATTGCGTATATAACGAGCAACCAGCAGGACAAGTACAATCGGTCGAACACGATACGTATGAGAAGAGAAACGGAACCATAGGAGCGTCGTAGCCATACTTGTAGGACACAGCGGAGTCGGTTTGCGCATATTGACGGCCTACATGTATCGTCGACAGTTACTCCAATAGCGCGAAGGAAGACAAAAGACTAGGGAACGAGCCGGACCGGGGACTTGGCCCCTCAAGGCCTCAACGTCAACCCTAATCTGTTCAGTCTGAAAGCTTTCTTCATCCGGAGACGCCCACGCTTACAGAACCTCCCTTCTCTCGTCAAATTTTGCGGAGATTCTTGCATGCAACGGTAGGGGCTCCTCAATTTGAACGGCGCTTGGACGATATGTCAACGAGATAGTTTTGGGAAGAGGGGACGGGCAGGGAGGATGGGAGAGGTGGAGGACCGGCTAGTGGGAAGACGCTTAGCTTCGCTTATGTCGCCGTCATCCGGGCTCCAGATCTTCATACAGCCGGTGTGTTCAAACTTGCAATACGTCCAGACAAAGCTGGGGATTAAGTGTTAACAGGTTGACGCGGAGGTTTGCTAGTGAGATCTTGAGATCTTGAGACGTCGTGGAAGAGAGAGAAAGGGCAGTTTACGTGTAGAGCTTCTGCGGGTGAATTAGCAAATTCTGAATGTCATTTTTGGTGAGGGAACTCACGTGGACATGTGGGCGGGCTAGGCCACTTTGCAAGACGTTCGACTTCGGATGCCAATCCGTTATAACACCCAGTATTGATTAGGATATCCTTGCGTCCGTTACAGAGCTCACAACCTTGGGGTTGGTGAGCACTTCGAGTCGCTGGGCGAAACGCTAGGAACGGTCATTAGATTCGGTGGCTTTGCATTGGGAAGGGTTCGGAATCCTCTTGTGAAAAGACGCAGAGAGGATATAGAGAGACAAGAATGGTGGTGGTCGAAGCTTGTTGCACGGAAAGAGGACGGTATATCCCTTTCTCGCTGTCCATATCGCCGTACGCCTCGTCGCTGCTTGCCTGGGAAGCTGAGTCTGATATCTGGAAACATTGGACCGCGGCGGCGTAGTGGGGAGAACGGCGAAACCTGTAGTGCTTGATGGTGAGATGAAGTTTCGGCGGTGTGGAACACGGCAGCTGTGCGGTGAATGCAAGTAATTTCAATAGAAGAGTTCAGCGAGATGAGATTGGAGAACGTACTCAAGGACGCCGACCCTCTCTCTGCCTGCAAAATGCCACATTTTTTTCCTCGCTTCCCCTAGGCCATCCTTGACGCATCGAACCAAGTCTGAGCAATATTGTTTAGGTTGAGGTGCGGCCACCGTTGGGGTGCAAAGTCGAGGAATTGCTGCGCCAGAAAATCAAACGAGGCTTGGAAGAAGAGTTTTTGTTTACAAGAGGAGGAGCACGTCGAGGCTTTGTATGTGCGCGCATGCTCACAGTCGGATGGAGAGGACGATCCGAAACTCCGATCACAACTTCCCTTCCGTCTCCTACCGTCATCGAGGATTACATCAACAACACCCTCGTCTACGTTCACCTATAAGCCTCCTCTTCATCGTTCATTGTTTGCAATCCTCTTTTCACACGTCTTGTGTCCTTTGTGCCCAAGTCAACCATCCGTTTCTTAATCCACGCGCCATGGATGACCGGCCTCCTCCTAACTGTACCAGTCGTCGGTCTTCTTCATACCAACGCCTCCTTCCCATGCATGTTCATGGCTTCCAGCATTTTACGCTGACGACCTGATTGGCTGCATGCGACAAGAATCCGAAAGCAGACGGAAGTAAAAGACGCAGCAGAACGCAGAGGATGTTGCTTTTTTCTCAGCAGACGGTCCGTTACGGACCACAACTGCGAACCCTCATGCCAATCAATGAAGGAAGCGAGTGACGTTCGGTGAATGCCAGCGTCGCGTCACCAGCATCCAGTCTGTTACGGACGGCTCCAGGGTATGTCTACCGTTGTCATCTCGAATGCTGGACTCGTATTAACGCGACTGTCATCTGCAGTCTGTTCGTCGAGACGAAGAGGAATTCTTCAACTCTTGTTAGTCGGCAATGTCGTTGGAGCCCTATGATGTTAACCTGGCAATGGCATCCTCCGTCATGATGGGAGAAAAGAACAAGCCCGGAACAGCGCCCAGGATTCCCCAGACGACGCTTCAGCCCGACTCTGGCTTCCGTTTTCATTGGATGGATCCTCTCCCTTCCCACGACAGGATCTTCTTGGACCCACCCCCATGCCGTGATTGGGGTAACAAGCCCATCTATATCAGTTCCGCTATCTTCAATAAATCGGTTCATCCATGCAAGGTCAGACCTCATCAACCTTGCTCAGTCGCCTTCCGCGGCCGCGAGATACACTCCAAGGGACATTTCGATCCGCTCCCATTCAATCCCGATACCATGGAACTCGTACGCACGTCTGAAGGACGCGTCCCAGACGGCAGGAGGCTTATCAAGGGCAGCTACGAGGAGAATGGGATGCCGCTATACCACGGAGCGGCTGAATACAAAGGGCACAGAGCGCCAGGAAAGACGAGCCCTTATTTGTATGTCTCGCTATTTGTCTGGTGCTGTTGCTAGTTAATCTCTTCTTTAGAAACGGACGCCTCGTATCCTTTGACTGGAGTAAGCACTTGAATAGTACAAAGAACCATGAAATCTTGTGCGTACAGTTGTTTCAAACTCTACTAAGATTTGAAGCGCAGACTCAGTACTTGAACTCTCGATGGATCTGAGAAGTAGAGGGCGAATCGAGGGCGTCAATGCTGTAATGATTCTCCGGGTGTGAAACCACATCCAACCTCCGTAGTTAACGCCATCTCGCCCGCCAGTGACTCTGGCCCGTTTGCATCGTTTACATTGGGATGAACATACGATAAATAAGAGGATCCATTTAGAAAAGATTTCGGTACGTATACGTAGAGTCAAGGTAAAGTTGATTAATGACTTACTCGATGGGGGGTCGAACTTGCGTGGTCTGCGTGGCCACGCACCACTGCCGCCGCACTGTCACCTCGCAAGCGTGGTACCACGCAGGTGAACACGCTGCATTTCTAGTGCCCTTCACTACTTACTACTTCTCCTGACACACCCACCCAAGTCCTCCCTTCTCTGTTCAGGTAGCGCCTAATCTGTCATTGCAGCTACGTCTTTAAGCTGCTCAGATTCCAGGTTTCCCGAACAACTGAGTTCTCGGCTTCCACTGCTACGCTTCCGGCATCTCTTCATCCTGATATTCATCCCGGAACCTGTCTCATTGCCGGTCTCCCCTCTGCTCAACTCTTTAGTTATCTCAAATCCGAGAGCCCCCTCCCCCCCAAACCAAGAACAAGCATTTGTTGTATCGCATCCCAAATTTCATTCATTGGTTCCATTTGAATACTTGTTACCACCGTCATTCTTGTCTCCATTCATAATTCCGCTGCGCCAGCATGTCTATCCGAGCCTTGTTTATCTTGATGGGGGTTCTCGGGGCTGCGGTCTTGCTGACGATTGCCTACAAGGTTTTTTGGGCTGAATCCAGCAGGTCTCGACAGTATACCCTTCCGGTTCGCCGGCCACAGCAACATCGACCGGTATATCAGCCACCCCTTCGGCCTCCATCACCAAGTTATCGACCAACACCATATACCCCTCTGCTTCATCAGCAACATCAACCGGTATATCAGCCACCTCCCCGTCCACCGCCTTCATCACAAAGTCGATCATCACCACATACCCCTCCGGTTCATCAGCCAGAGCAACATCAACCGGTATTTCAGCCACCTCCTCATCGACCGCCTCCATCACCAAGTTATCAACCAGAGCCATGTACCCCTCTGCTCCATCAGCAACATCGACCGGTATATCAGCCACCTCCCCGTCCACCGCCTTCATCACAAAGTCAATCATCACCACATACCCCTCCGGTTCATCAGCCAGAGCAACATCAACCGGTATTTCAGCCACCCCCTCATCGACCGCCTCCATCACAAAGCTATCAATCATCACCGCATAGACCACCAACACCACATGGACCGCCAAAACACGAGGTATCACAGCTTCTTTCACAGTACTTCCCACTCACTGAAAAGTTTGAAATAGGACGACAACCAGCAAGACCACCCGAATGAATACTACGACGGCCTTCGTGTACGCGCCAATAAGGAAGGGGATGAAATGGCAAGATGCTTCGACAAAAGGCACAAGGCCAATATTCGTGGGGATCGCGCTGCAGCCAAGGACCTCTCAAAACAAGGGAAATCGGGTTCTTTTCATCGCTCTCACACTCTCCCCAGGTCAGTCTTTCGTTTTGTTGATTTTTAGTATCGCTCTTACACTCTCCCCAGACAGAGTGGTTCGTTTCAAGAGCTCTTTCGTGTACATCCTAGAGTTGCCACCCTACGAGACAACTCCCATCGACATCCCGTCTCAACCATGGCGCGAATGAATCTTTCACTACCTACTCCTCGATTGAGACACTCGCAGCCACGTCCAGGCAAGAGTAAACGTATTGAGTCATCACTACGTACACATAACGTTCCCATAACGAAGTCACCACAGTCTTTGGAGGCACCGCATATGTCGCCAACATGGGACACTGACAATCACGCTACCACGGATAGCAGTCAGCTCTTGATTGGTGGCCAACATGATGCTCTGATCCCCGGTGACTGTACAATGGACTACGGACTTCGTCCGCGTTACGCAAGAGGTTACCTGTGGCAAGACCCTGAGTCTTTCAGTCGACATACACCTGTGACGACAGCTACATGGACGGAGACACTGCCTCCGATGCCTGGGCCTCCCGCAAATGAACTGAACAATCGTCTCGCTTTAGGTACCATCAAATCACACCCTGCGCTTTTCGATATAGTCACCCCTATCAATATCACACGCTTCCGAAAACTTCTCGTTTCCCATCCAAATCATGAGCTCGTATCCTCTGTGTGCAGAGGTTTGGAGACTGGATTCTGGCCTTGGGCTGATACCAGCAATCCCGAATATCCTACTTCCAACGACAATTCTTTTCGTCCCCTCAGGAATCAAGCTCACGCGGATTTCGTAAGGTCACAAAGAGATAAAGAGATAGATCTTAGACGATTCTCTCAGTCTTTCGGGCCCGATCTACTCCCAGGCATGCACTCTGTCCCGGTTGGTGTGGTTTCTAAACCACATTCTGCAAAGCTCCGCTTGATTGTGGACCATTCCGCTGGAGATTTCTCTCCCAACTCCATGATTCCGAAACATGAGAGTCATGTTCATCTAGATACTCTTAGAGATCTGGGGAGAGCTTTAATACGTGCACGACGTATATATGGTAGGGATGTAAAGTTGGTCCTTTTCAAGTCCGACGTCTCTCAGGCCTACCGCCAACTGCCGATGCATGTCCTTTGGCAAATACGCCAAACTGTAGCTATTGACGGTCAACGATATGTTGATCGTTGCAATAACATTGGGAATCGCGGTGCCGGTCGCATTTGGTCCACTTTCTTTGGGCTTGTGCTATGGATCGCCATATTCATAAAGATGCTGACGGACATCTTTGTCTACGTTGATGATAGCTTTTCATGGGAGTTTGCGGATAAGAAGACATGGTACAGCCCTTATCACAAGCACCTCCCAACAAAACAAGCTTCGCTTCTCAAGTTATTTGACAAGCTCGGTGTCCCACATGAAGAAGAGAAGCAGCTGTATGGTGATATTCTGACCATCATTGGCTTCAATGTTGATCCAAATGCTATGACCATCACTATGCCTATTTCTTCCCGGCAAGATCTTATTGCCGCAATTCGGAACTTCGCCATTGTTGGTTCACGCCGAACCTTGCACGAATTTGATAGCTTGGCTGGTTGGTGCAACTGGTCATTCAATGCATACCCATTGCTTCGTCCTGGCTTATCAATCCTGTACGCGAAGAGGCATGGGAAATCACACTCATTCCAACCTATCTGGATCAATAAAGCTCTCTGTCGTGAACTTATTTGGATAGCTGAACATCTTGAACACATGCCCGGAATTCTATTCTTGGACTCGCTCGAATGGGGTATCGATCTCGCTGATATCAAAGTTCAAACCGACGCATCGTCCAAGGGTCTAGGTATCTGGTTACCTGACCGCATGACTGGTTTCTATTCAGAAGTCCCAAACAATGCGGACGATGGCATTTTCTTCAACGAGGCCCTCGCAGTGGTCTCTGCACTTTTAATCATGCTACGCCAGTTATCCCCAAAACCACGTCGAATCCTCATCTATACAGACAACACAAACACCGTCGACATTTTCAACTCTCTCCATGCCACACCTTTCTATAACCCACTGCTCATCACTGCTGTCGATGCATTGATTGAGCATAATGCTCAACTTCGCGTTGTACACATTCCTGGATCAAGGAATACCATCGCAGATGCATTATCTCGTGGCAACAACGCTCTTGTTTTTCAACACTATCCAAAAGCTCACCTGTCTGAGTTCTACCCCCCAGAGCTCAAGTCGGGTTCAGATGCTGTCAAATAAACTTTTCGCCGGAGTTACCAGTCCATACCCTGGTCTAGGCAAAAGCGATTACTGCATGCTTCCATCGTCATCCTTCCTCATTTTGCTTTATCAACTCTCATTCCATCACCATACTCAAAACATTTTTTATATAGCCTTTTTATGGTACTCACGCAATAATCACTCGCACTTGGACCCCATCGCTGATCTCAGGATGGGGTCGCGTCTCGGCTAACCTTGTGTGACCTGAGACCCTGCGTCCGCGCAGACGAGCGAGGCAATTAGAATCATAAACAGAAAATGGAACAGCTGAACAAAGAAGCGAGCAACCGGATTTATCTTGGTCAGTGCTATGTTCCATCCCCTTTGTACTCGATGTGAATGCTCATTTTCTCCGTAGAAAATAACCATGTAAGCTGGTTGCGCGTCACGTTCGTTTGGGATACTAATTCGGTTATCCAGAATAGAAAGCCTGGGGAGATTGACCTGCATGGCCTCTATGTCAAAGAAGCTATTGCATATACAGATACTGCCCTCGAAGAGGCGAAGCTTCGAGGTGACTCTGAAATTAGGCTTATCGTTGGTACGTGCAGGTCGCGCAAAGTCTTCCATTGAATCTGAAGTCTGTATTGTAAGTAAAGGGTTGCACTCTGAGGGGGGAGCAGCAAAGGTAGGACCAGCTATCAAGAACCTAATGCCCAAGTACGTCGGTGTACATTCTGCAACTAATCCAAGTTTGGCTAACCTGATTCGTACAGATACCAGTTAGTCGCAGAGTTTGACCCCTCAAATTCCGGTGTTCTTGTCGTCAAGCTTAATGGACTCACTCCGATCCGCCACCGCCAACTCTCAATATTTCCCACCGTCACTCCAGCGGCCGTCACGGTGGGCGACGAGCAAGCAATATTGGAGCATAGGAGAGCATGAAAACAATCCATCCCTAACTCTACTGCAAAGATATGTACCAGTAATATATCTCCCATGAAATGTAACTTATACCCACACACTCACCGGAGAGTAACTCAAAAATGAACCTGAGCTACGAAATGAGTCTCAGCTTGAAAGCGCAACATAACCTCCGTACAATGCTCACCGAGGAATCAACTGATCCTGATACATTCCCAGAATGTTACAGGATCACAGTCTTGTATGTATTATGTATGCGAAAGGTAACTTGAAGCGTGCGGAATAAATAAGAGACAAACGGAGTGCCACGTGGTGGCCAAGAATTGAATCAGTTGCATCGATCGCTGACCGGTCCCAACGTGTAGGGAGTCACCGTCGTCGTCTTCGGCTACCAATGGTGCCTTGAGGAATATCTCTGAGTTTGGACTCGAACTTTTGAACGTGGAACCTGAGCTTGAGCTTGAGGCGTGAAGAGTGAAGAATACTTTGTGATGAAGATGACCGTCGCGATGACCGTAAGCGTTGACTGCCTCTTTTGGACTTGCGCATATGGTGGCTGTGCTACACCAACTCTTGCTTATCACTATCACTGTCAGACCGTATTGCTCCCCGCTTTCCTGATTGAGGCCTTGAGGTTCAAACGTTCCGGACTCGTACCATGACTGAAGAGCGCATAAGTGTCGAAGAAACTACAGGACCCCATACTCCGGAGAATATATTGTTGACCGAGCTGGAATTCGAGATGGGCACGGATTCCAGTGACGATTATCTGGAGAGCCCTTACTATTGGATATTGGCAATTTCTACGTGTGATACTCACAGGACTAGAAACTTCCCATGATCCTTCTGCCCGAAGCCATGGCACTGATAGTGAGCCTGCTGCTTACTCCTTTTCTTCTTTCTCCTCAAGGTTCTTCTACAGGTTTAGGCTACTTTCAAGGGGATAGACTACCGGGTTTAACGTTTGTTCAAGGTGCGTACGCTACGTCCTTTGTTGTTCATCACAAACTAAACTCAGGTCTATCAGATTCGTGTCCGAATCACAACTCTCCCAGTGCTAGTGCTGACCGGTGCACCAATGCACCTAGTTGCCCTGTGTCCAGCTCCCGTCCCCTTTGGCCAATGGCGATCCCATTCTTCACGATGCAAGCGACTGTGCTCGGTAACGCTTGCACTTACCTACTGCCGTATGGGAGGTACCGATATTCATGACCTCCAACACCGGCACACGTTTATCTAACGCTCGATGGACATCAATCGTTGAGATTGACCCACCTCCTTGCGGCGACCCTTCAGTCAACGTTCAAGCTTCCTCCTTCCATGACAACCCTTCTACAGAGATGTCCACCATCCCCACGACCGCCTTTATCGCCACCATTACTTGACGCACTACCCCTCTCATACCCCAACGTTGAAAGGCATTTCTTGACTGAAGACACGCATACACACAAAAGCTTGTCCCCTCATTGTTCTTTTGTTCGATATCTTGATGTCGAAATTCGAGTCGATTTGCACTCGCGGCTCCTCAACTTGAACAGCACGCCGATGACGTATCAACACCCTGGTTTGAGGTAGAAGCAGATGTGGAGATGGCCTAGGGGGAAGTGAGGCATGATTTTGCAGACAGAGAGACACGGGGAACGCGTCCCACCCTGCGTGACTGCCGTACAGCAGGTCGGTTGGCGAAGACACGGAGGACTGACCGCGCTGAGGGTAGTCGGCGTCCTAAGGGTTGCAGCCATGGTTACATCCAGCTCCAAGACGGTGATCTCATCTTTGGAAAAGATCCTGCGTTTGCCGTTCTCCGCGCCACACCCCCGTGCACCTTGGACCGGCCTATTCTTTCTGAACGTCATGCTTACCTAGTACTTCCCAAGCTGGTAAATACACGGTTCCTACAGTGAAGAGAACATCAATAGTTACTGGACGGAAACCACGACAAGTTATTACCCTTCACCGCTACGTGAGTCGTCTGAGACCTTGCCTTTATATTTCTTTTGATGACGTCTCTCTCCCACCAGATTCCCTCTTCGCTTTTATCAGCCTCCTCCTATTTCAGCTGGTCGAAGGGCGCGTATTGTTGCTGTGGCTCTTTCTTTTGCGCCTGGTTGTCTGAGGCGTGCAGAATCGACCAATGAGAGTCGGGGAATGGTATATACGACCATGCACGTGCATGGAAGTATCCGTAGACACTTTTTGGGGGGTCTTACCGGTTGTACGCAGCGGCATACTGCACATACCGAGTCAAGATCAACATTACATTCGCGCTATCTCGTCTCTCAAATACTAGATGGGGTATGCCACATAAGCATGTCCGCCGGCTGTTCACTGGCATTGTGGTCCCGAGAATGGAGTACGCACTACCAGTGTGGTACAGCCCAGTGATGGAAGGGGAGAAGAGAAGAACAGGTTCTGTTGGACTGGTAACGAGGCTAGCCAAACCTCAACGCCTCGCCTGCAGGATCGCAGCAGGCGGCTTGAGATCGGCAGCCACTGAAGCTCTTGAGTATCACGCTCACGTCCTCCCTACACAGCTACGCCTCAACCTAGCAGCATACAAAGCTACGGCACGCCTCTGCACACTTCCATCATCCCACCCTCTTGCGAAAACGGTTCTCCGGTGCAAACGGGTCCCCAGATTTCATCGCTCTCCGATACATAATCTCTTAGCGGCATTCGGCGACTTCCAGGCAACATGGGAGACAATTGAAGTAGGCCTGATGAAACGCGCGCCGCAAGACTCGCTATCGTTTACTATAGACGACTCGAAGGAGGAGGCTGAACATAGGGCTCGCTCTCTCCCCAAGTCCGGCGTGTACATCTACTCTGATGGGTCAGGGTACAAGAAAGGCATCGGCGCCGCAGCTTGGACAAAGAGACCGGACGGGGAAGTAACACGGCACCTGTTCCTAGGTTCCGACACCCACCACACAGTTTTCGAGGCAGAACTGGCAGGTGCAATCCTGGCCGTCGACATCATGAAGAGCATCCCCCGGTTAACGCGGGCGACGATTCTGCTAGACTCGCAAGCTGCCCTATTAGCACTGAAGGGTGGCAAGACGAAGTCAGGAAGACACCTAGTCGAGGAATTTCACCGACAAGTGACGAGGCTGCAGAAGAAGAGGTCGACTCTGCACATCACGCTGCAATGGGTACCGGGACATGTGGGCATTGAGGGGAACGAAGCAGTCGATGAAGAAGCGAAGTTGGCGGCACAGGGTAAATCATCACCACTGCATGACAAGAGGACCAGTTTAGCGGTACCGCTTCCTTGGAGCAAGTCAGCCACGATTGCCGCCTACGCCAAACGTATCAAACAAGAATGGACAACGCGCTGGCTCACCTCACCCAAATGCCGCTTCCTGAAGAAAATCGACTCCTCGCCACCCTCTGCCAAGACAACGAAAGTCTACGCTACGCTCACAAGGCCAGAAGCCAGCATCCTGACCCAACTTCGAACGTCGCATGTTGGTCTAAACGCACATCTCCATCGCATGAAAGCAGCGCTATCTCCGAACTGCGATCTATGTGGGGTTCCCGAAACAGTGTCCCACTTCCTGCTCTCTTGCCGCCGATATGCAGACGCCCGTCAGAACCTGAGACGCCGGACCAGAATTGGAAACCTCCAACTACGCCACTTACTCTCCATCTCGTCAACGAATATCCATGCCACACTCGCCTTTGTACGCCGGACAGGACGCCTCGTGGACTTCAACCTGGCTACATCAGCAATTTCGCATCCATATAGAGGGTATAGGCGATATAGGCGGTATAGGGAATTTTGGGTGTATGCGCAGCCTACACCATCTATAACACCTATACCACTATACACCTATAGGCAACCTATGTCAACTTCATGTAAAGAAGTCAGTGCAGGACTTCAAACACAGGATAGCAACAGTGAATGACTAGAATTATATAGCTGAGGGTGTATGACAATGGAAAAAAAGACCGGAGCGCCGAGAGCATTGAGCACGTCCCCAAAATGGAAGTGGCCTGTGCGCAATCGCGTCATATGGTCACGTGTAAGTTGAACTTCGCATCGATTTTCATTTCGATCGTTACTCTTCTCCCACTTCTTCCTCCTCTGTGCTGTCTCCTTGCCCTCCCATCTGTACAGTGCTTCGGCAAGTCGCTTTTATTTTTATTCTTCCAAACTACATGAGCTATCTATAGGCTCTGGTCTCGCAACCTCATCAACAATTGGACGACATCCTGAATCCGGAGCTATGCAGGAGTTCCAAGTCTCCTCTGTCTCTTCTTTGCCGGTCTTTATACTCTCGCTATTTACTCTGTGCCTCACTGACTCAGACAGGAAGTTGTGTGGATTGTGGAGCGCCTGAAAGGCTTGAGGCAGAGATAGCGGGAGACATTGGTAGTGAGGTGTGCGAATTCTTTCCCTTTTTTTTGACTTATTGATGCTATGTGCAGGCTAGATCAACGGCGGCCATCCCTATTCTTGTGGTCATGCCGGATGGGAGCGAGCAGTTCCGGTATGTGTAGCATCTCTCACTGTAGAGTCGACGTTGACCTTGCCTACCATAGGGACGTTTCCTCGTTGCTGCGCATCTTTTTTCGTTTCTCCGCTTTTACCATGCAAGTTTTCAATGTGAGTTGTCATTTCATGATGAGCAGCCACATATTCACACCATGCTAGGTGATATTGTCCAACTTGATAAGTATGTCAGTAAGGCTTCGGTTCACAGACATTATGCTTATCGAGATTTGCTGTTAAGTCGGAGGGGCGAGTAAATAATAGGTCTGCATTAGATGTATCTGATTTGTAGATGTGTAGTGAATATAATAACCATTGAACATCTATGTACTGTGTTAATCTCAAAAATTGAATGATGAGCTGTATTGAAATATTCCGGTTCAGCTGCCTGCATAGGGCCAAATACAGTGGGTATAGGGCAAGCGTAGCCCTATGAAAATGGGTATAGGAAACATGCATGTCCCTTATAGCCCTATACTGTGTTATAGGGTATAGAGTGCTATAGCTGCATGGTTCCTATACCCTCTATACCATTTGTGAGATTGCTGATGTACAGACGCTCCTCCCCCGTAGAATGTAGCCCAAGCCGGCCAAATGGACCTGTGCCTTTGGGCATGCGAGGGGGAGGAAATTACAGCCTCTGGCTTGTTTCCTCCCACCTACATGGTGGAGGAAAGTCCCTTCCCCATGCTCCCTTTATAACACAACTAATCCTATCCTTCCTATTATATGACCAAGCCCCAAGACCAAGCATCACGCGACCCACCCAGCCATAGCCTCCTCCCCCGTGGAATGTAGCTCGACGGAACATCAAGTTGTGCCTCGGGCATGCGAGGGGGAGGAGCGTGTTTCGCAGACACCCTCCTCCCACCTCCGCCATGGAGGACAGTCTAATTTTCTCAAATCTAAGACCGGGTACTAACATGGTACCACCCCTCAAGTGCTACGAAATCATATGCGATCCCCCTTCCACGAAAACGACGCGATCCCCACTCACACATCTTCATCAACAAGGTTTTACACCTACGGGTCCATACGACCACCAATCCATCTCGCCCAAGCAGACGAAACGCAACAGCACGACACTCCTTTTCTTTACGCAGACCCTCACTTTACACATTTAGTATACACACTAGATACAGCAGCTTAGAAGTTTACCAAAGCACCAGACCAAGAAATACCGCGTAGTGTTAGATAGTAACCAGATGTATACATACGCCCTAAAGGGCGTGAATACTATAAACGGGATATCATCATCATGTATAGTTAGAGCCAGCCCAATATATCAGAATTAAAATTGCATTCGTAGAGATAAATGTAAACGAAGAGAATGAGTAACACAGAAGATAGAGCGGTAAGCACACAGAATAAATAACGAGATAGCAGTACCATCAGTACAATCCGGTCAACCACGATACGTATGGGGAAAGAAACGGTGCCATAGGAGCTTCGTGGCCTTTGCTGCTGGAGTTAGTGTGCGTGTAGTGACGGCCTCGTTGACAGATGCCCCAATAGTATGAAGGAAGACAAAAGACAGACGAAAAGAATAGCTGGGAAACGAGCCGGACCACATATAGCGTGCACAAACGCATGAATATTCCTAGTCTGTTCATCCAGCGAAAGCTTTCTTCATCCAAAGACATTCACGCTTACAGAAGCTCCTTTCTCTTGTCGACGCTTTGCGGAGCTTCTTGGTTGGTACTACATCCAAGGGTAGCAGATCCCCAATTTGAAAGGCGCTTCAGCGGGAAGAGGGAATGGGCTGGGAGGAAGGGAGACATATTGCAGGCGGAGGATCGAGCAGTGCGAAGACGCTTAGCTTCGCTCATGTCGCGGTCATCTGGGCTCGAGTTCTCCATACAGATATTGTGTTGGGATTAGATGTAACTGGTTGACGCGGACGCGTCGTGAACAGAGGGAAGGGGCAGTTTGCGTGTGGAACTTCTGCGGGCGAATCAGCAAATTCTGAATGTCATTTTCGGTTGGGGAACTCACGGTGAGATGTATGTAGGCGGGCTAGGCAGCTTTGCAAGACGTCCGCATTCCCATACTAATCTGCTGTAACGCGCGGTATCGTAGGACATCATTGTGCCCGTTACAGAACTCACAGCCTTGGGATTGGTGAGCACATCGCCTGTCAAAGTCGACTGGGCTGGAAGCTTACTAGAACGGTCATAAGCTTCGGTGGCTTTGTGCTGGGAACGGTTCGGAATCCTCCTGTGAAAAGACGCAGAGGGGATATAGGGAGACTGGAATGGTGTTGGTCCTCTCCTTCGCGCTCCAGATGAGCCAACGCAGCCTGCTTGAGACACTTGTTGTACGGACGGAGTGACAGGGGAGTAGCTGGTAGACATGTCGTTGGACATCGCCCTTTCTCGCTGTCCATATTGTCGTACGCCACGTCGCTGCTTGCTTAGGAAGCTCACATTGGACCGCGGCGGCATAGTGGGGACAACGGCGAAGCCAGTAGTGTTTGATGGTGAGATTTTCGTCTTGGAAGGTTTCGGCGGTGTAGAACTGCAAGTAATGTCGATAAAAGTAGTAGTGCGAGATGAGAATAGCCGATCGCAACGTACTCAAGGACGCCGATAGCATGGTCCACCCTCTCTATGCCTGTAAAATGTCACATTCTGTTCCTCGCCTCCTCTGAGTCTTAGGGCAGCCCCTGAAAATTGACGTGTCAGCTATGCGAACCAGAGCTTCGTTCAGGTTGACGTTAAGGCCTAGGAGCGGCTACCGTTGGGGGTGCAAAGTCGAGGAATCGCCGCGCCAAGAAATCAAAAGCTTGAAGGAAGAGCTTTTGTTGCGTACGCATCCAGACGAGGAGGGCTTCGAGGCTTTGTGTGTGCGCGCATGCTCGGAGTTGGATGGAGAGTGCGATCCGAAACTCCGATCACACCTTCCCTTCCGTCTCCCACCCGTCATCGAAGACGACAACGACAACACCCTCACCCTAGTCTGAAGTTGGTTCAATACCGGAGATGGGATGGTGGACTACCTCTGTCTCGACCTTCCCAGGAAGGAACTCGCTCGTTTCCTCTTGATTTCGTGTCGTAGAGAGAAGTGGACCCCCCCCCCCCCCCCCCATCTACGGTATTCGTTGTGCCCCGACATGGCGTGGTCATTTTGGGTTGGCACCGCCAGCAGAGTCCGCTACGCCTAATGACATTATGGATGTATGCAGGGCTATTCCATTTCCCATCCTCCGACGCACTCACTAGGACCTTCCGATGCTCCAATGCGATCATATCATCCTCCTGGTCGACGGCTCCGTGTTTCGTTTAATCATACTCGCTTATTCCTGCCCGGCAGCTCCCATCGCAATGCAAGACAAATGTTCGAGCCTGACCTGAACAAAAGGTTTACAGTAACAGAGCCCATTCCACCACCATCACCCTAGAATTCGTCTCCTTACACTAGCACCCGACGGGCCTTCTTTCAACACCCCAACAATGGCGACACTTTAACTTGGGCGACTGTCGGAGTCTGCTTCGCATAGATGGCGCGCCACCAAGAGGAATGGACTAGGAGAGAGCCCAGGAGGAACAAGATTCGGCATTGTGCTGCGACTCTAGTATGTTCACGATCCTCGTTCTGTTAACTTTGCACTGATATCACTTTTATCTACAGTTTATAACGGATAATATCAAGACGCAGGAGCTCTTCGCATGTGTATCGCTGTCCTCCTTTCACGTATCGTAGGTGGTGAACTCTCACCAGCAGTACGAGAACGCTGAGGTCATCCCGCCGGCTCTTCATCTTTCGCTTCTTCATTTCCTTAGTAATATCCACCGCCGACTGCTGCCAAGAACCTTTTGCTAACGTGAAATGTTCAACTCTATACGTGAAAGGCAGAATGACGATTCCAACATCGAGAACATCAATTACAGAATGGAACCCAACCATAGCTTGCCCATATACTATAACGTGGCACCATGTTAGTTTGATCGCTTACCTCCCAATTGCTTCAGTCTCATAGCAACGCCCACATCAAACGCTTCCCCACCCACAAGTACATCTAATCCGCATCCCTCGATCCATTACGCTAGGTGAGCGCCGGGATGTTTCTTTTCTGCGGCGACTCTGTAATTCTGTTTCCCAGCGGTGCAATTCATGCGAAGGGGCACATTACGGTGACTGCCGGAAACTCGTATACAATCTACGGCGAGTTCAGCGCTCCAACAGTAGTAGGCGCGTGGCCTGCATTCTGGTTGACGGTAAGCTCATTGAACGCAATGTGGCACAGAATTTAATCCCTCCTCTCCTTCACAGGCAGTTGCGGGTTGGCCACCTGAGGCAGACATCGGCGAATGGAAAGGCACAGCCAATGATTGGTACAACACGTTTGCAACACGTTCAACACGTCTTCAGTAGTCAAATCGACTCTGGTGGGCTGGCCGACCGATCTGTCCTTCCACTCACTCAAAGCGGTTCTCACTGCGGAATCTAACGGGGATGATGTGAAGATCGACTTTTACATGGACGGTGAATTCAAGGTCACACAGTATGGTCAAGGGTTTGTTGGGAGTGCTTTGTATTTAGTTCGTCGATCGCCTTCCTTCTCCTTTGGTTCTTCACTCGTTTTGTGCTCCGTTTCTTATTCAGGATCATTGATTTGCAGGTGTGTTGGCTTCTAAGCTTAGAATCGGACGCTGTGCTTATTGGTAAATATCAGATGGAAGGCAGTTCTGTAACACCAGGTCCTAAAGGGACGACGACGTTCAAGATTCGGAATGTTGAAGTGACTCGAACTGGGTCATAGCTATTCATTGCGAGATTACTCGCGATATTAGTTAAGATACATATGCAATGCATCTGGTTGAAGTGATTTGGGCGAGATAAGGATGGATCCTTTCATTTGTCCCTTGAAGCAAAGCTTGATTGACAGATGTTTCATGTTCATCAAAATGTGATGTACACCTCGAGGCTTCCACTCATGTCTAAACTCCGAACCTGCCGTTCTTTGTATACGTTCTGTGAGTGTGAACGGTGTAGGAGGAAGGCGCTTAGCAGTCCTGTTCATATCTTTGAAATCATTGGACAATACAGAAGGCGCATAAAGGCAGCTGATACGGCTTTGTTCGTATATAAGCCATCAAGCAACACCATTGCGAGACCAGCACCCCGCGTCTCTTTGATACTGCAAGCAACTTACAGAATGCGTCTCTCTCCTATCTTGACATCCCTTGTTATGTCTCTGGCCCTTGCGCCTCAAGCCCATGCAGGCCCAATCGCCTATGGCATATGCCAAACCGGTGGGTAGGAATGTACAGCCTGGAAGCGCTAACTGATGGCAAAATCCAGGCTGTAATGTACTAGCTGTTGCGTGCTATGCAGCTGCTGGATTCACCTTTGGGACAGTCGCAGCACCTGCTGCACCTGCTGCAATTATCGGCTGCAACAGTGGACTCGGAACGTAGGTGGTTCCGTTCTTGTGATTGTCCTTACGCCCACACATGTATCCAGATGCTCTGCTGCATGTGCTAGTGTAGCCCTGCTTGCACCGACTCCGTGAAATATTGCGTTGTAGTACTACTAGTAGGATGTACACATTTCAATCTCGAGTTATGAATGTATGATATATGCACCGAAAGTCTGCGTATCCAAGCATCAGCCTCATACCGAAAGAGGAGAAGAAACTTCTGTCGCTGCGATCAGCACTTCTATCTCTGTTTTTCTTAGTAGGCTATCGAGGGATAGCTTAGGGAATAGAAATATGTGAACATCGGCTTGACCATGGAAGGCCAATTTACTATCATAGATGAACGCGTATACCTTCAAAGCTTGATGCTTCTGTGAAAGCACTGAGTTCGGTGTTATTCATCTATGAGTCCTCCTGTATCAGCCACCTTGCGACGTCAGGAAACGTTCTATACTTCCATGTGTTTGAGAAGTGTCAGAAATATCAGACGATACACATGAAAAGTGTGTCTTCATTATATAAATGACGTCTTCCTCGAATAACGACACCCGAAGAAAGGACCCGGAAGTGTTCCATTGTCTAGAAGCCCACTGTTATCTTAGCAGGTGTATCAGTACTACAAGAGGAGCGTATCGCCGTCCAGTAGGGTGATTCTCGCAAGATTTCGAGACAGATGTAGCAAAGTTCCCTCATCGCTTCAGTCAAGTAGCCAGCGCACAGCTGAGGAAAGCATCTGAAAGAATTTCAAGTATCAGATATCCATCCTATGCATCGAAAAACATTGGGGCTTGATGCGTAGACCATGCGAGGGACATGGCCGTCGTCGTGAGGTTTACAATAGGGGCCTTGATACCATATATAGGTCGCGCGAAAAAAATATGCTGGACGCGTGTCGCGTCCAGTGATCAGCTTAACCGTCACCTTCACACTACGATGTCAGGCCCGACAGACTTTGCCATAGCTGTCCCGTCTGAAGATCCCCAGAAGAAGAAGAAAGAGGAGTAAGATGGTGAAAAGGACAAGCAGGAGGGATCATCGAAGCTGAAGAAGGATGGGAAGGACGGGAAGGAGGAGGAGGGGGAAGAGCTGGTGCGTTTCTATTTTCTTTATCTCTACAAGTCCTGATTTTCTACCTTGCAGTCAGAAGAAGATATTCAACTGCGGACTGAGCTGGAAATGCTTGTTGAACGGTTGAAGGTGCAGCAAGTTCATTGCCAAGTCGTCCATGTCACTTCACTTGGTACATAGGAATCGAATACCGACCGCTATCGACCGGCCTTGGAGACGCTCAGGACACTCATCAGGACTTCTACTTCATCGATGACATCTGTCCCGAAACCTCTCAAATTCCTTCGCCCACATTACCCTGAACTTCAAAAGCTGTATGAAACATGGCCTGCATCCGAGGACAAGGTGCGCCGTTTTCAGTGCTTTTTCATACCATAGGAATGACTTCTTTCCTTGTAGAGCTCGTTCGCAGACATTATGTCTGTTCTTGCCCCTCCGCTATTGTCTTCTATCGGCTTCTCTACGTCCAGCTGATTCGCTTCTCGCTGACCCAGGTACATGGGGCCACGAATACGTTCACCACCTTGCGGCCGAGTTGGGTGAAGAGTTTGTAGCACAAGAGCAAGGAGACCTTGAGCCGCCAGAGAAAGGCAAGGAGAAGATAGAACCCATTGGGACCATTGAGCAGTTACGCACCATTGGAAGCTTTCTTCTTACACACAACGCCGAGCCTGATGCTGTCGATCTTTTGGAGGAACTGGAAATCGTGGACCAGATTGCAGGTCTGGTGGACGACAACACTTATGGACGAGTATGCCAGTATATGGTTCGGTGCACCTCATCCTCATTCCTCCGCACTCATTTGTTGATCTGGCGTTCATAGGTGTGTAAACCTCCTCCCTCCACCCGATGACACTCCGTTCCTGCAAACAGCGCATACCATATATGTGCAGCAACACAAGTTCCCTGAAGCTCTTGCCTTGGCAATCCGATTGGGTGACCCCATTCTCGTGCGAGAAGACTTTAATGCACCAGAAAACCCGTACGCTCGTCTTATTCTAGTCATTAACGCGTCGTGCCTGAATATCTATTGCAGTCTAATGAAACGACAACTGGTATTCCTACTCGCGCGAGCCCAAGTTCCTCTGGACTGGCTTAAGCCATCTAGTGAAGAGGGCGAGGGCGAAGACATCGACTTGGACGAACTACCCGAAGATCTCGTAGAGTGTCTAAGCAACACCCGTTTGAGCTCCCATTTCCGGGAATTCGGTAAAGAGCTTGGTATTTTGGATCCAAAGAGTCTCGAAGATGTCTATAAAACGCATCTTGAACCTACGCGTAAGCTCCAGACGTGTGATAGTAGCTAAACGGTGCTGATTGTCGATTAGGACCCGGGGCCCAACCTAATGTGGACACTGGATTCTGCTCGTGCCAACCTAGATGGGACATTTGTTAACGCGTTCGTTAATGCTGGGTTTGGAAACGATAAGCTCATGGTAGAGGCCGAAGAGGGTAACAGCTGGATTTACAAGAACAGAGACCACGGTAAGCGTCCAATAAGTCTCATTGTTGCAGAAACTGAATCGTGGTAGGCATGATGAGCGCTGCTGCTTCCCTTGGTCTGAGTCTGCTATGGGATACTGATCTGGGCCTTACTCACATTGACAAGTATACGTATTCATCGGAGGAGTATATCAAGGTAGACTCTCATCTTCTCAGTAACTATCAAACTGATGTTTTGTTCAGGCTGGTGCACTCTTCGCCATGGGTCTTCTAAATTGTGGTATCCGAACAGAAGCAGATGCTGCCATGGCCCTACTCGGAGAATACATGGAAAACAAACCTCTATCCCTCAAAACCAGTGCTATTATAGGTCTTGGAATGGCCTATGGGTGCTGTAATTGGCTAATTTCTTCTTTAGGACTGGATGCAAGGTAACCGGGGGCGATGCTGAGCATATTGTTTACTCCGACTATGAAGTCTTGTGCGTACTAACGATTCCTCACACTCCTTTGAAGTTTGTTTACATAACTATATCTCCAGGTGCTGGAAGTAATGGCGGAAGTGTACAAAATGAGCGATGCAACAAATGGATTTAGTTTAATATCAACGCAAATCATTTTATTCAGATGGTTAAACGTACGCAGCGACGGACAGGCCGAGGAGACGCATGAAACCGGAAAATTTTCCTTAACACGCGGACAGGGATGCAACATGCCACTGGGAATAGGTGCAGGAGGGAGGACACGTCGAAGGGACGTCATAGTAAGAGAATACATCCACGTTAAGGCAGACTACGCGATCATACCATCTGTGAAGCTATTCTATGGCCTAATCTACGCCGCCGCGTAACTCGTATATATGTCGAATCTTCCACGAGCGACACCAACAACAGAGATACGTTGCAGATGGTCATCGACAGCCCGTTTCTTGGTGTTATCAACCGGCACTATTGACACGCCATCACCAAATCCGTAGGTGTTGTTGAAAGACAACGTGTTGACGGAATCGTCGCCTTCCCCTGCACCGACCAGGCGCGCATCGACCCCGATCTGCGAAATGTAATCGCCGGAAAGATAGCTGGGGTAAAGTCAGGCCAGAAGCTCTCGGTCAAAACGAAGCACAGATACATACCAGTTGTTAATTGAGATATTGAGCTGTCCCGTGTGGTCGATGTCACGGTTTCTGCGTTGCACTGACCGGTTGTATGCTGGCGTGTGAGGTCCTGCCGCAGGTGAAGTATCCGGCACTGGTTGCGAAGACTGTCTGGGGCCAGCCGGATATCGGCTTCCAGCCCGGATCACCTCTACATATTATCATGCGTAGCAATTGATAAACATTACGACGTGTGACTAGCAGTAACATGGCCGGCAATGTATACCTGTGGAGGATTGGCTGAAGAAGCTGATAAGAGGAGTTAGCTTACGGCGGAGACAATCTGAGAGACTTTGAACGATGGCGATAGCTCTATTTTCTTATGCATGCGAGTGATCTGCATGTGTAAGGCGAAGACGTGTAGGCAAGCCTTGGGTGGACTTCGAAACCGTGAAAGACCGCAGTCGTTCGCATTATACACGTCCCTCCCACCCTTCGTTTGTACGCCGGTTCGAGTCCAATAGAATCCACCAAGGACATTCAAACATGACTGGGTGAACGTTTACAGGAGTGGATCCGCGAGCCTACTATCTTCACATTCTGTGAAGAACGTGCTTGAGGGTCCGATGGTCCGAGAGGCAAGTCGCATTAATTGGAGATTGGATCACTCAGTAGACTATAGCGGAAATGAACACGGCTGAAAGTGGAACAGAGGGAAAGGTACTAACCATCCCAAGCACATTCTCATCCCTCCGCTTAGCTTCGCTCATGTCGCCGTCGTCTGGGCCCCAGATGTGATCTGAAGTCAGACTAGGATCCTCTTGTTGCATAGCACAGCAGGATCGACAGACATAGTGGTTGGGGTATCAGAGCACTTCATCAGGAGGTAGAATTGAAACTACCTGGGGAGGAGGACAGTCGGAATGGCCGGCGCAGTATCAGAATCCTGCTGAGACCAGGCGAATCATATTGTTCTTGGCTGGATGACGCGATGGGTTGAAGCACGCCGATTAAAGCTTGCAAAAGAAACCATAGCGTGCTGGTCTGAAATCGTGGTTAGTGTTCGGTCCATTGTACAGAGAGGATGGTGAGCTTGGCGAGTGGTGGGTAGGCATGCCGTTGGAAAAAAGACAGAGCTGTTTTCTTGCCGCCCATATCATCGTTCGACTCGTCGCTGTGGGCTTGGCAATCTGAGTCTCGTATTTGGGAAATTTGGACTGGTCCAAGATGCACGACGGTGTTGGGGAGAAGGGTGAACAGAACATTATTTGATGGTGAGGTCGCCTTCGAAAGTATATTTTGCAGTGTAGATCAAGGAAACTGAGGAAGTGAGGGACGACGAAGAGACGCAATTGTCGCCGTAAAGCTATTGGAACGATGCGTTAAAGGAGATCGCCAAAGAACGAATTTAAATGGCTTCTCCTTGAAGTTGTTGGAATGTGATAGCAACGTCTAGCTTCTCAACGGCCTGTTCCTACCCCAGACACCGAATGAGCATTGTGCATTATACGAATATATGTCGATAACAGTTCAGCAAGATGAGAATAGCGAACGTACCCGAGAGTACAGCTAAGGATGTTCTCTGTGCACAACTCTTTGACTCTACGGTCATCCTCGTCTCACGACCCGTCCTTCCTCTCCGCCTGCAAAATACCAAACTCTATGCCTTGCTCCATATTCTGATAAATGACGCGTCGCCTATGCGAAGTAGGTCCAAGCGTCGTTCAGGTTGAGGAGCAGCCACCGTCGGGGGTACAAATCGACGAGGAATCGCCGTGCCAAGAAATCTGACGAGCAAAGAGCTTCCATTTGCGTACGCATCCTCAGTCGAGCAAAGACAGGAACGTTGGTGGTCGATCGAGGCTTTGCATGTGGATCGGCAGTGCTAGTGAACATTTGGACAGCTTCTCCTTGAAGTTGTTGGAATACGATAGCGACGTCTAGCTTCTCGGCGGCCTTTTCCTACCCCAGGCACCAGATGAGCACCATGAACTGTACGACTAGATGTCAATAAGAATTCAGCAAGATGAGAATAGTGAGCGTACCCAAGAGTAGTGCAGCTAAGGGTGTTCTCCCAGCTGAACCATGCACAACTCTCTGGCTCTACGGCCATCCTCGTCTCACGGCCCGCCCCTCGCCTCGCCCACAAGATGCCAAATTCTCTGCCTCGCTCCGCCTTCTGCTCAAAATTGACACGCTAACGCGTCGCCTATGCGAACCGAAAGTCCAAGCATCGTTGAAGTTGAGAGTTGGGAGTGAAAAGTTGAGGAATCTCCACGCCAAGAAACCCCGACGAGCGAAGAGCGCACATCTTCAGTCGAACTGCTGGTCGATCGAGGTTTTGTATGTGCGTGCCCGAGTCGATGCCTATCTTCGACGCTGGACCTGGCGGGAAGACGGAAAGAGTTTCGATCTCATTCCCGATCGGTCTGATTGCCGAGCTCTCTTTCAAAAAGTGACTGCCAGAGCACGCTACTGTACTGATAACTCACAATTTCTCACATCCACGCAGGCCGACAATCGAGATAAATTGCACACTAAATATCAGATATATCAAGCCCTACAATACCATGAGACCAAAACAACCCCCTCAGAGAAGTCGGGTAACAGGCCTGGTCGATACCCAAAGAACATCGTATAAGAAAGTCCGATGATACCATATGCGTTTTGGCCAAATCAAATCAAATCGTTTCCACCTCTTCAACCGATATATGAAGCCTTGAGGCTTCCTGTGTTTTGAAAATCGAGCGTCCATGCTCAAGCTCGTATCGCAATACCAGGTCGTATGGAAGGCCCATCTTTACATCTGCTCCCTACTCAAGTCTTCGTCCGCCACAGTCTAACACCAAAACGACGAGCTGCGAGTGCACGTTACATGCGCCGGTCCTAGAATCTGCGCATGATGCTTTCGATTTTAATGCATTGCGAGGATTAGCCGACATGAAACGCGAGGATTATCGGGAGGTCGAGATGTGTATCTGGCGAAAGGTCAGTAAGTAATTGGGAGGTACCGGTAAGCACTTAAGCGATCAAACTGACATGGAGCCACGTTATATGGGCAAGCTATGTTTAGGATCCATTCTGTAATTGATGTTCTCGATGTTGGAATCGTCGTTCTGCCTTGCACATATAGAACTGAACATTTTCACGTTAGCAAAAGGTTCGCAGTCGGTGGTCGATATTACGAAGGGAATGGAAGAAGCGAAGAATGAAGAGTCGGCGGATGACTCCGACGTTCTTGTACTGCTGACGCGGGTCCACCACCTGCGATAGGTGACAGCAGGTTAGCGATACACATGCGAGGGACTCATGCTTCTTGATATTATCCATTATGAACTGCAGAGAAAAGCGATATCAGTACAAGGTCAACAGAACGAGGATCGTGGACATACCTAAGAGCCGTGGCACAATGTTCTTCCCAAGCCCTAAGCTCTCCCCCAGTTCCATCCTGTCACCTGCACGAACCAGGCCCTGAGAGTCGTTCAAGTTTGAGCGTCGCCACTGTCGGGGTGTGAAAAGCAGGACCGTCGGGTGCTAGTTGGAAGGATTCGAATTCTTGGGTGATGGTGGTGGAATGGGCTCTGTAACTGTGGATCTTTTGTTTAGTCCAGAGTAGGCTCGTTGGCGTTGCAGTGCGATGGGAGCTGCCGGGCAGGAATGAGCGAGTATGATGAAAGGAAACACAGAGTTGTCGGCCAGGAGGATGATATGATCACATTGGAGCATCGGATGGTCATAGTGAACGTGGTGAAGGATGGGAAATGGAATAGCCTTGCATACATCCATGATAACATTAGACGTAGCGGACTCTGCTAGCAGTGTCAACCCAAAATGACTAGGCCATGTCGGGGAGTAACGGATATCGTAGATAAGGGAGGAAACGTCCGCTTCTCTCTACTAGACGCGAAATCAAGAGGAAACTAGCGAGTTCCTTCCTGGGAAGGTTGAGACAGACGTAGTCCACCATCGGTATTGAAACCAACCTCCGACTAATCGTAACAGCGTCTTCGTGTAGACTCGGTGGAAGAGGAGCGGAACAAGGAACGACGCTGCAACTCTAGCTCCGGACCTCCCAATATGCATGCAGAAGTAGACGGGAAGAAATGATGGTGCAGTCTACTCGTATCATATGCGCCATACAAAGCAGATGAAGTGGATAGCGGAGTAGTGAATTTTCTGAGGTGTCGATATTCCTGCTCTAGAGAGTAAAGCCGTTCGTTCCAGCCACCGCCACCCAGAAGGAAGTACGTGTTCTCGGGTAGTGAGGATATCGTGCATTGGGGTGCCAGGCAGTGTAGGTGAAGGTGAACTGGGAAGGAAGGGGAGAAGGAAGATGGAGAGACGGGCATGACGGAATGGCGCTGAGGGCTCCGACGACGTTGCCGACAAACAGGCTCTCCTTGGATTCATTCATCACTGAAACTGCAGACGACAGTCGCGTCAATACGAATTCGGCGTTCGAGATGACGACGGTAGACATACCCTGAAGATGTCTGTAACACACTGGACGATGGCGACACGACTCTGGCAGTCAAAATATCACTCGCTCCCTTCACTGACTGTTGGTGATTAGCATGAGGGTGATGTTCGCAGCCGTGGTCCGTTGAGAAGAAAGCGACACCCTCTATACGCTCTGCCGCGTCTTTTGCTTTCGGATTCTCACATTATGAGAGTATGAATAAAGTGCTACAAAATCACATTAAAAAGACGGCCTTAGGTCATAATTAATAAGAAGCTTACTTTTGCATCCCACACGTCACCTCCCCATTTGCATGAATCGATGTACCAATCAGTCTTATCACGCATGTATAAGCCGGAGTATGTACACAACACCAGCGGCAGCGGCATTGAGAACCAACCAGCGTACAGAAAACGCCAAAGGAGTAAAGATTATCGTGACGTCGAGAGATCTATCCAGCGAGATGTCAGTAAGTAATTGGGAGGTAATGGACCAACTTACGTGGAGCCGCGTCATAAGCCATGGTTGCGTTTCCTGTCGCGTTCGTTTCGCATGGGTTGACGCTCTCGACTTTGCAATCATCATTCTTTAGCACGCTGGCTTCCACGTTTAGAGCCGAATAATTTTTGCATTGGCAAAGGGTTCACGGCAGCAGTCGGCGGTGGATATTACGAAGGGAATGGAGGAAGCGAAAGATGAAGAGCCTGCGGGATGGCTTTGACGTCTTTGTAGTGCTGGTGAGGGCTCACCACCTACGATATGTGAAAGGAGGATAGAGATACACATGTGAGAGATTGGTGCATCCTGATATTGTCCGTTATAAACTGCAGGTGAAAATGATATCAGTACAAGGTCAACAGAACGAGGATTGTGAACATACTACAGTCGTAGGCAATAGCACGATGCCTAATCTTGTTCTCCGCAAGCTCCCAGTTCCATCCTCCACCAAAGTTGTCATGGTCGCATCATCTGCACGAACCAGACTCCGAGAGTCGTTTAAGTTGAAGCCACTATTGGAGTGCGAAAAGCAGGACCGTCGGGTGCTAATGGAAGGAGCCGAATTCTAGGGTGATGGTGGCGGAATGGGCTTTGCGACTGTAGACCTTTTCTTCAGCCCAGGATCGGAAACTTGTCTTGCGTTACATTGCGGTGGAAGCGGCCGGGCAGGAATGAGCGAGTATGATCACGAGCCGTCGACCAGGAGGATGATATGATCACATAGGACCAAATGGATGATGGTTTTCGGTCGGGAGGTAGGTTGGAGGATATGAAAGAATTTCGACAAATGATTGCCGACCGCATCCGCTTTACACCGCCAAACTCTGCATGCGTTCATTGTAGCGTGCGAACTAGCGATACCATTCGGCAAAACCCACAATGACATCAACGACCGAGCCACGTCGGGACGCAGTGAATACCGTAGATGAGGGCGGTGACGTCCCCTTCACGCCACCAGACAAGAAGTCAAGAAACGAGGGAATCCTTTCTTAGGAAGGGTCGAGACAGACATAATCCAACATCCCATCTCCAGTATTGAAATTGACTTTGGCTCAATATCAATCGCAACGGCATCTTGTAGGCTCGGAGTAATTTTTTTGGGCTGACGAGCGGAACAACAGATGACGCTGCACTCTGTGGCGACTTCCTGATATGCATACAGAAGTAGACGGGAAGAAATGATGGTCGAAGCAGATTTGCGGAATGGTGAAATTTCTGAGGCGTCGATATTCCTGCTCTGGAGTGAAGCCGTATGTTCCAGTCACCGCCGCTTGGAAGGAGGTTCGTGTTCTCGGGTAGTCAGGATTTTGTGCATCGGGGTAGTAGGCGAAGGTGGACCAAAGACGAGGGAGAGAAGAGGAGAAGGGCGATGCAGAGATGGGCACCGCGGGATGGTGTTGAGGGCTCCACCGACATTGCCGAGTTGTTCGTGGTCGAAGGATTCCTCCTCCTTTCCACAAACAAACTGCAGATGACAGGCACGTCAATATAGATTCAGTGTTCGAGACGACGGCGACAGACATACCCTGGAGCCGTTCGTAACGCAGTGGATGCCGACCCTGGCATTCACCGAACATCACTCGCTTCCTTCACAGACTTCCGGTGTTCGCAGTCGTGGTCCATCGAGAAAAACGCTGCATCCTCTATGCGCTCTGCCGCGTCTTTTGCTTTCGGATTCTTGTCGCATGTGGACCAACCAGGTCGCGAGGGTCAAATGCCGGAAGTCATAAACGTACGTCGGAGAGAGGCGTTGGTATGAAGAAGACCGACTGCTGGTACAGTTAGGAGGAGGCCAAGAGACGGCAGGTTGATTTAGGCGTAAAGGGCATTTCATGTGGGCCAGCAGGTCATCGGCGTAAAACGCCGGAAGCCATGAATGTACATCAGAGGAAGGCGTTGTGATGAAGACAACCAACGGCTTGGTACAGCTAGTAGGAGGCCGGCCGTGCCTGGCGCGTGAATCAAGAGACGGATGGTTGACTTGGGTGTAGAGGGCAGGATAAGTGAAAAGAGGATGGCGAACAGTGCTAGTGAACGACGACCATGGACGACTCGGGTCCGGACTTGGGCACAAAGGACAGAGGACGCGTGAAAAAAGGATGGCGGAGGTTCGGTGAACGACGATCATGGACACGTCCAGAAGTGGCCTTGTGCATGTCTTCAGATGAGGCTTTGCTAGGTGGACAGGCGAGGGTGTTGTTGACGTAGTCGTCAATGACGGTGGGAGATGGAAGGGAAGGTGTGATCGGAGTTCGGATTGGCTTCTCCATCCGACTGCGAGCATGCGCGGACATACAATGCCTCGAAACGCTCCTCGTCTGGACGCGTACGCAAACAAAAACTCTTCCTTCAAGCTTATTTTGATTTCTTAGCACGGCGATTCCTCGACTTTACACCCCAACGATCTGAGCCTCAACCTGAACGACACTCAGACTTGGTTTGCATAGCCGACGCGTCGACGTGCAGGGGATGGCCTAAGAGGAAGCGAGGAACAGAATGTGCATGTTGCAGGCGAAGAGAGGGCTGACCACGCTATCGGTGTCCTTGAGTACGTCGGCCATTCTCATCTCGCTGAACTCTTTTATTGATATTACTTGCATCTCACTGACAGCTGCCGTGTTCTATACCGCTGAAACTTTCCAAGGCGAACTTCTCACCATCAAATACTACTGTGTTCGCCGTTCTCCCCGCTACGCCGACACGGTTCAATGTCCCCAGATATGAGACTCAGCTTCCCAAGCAAACAGCGACGAGCGATGTCCAACGACACTCCGTCCTCTCTCCGTACAATAAGCGCTTCAAGCTTCGACCACCAGCATTCCAGTCTCTCTATATCCCCTCTGCGCCTTTTCACAAGAGGATTCCGGACCCTTCCCAGCACAAAGCCACCGAAGCTTATGACTGTTCTTAGCTTTCCGCCCAGCCGACTCTGACAGGCAAAGTGCTCACCAACCCCAAGGCTGTGAATTCTGTAACGGGCGCAAGGACATCCTTGTCGATACTGCATGTTATAGATTGGCATGGGAATGCGGACGTCTTGCAAGGCTGCCTAGCCCGACCATATGTTATCGTGAGTTCCCTCACCGAAAATGACATTAAGAATTCGCTGATTCACGAGTCGCAGAAGTTCTACACATAAACTGCCCATCTCTCCCCTCCACGACCTCTCACTAGCAAACCTCCGCGTCAATCTGTTATAAACATCTAATCCTCAACTTTGTCGAGTTGCAAGTTCCAACACACTAACTGTATAGAGATCTGGAGCCCGGATGACGACGACACGAGTGAAGCTAGGCATCTTCCCACTGGCCGGTCCTCCGCATGCACTGTGTCTCCCTTCCTCCCAGCACATCCCCTCTTCCCCTTTCAAACTGCTACCGCTGAATGCAGGACCAACCAAGGAATCTCTGCAAAACGTCGACGAGAGAAGGAAATGTCTGCAAGCGCGCGTGTCTTCGAATGAAGAATGGATGAACAGACTAGGAAACTTCGTGGTGGAGAGGGCGTCGTGCACGAGCCTGGCTCGTTCAATCCCAGCCATTTTTTTCGTCTGTCTTTTGTCTTCCTTCGCACCTGTCAACGAGGCCGTCACTAACTCCAGCAGGAATGGCTATGAAGCTCCTATGACACCGCTTCTTCCCCCATACATGTCGAATTGGTACTGCTAGTTTGCTATCTCGTTATTTATTCTCTGTGCTCACCGCTCTCTCTTCTGTGTTCGTTTACACTTATTTCTACGTATGCGATTTTGATCCTGATGTATTGGGTATGTCGCTGCATAGAACTCTTTTTTAAATAAACAGGCGATTTGTTGGCATCCATTTTCGTGCGCGCGACACTCCTCTCCTTTACACGTCCCTTCGATGTTGCACATTGAAGCAGAGAAGATGTAGTAGAAGATGGAGTGAGATATTGATAGACACGCAATTGATAAGGGCCTTTTGGCGTAATCGAATATTCACCAATTGGAAGTTTATCGATCTCGGTTCGAATCCGAGAAGGTCCGTGTAGCTCTGCCTGAGTTTATTGGATTTTTTTAATCGGGGCTGAGAGTCGAGTAATGAGCAGTGACACTGAGCACTGCGACATGCGTAGTTAGTACCGGAATCTCGGGTTCTTCTGTTACTGTTCTCAATTTAGTGTCCCCACTGTCAAAAACAATACAACATGACACCAGCCTCTCGTTCAAGTCCCAGAGCCGTGAGATGAACAGCAAGGCCAAACGGGACTACGAGGAGCGAAAGCCGGATACAATTATCGTAGGTAACATTCACACCTTCTGTTCAAAACAAAGAAAGTCGCCTCTGCTTGATTACTTCCAGCCCATGAGCATACAGTACAGGCATAAGTCACAGTCATAGCAATGATACACTGACTTTTCTACACAAGCTGAAATACGAGGAGGTGGATAGAAGCGAAGAGGGGAGAGAAACGTCACAGAAAAAAAGATGAAGGCGACGATTTGCGTAGCGGCGAAGGTGCTGTGACTTCCAACCTGTAGCTGTTGACGTTCTTTACGTTGTAGGAACCGTCGACGACATTCAGCTTGGGAAGCCTGAGGTTCGGGAAGAATATACCGGTCCAAGGTATGGCGGAGAGAACGGTAAGCGCGGGATGTTTTTCGAAGAAGAGATGGCCGTCCTTGAGCTGAACGTAGAGATGGTTGCAACCCTTGGGACGCCGACTACCCTCAGCGTGGTCAGCCCTCCGAGTCTTTACCGGCCGACCTCCGAGTCCTACGCAGGGTGGGACATGTCCCTCCTATCTCTCTGTCTGCAATATGCCGGCTCTGCATCTCCTTCTACCCCAGACGCGTCATCTGAGCGCAAAGTTGAGGAGTCGCGGGTGCAAACTGAGAAATTTCCGTACCAAGATATCGATGACGAGGGGAGGGGAGTGTGTGTACGTGTCTTCAGTCGAGAAATGCTCTTCATAGGCGAATACTTATACGAGGAATGTAAGTGAATGAGAGGGGCAGCCCATCAAAGGACAGCGGCGGGTAAAAAGGGGGATGATGTTGTCGTAGAGTTGTACGTTGACCGAAGGTTTGCCGCAAGGACATTGGCTGATCCCAGCGATTGATGTCCATCACGCACTAGAGGCGTTCTGCAGAAACGCATCATTGATCCAGCGTTGATTATATTTGACATGCCGCTGTGGGAGGTCGACCGGTCATCCGTACAGCAATAGGTAGCGCAGGCGTTACCGAGCAGTCACTGGCATCGTAAAGGAAATGGCGGTGGGAGCTGGACACGCGGTAACTGGTGCATGGGCTAGCACTGATTCAGACATAAAAAACTGAAAGACTATTTGGTTTGTGACGAACGATAAAGGTCGTAGCGTACGCACCTTGAATAAATGTTGAACCCGGTAGTCTCTCCTCTTGAGAATTACGTTAGTCCTGTAGAAGAGACTTCAGGTGAAAGAAGAAAAGGAGTAGAGCAGGAAGCTCACTATTGGTGTCATGGCTTCGGGTAGAGGTTATTGATAATTTGTATTCCTGCGAGTATCACCCGTAGGAACTGCCAATTGAGGGCTTTCCAAATAATCGTCACTGGATTCCGTGCCCATCTCGAATTCCAGCTCCGTCAACGATGTTTTCTCCGTGGTATGGCATCCGGCGGTTTCTTCGACGCTTATGCGCTCTTCAGTCACGGTATGAGTCCAGAGTGAGAGCGATATGGCAAGTTGTGCTGATAGTCATAAAGCAACAGTCGTTGCAGCACAGCCACCACATCCCCAAGTCCGGTCAACGCTTTTCATTGCGACCGTCATCTGCATCATAAACTATTCTTCTCTCTTCGGGCCTCCACCTCAAGGTCAACGATCAAAACCATCCCATTATAAAACCTCTCCGCTTCAAAGCTCTTCGCTCGTCTTTTGTTTGATTTCTAGATGAGACTCCTGAGTTTTCCCTCCAACGGTTGCCGCTCCAGGCTCCTCAAACTGAACGACGCTGGGACTTGGTTCGCATAGATGGCGCGTCAATGTGACAAGTTTGAACAGGGGAAGTCCTGGGAGAAAGCGATTGTGTCTCTGAGACGAGGATGGTCATAGAGAAGGGAGAGCGGTGAAGAGAACTTGCTGTCAGAGCCTCTCGAGTACGTCTCCAAGCTTCGACCGCTGAACTCTTAATGACGTTATTTGCATCTAGCGCAGTTCAAAATGGTCATCCGGCGGCCGGATCATCGAGGAAATGGTTGTCAAGCTCGAGTCCTTCACAGACGTTGCAATCAACGACTCCAAGGAGAAGCCGTTGTTGGGTCGTCGTTTGTTGGTGTGGGCGAGAAAGAGCTTTACGCTGACAGCTGCCGTGTCTTTTACCTTGATCTACATTGCCGAAACTTTCCAAGACGGACTTCACACCATCAAACACTACTGGTTTCGCCGTTCTCATCACTACCCCGCCGCGGTCCAATGTTCCCAAATATAAGACCTCGCCAAGTTTTTCCGTACAACAGGCGCTTCAAGCTTTCACCTCCATGTCAGTCTCTATATCTCGATTTTCAAGACGCATTCCGCACCCTTCCTCGCACAATACACCCAGGCTTATGACCATTCTAAGCTTTCAGCCCAGCACACTTTGACTGGTGAAGTGGACCGTCATCTTCATCAAAACCATTATTCTCTCTTCGTGCGGCCCAAACGTTCAAACGTGCAAGCACAAGCGTTCAGAACATTCAATCTTCAAACTCAGAGCTGGTCCTCAAGCTCAAGACCTGAGTGGTAGCCAATGAAGATGACGGCGTCTCCTTACAGCCAATTTCTCTACTATCCCTACCCACCACGCCTCGCCTCACCGCCCTCTTCGATGCCATCGCTGTTCTTCGATATTTATAAAATGGCGCGTCTTGCAAACGTTCGCAGACTTACGCGACCAAGGCCTCCCTCTAAATGATAACTGTTAGTCGATATATCGTATGTGGATTTTCTCTGTTCTGAGCGCTCCCTATGACCAAGTCATCTTTTAACAGTGTCACAAGCTGCCATGAGCCATTTCGCCGACTGCTGCTAGAATTCTGTATGTGATTGGGTTACGCTGGTCAGTCTCCATACACGCCTGCCGTGACTTTGCTAAGTGTAAGATATTCAGGTGACACATTGGATACGACGTCAATAGCATTGACTCATACAAAACGGATGCGATAGGAGGGTGCCTACTACGATTCATTTCCATGTTAGTTCGATCTTTTGCCCCCTAATCACTTTCTGACGTTTCTCCACATAGTCGTCTCCCCTTATCCTTTTCGTTGGTTAATCCCGGAACGGGTTTGTCGGGCGACTTGCAGTGTCTGTTGGGAAGTGAAGACTGTTCCGTCTACACGACATCCCAATCATTCTCTCCTCAAATGACACCCGCGGCACACCTCGTAGCCCAGAGACTGCATCGTTCCCGTTTCAGCGTAACGACGAGAACTATATCTCAGTGTTACTCTCGGAACGCAATCGGAACGATCAATCCAGCTCGATAGCCAAACCACGACATGCTTTCTCAGAAAATCTCTGATCTCGACCAGATAACGATAACCTCCTGTTCTTCGGATACTCAGAGTTATCCTGCGATGGCATTTACCACCACCAGTCTCGTCCTCAAGTATTCTCTAAGAATAGCATGACTGGAGATAAAGATCTCACCGGGTATACGGTTCGCGATCTTGACTGCTATGTTCGGATGGGTTCGTGTTCCTCAAAAATTTCTTGTCTAATATTGGCTTACGCGCCTGCTGTTCTAGTGTATCCCATCGATAGAGAGCCTCGGATCTTATTCTTTTGAATCCCGACCTGCCAATACACCAACCAAAAGTAGCACAGAGCAACAATCACCTCCCGAACTCCGTGAGGAAGTCGGATTTATTGTCAACATCCGCGGTGAAGAACATGGAAGTATGGATGATGATGAGAACTGCCGTCAATTCGTATCTATAGGTGATGAACAACAAAGTTGGTGAACCCGTGCATCGATAGCATTAATATCGACGCTTGGCACATCATATGATTTGATGCTACCGGACCCGCAGTTGTTCAGCGCCTGTCATCGGCGGTAGAAGCCCAAGCTATATGATTCTGTGAAGGTTCTTATTGTTTCCGTGCATGCATTGGGAGGTGCAGACACCTCTGCAAGGATAGGACTAGCGCGAACAGGGCTAATGTTTCCTCTGTATACAATATGTCGACTACAATTCTCTTACGTCCCCTTGAATATGGCTGAAGAGGATGCGTCCTAGTTACGATTCGGGGTTGTGCGATTCTCAAGAACGTAACGCAAGTGATCTGTTCCCCATCATCACGGAGGAATGCAGCACAACAGCACCGGCTGGTGGCTGTAGGGCTGACTTCGATTTCGACCACGAGGTGACGTACCGTGCGGCTTGCTTGCGTACAACCTTGCTCTTCACCACCAACCATGGCAGAGGCTCTAGGAATTGCTTCGTCCATTGTCGCCCTAGTTGAGGTCTCCGGGACTATCTTCAAATATCTCATGGATGTCAAAGAGGCATCCAAAGAACGTCGTAGCCTTTCCACGGAGCTGTTGGGTCTGGTGCATTTGCTGGATGAGGTGAAACTGTTCACTGACACGGCAGAGCCAAATGACCCGTGGCTGGTGACAATGCAACAGCTGTCCGGTCCTGTCATGCAACTTACCGCATTACTCGAGGATCTCACAAAGGAGTTCGAGCTTGCACCAAGTAGTACGACGGAAAAGGTGATCAAGCCTGGATCGAGTGGTGTGATGGCAAAGGTGACCGAGTCTGGTACAGAAACAGTAAAGAGCGGACTGTTGGGGAAGGTCAAAGCGGTGAAGCACAGACTATTGTGGAAGTTCAAAAAGGAGAGCGTGGAGGATGCTCTAGAGAAGATTGAGAGGATCAAGTCTTTGATGATCATCGCTGTACAGCATGACCATTTGTAAGTGTCTTTTGTGCTCAAGCTAGTCAATGCTAAGTGCGACATACAGCATTTTATCTCAGGCGATTGACATAAAGGTCAATGGTGTCTTGGATAGTATCAACCAGATCAAGCAAGTCACAGGTCGTGTAGACATGAACATCCTCGAAATCCGTGGCCATGTGGTGCATATAAAGGATGGTGTATCACAGCAACAAATTCAGATGCAGAAAGCTCAGGATGGTGCATTCCCTTTGTTTTCATCCCTGACCAGTTACTGATGATGATACAGATGACTTATGTATGTGTGTAATCACTTGGCTCACTGACTTGAATTTCAAGTCCATACAAGCTGAGAAGCTGAGCCAGCGGGTGGGGGATACTGGATGCTGGTTTCTTGAGTCTGAACAGTTCCAACAATGGGTAGATGGTTCGGTAACATCATCGTGCCTGTGGTGCCCAGGAAATCGTCAGTTGTTTCACTGGATATCCTCACTGCTCTTTAAGTTAATACATCTCTTCAGCGGGTGTTGGAAAGACTATCCTGGCTTCTATCATCATTAACTATCTGCAGTCGCTGGATCACAAGAAGAAGACACTCATCCTCTGTATCTTCTGTGATTACCAATCTGCAGCCGCACAAACCTTACCCAACCTTCTTTGTAGCCTCTTGAAACAGCTGGTTCAAGACAATGGCCTCTCTGACCCAATCACATTGCTTTATAAGCAGTGTCTTCATAATGGAACACGACCTTCCCTTGATGCTCTTACTGAAGTCCTTTCACAAGAGTTGAAATTGTTTGACCGTGTCTACATTGTTCTTGATGCTCTGGATGAGTTCAGTGATAATAATGGAGGGCAAGAAGAGCTGATCAATACAATGAGGAAGCTCAACAATAACATCCATCTCCTTGTGACATCAAGAGATATCAGCACGATTGGATTATTGTTCAAGGCAGATACCAGGTTGGATATTCGAGCTGCCAACAATGATATCAATTCGTATATCATGAGCAAGCTCTCTTGTGGCCGTCTTGCCAGCCTCATCAAGGGAAAGACAATCTGCGACAGGCAATACTTGATGGAGTCACAAAAAAAGCTGATGGCATGTGCGTTACTCATGCCATCATACTTGTTGAACCTATTGATTGACTCTCTGTAGGTTCCTTCTGGCAGGGTTACACATGGACTTGCTTGCTCAGATCACCACTCTCAAGATTCTTCGAGTCGCACTCAGAAAACTGCCTGACAATATGGCAAGTGCATATGACAAAACACTGGAGAGGGTCAATAGTCAAGGCAAGTATGATAGAGAGCTTGCATATCGCATATTTGGCTGGATAGCATTTATGAGGCGTCCTTTGACTGTGTTGGAACTGCGACATGCATTGGCTGTGGAACTGGGTACAATGATCCTAGACCCTGATAATCTCTGCAGTGAAGACCTTTTGGAAAGTGTCTGTGGTGGACTTGTCATTAGTGTAGACCAGATATGGCCTACTGGTACTTTCCTGAGGTTTGTGCGTAAGTGCATATAATCTAATCCTTTCTATATAAGCTGAAGACAAGTTTATCTAGATTATACAACACAGGAGTATTTTATGTCCCAGAAAGACATTTTATTTCCTCAATTTCAAAAGACCATCACGAGCACTTGCCTGACATATATGTCATTGGACTTTGAAAGGTTGGTTTTATTAAGCACTCTTTTGATGTTGATCATGACAAAGACAATATCAGGTCATATCACAACAATGGCGATGACAACAGCAGCAACAACAGTGATAATGATAACAACAACAACACCAGCAACAGCAAGAACAACAGCAATAAACGATGCATTCAGGTCCATGTAGGAAGTGCCACAAGCTCAGTCAAATACCTCTCTTCAGCCTGCAAATACCCTAGAGAATATCATAATTTGAAGCCTCCATTTCTTTGTTACTCACTCGATTACTGGAGATACCATGCTAGTGAACTCCAACACTCAATGGTAGATGAAATCATTGCATTTCTTGATTCAGTATGTTGTGGAAAGATCACAAAGATTTGCTGTGATAAGATAGTATCTACTGAGGCACCTGTTGCACTTCATTTTGCTGTGCAGTATGATCTATTGCACATCACAGAAGTACTTTTGGATCGAGGAGATGATCCTTGTCAGTGTGAGACACCATTGTTGGTTACAGCTATCAACAGTGGGAATCTTGAGATGGTGAAACTGCTCCTTGATCGAAAGGAGATTGATCCAAATACCAGGAACTCTAAAAAACAACAGACACCCTTGTCCTATGCTGTGGAAAGGGAGTTTACACAGATTGTAGAGATATTATTGCAGTCAAATCAGGTGGATGTGAATTGCAAGGATTCTACAGGTCGTACACCCTTGTCCTATGCTGCAGGAAGGGGGTTTACACAGATTGTAAAGATGTTATTGCAGTCAGATCAGGTGGATGTGAATTGCAAGGACTCCAAAGGTCGTACACCCTTGTACAATGCTGCAGGATGGGGGTGTACACAGATTGTAGAGATGTTATTGCAGTCAGATCAGGTTGATGTGAATTGCAAGGACTCCAAAGGTCATACACCCTTGTACTATGCTGCAGGATGGGGGTGTACACAGATTGTAGAGATGTTATTGCAGTCAGATCAAGTTGATGTGGATTGCAAGGACTCCAGAGGTCGTACACCCTTGTCCTATGCTGCAGGATGGGGGTGTACACAGATTGTAAAGATGTTATTGCAGTCAGATCAGGTTGATGTGAATTGCAAGGACTCTACAGGTCGTACACCCTTGTCCTATGCTGCAGAAAGAGGGTCTACACAGATTGTAGAAATGTTATTGCAGTCAAATCAGGTTGATGTGGATTGCAAGGACTCCACAGGATGTACACCCTTGTATTATTCTGTGGAAAGAGGATCTATCCAGATTGTAAAGACTAGAGTTTGAGGGCCACCATATGCATGTGGCATAACTGAGTCTTATAGTTCATTTTGTCTCTTAATCCATTCTCTATGTTATAACCAATATCATATGTATACATATAATTCAGGTGTTCTGTCATCAGGCTCAGTACATAGACTAACTGATAAAGTACCCTTTTCATATTTAGCTCTGCAATCTGTATGAATGCCATTATTAAACCACACTTGCTTTTTGTTATCTATATATCAAGCAGTAAAATGAATCTGACCATAATATATATTCTCTTGCAGGTTATAATACACATCATGACCATTCACACTCAGACAAATATCTAGATTAGGTGGGGTTATTGTACCAGATGCAAAGACAACTAATATTATAAGTGCATATAAAAGTCTGTCATATTGTGTTAGAGGAGCAGAACATACTGTACATAATACTCAAAGTTGTCTTGATGAAATCATATTTATAAAAGCTTGTATAATATTTCATTGAGCTTCACCTATTTCACCAGAAGCAAATGTATAATTATAAGATACTACAGTGATCATCCGGTCCTTTGTACAGGCAAATTTCCAGTAGGTTATTTAAGCCTCCCTCAATAGATTTTCATCTCATAAAGTATGCCATAGTATGTAACCTATCCTCAAGAGTATGGATTCTGATTTTTGGGTTATTCAAGGATGATTTGATGGTGTGGTGAATTTTTTCAAGGAAGGCACATAATTTCCTGGTTACCGGGACCTTTGTACACCAGTTCCTGTGTGCCAAATTTGGGCCACTGTTTCCCGATTTGGACACCTTTCTCATGGATCCGATGAGTGATTCTGGCTCGTTTTGCCTATAGCATCACAACAACTGATCTCTGGCCTATAGTTTCACAGAAGAAATTCATCATTATAGCGATATAAACAGCTTAGAACACTCTTATATGCACCCCAGTGCCTGTACTTTTCTCTAAACCTGCATTTGTATTTTGCCAAAATTCATATCCTTCACCTTTGATTTTTTTCTGACGGATACATGGATACTTGACTTAATTTTTGTTGATAGTATGATGGCCTATACTGGACTTGATAAAATAAAAATAAAATTGACACTATTGCAGCCCAACAAGAGAAGTTATATTGGAGTGTACAAAGGAATGGTGGTGTACAAAGGACTGGGTGATCACTGTATATAATCACTATGATGGTCATTTTCACACACATGATCAGTTTCATTCAATTTATCAGATCCTAACATGAATTTTCTAGTCAGTGCCTTCACACTTGTGTTACATTCAATTGCAAATGTATTAGAGAATGCATTGTTTAAATGATACTGGATAAATTCTTTAACATCTTTTAAAGAATACTGTTGCTGTATATAACTGTGAAATTTTAGAAACATTATAATTGCCAGATACAACACTTGGTTCCTGTATATTTGCAGTTTGCATGTTTTCTTTAACAATATCTAGATTAGATTTCTCCTCTTTGCATTTAACTAAAGGTTTCATAAGAGTGATGACATATGATTTGGATTTTACTATCGCACTGGATAAAGATAGAGTGGGATTTGATTTAATTTGTGGAATTTTAGCTGGCTTAGACATTTGGGTAGTTGGTCAGTGATCAAACCTTGAAGTGTCCTAATTAAAAACAGTCTGATCTATTATATTAAGTGGATCAGATTTAGTCTATTTTAATGCTGTATCAACTTAACCAGATACAAATAATGGTCCATATGCTTTTTGAAAAGTCTCTATTAAAGTATATCAATGGTCACTATATATTAGAGATCTTCACAATTGCATACCCGGTTACATCCACATCCATGAGCACAGGTACCTGTGGCCAAAAGTCCAACCCATCATCCATGGCAACATCTGTGCCACGGATGATCTGACCTGTGCCACAGGTACTCGCATCTGTGGCAGATAGCTGCATCTACCCAGTGACAAGGCTGGTAATGGGCACTCATGAAACTAAGTGTGGTCTAGCATGAACAACACCCTAAACCTCTACTCAATCCCACTAACACACACACATACAATCTCTATAAGTGCAGAAGGGAGCAAGAAATTTAATTCTACTTGCACCCTGACAGTATCTCAAATTATCTTAGTGAGCTTGCTAAATAATGCAATGTGACCGCATACAATTGTCAAGCAAACCTCAAATTCTCTGTCTCCTCAAAGCTTTTACAAGAGAGCATGGCGAACCACACAACCCTCAAGGCAAATGATATTTCAAGAGAAAATACACATGGATATGCAGATCTGCAAAATGACTGAGTTCATTCAGTGAGCTTGCTAAGTATGAATCGCTGCTAGGTTCTACTGCATGCAACTTTGATTTCTTTCCTAGCTCACTAAGCCTGAGTCCTAAACTCATCATGATAGAGGCCTTTGATGCTCTCAATTCACAATATGCAATTTTATTGCTAAACGTCTCCACAAGTCCTCACACACAGTGCACTTGCTCTAACAACAGTGCTGCAAGGTCCAACTGTGCACATCTGTCACACTTCATGCAACTGCTAGAACAGCTTAATCTGGCTGATTCTCTCATAAATCTCCCTCAAAGCCTACACAGAGACCAACACAATACAATTCTTTCTTATACTGCTGAACCAGAAATGGAACAGAGTTTCTCTCAGATGTTTTCTCAGTTTTTCTCTAGAGACGAGTGCAGCTTCACTGACATGGGTCTCGTTTGCTTCTCAAGTAAAACCGAAGTTTTGTATCCAAAATGTATCTCTGATTTCAATTTCTCTAGTGAGCTCACTAACTCTCTGGTATAGCCGAGACTTGAAGTTACTAACTCTTACACATTGCAACAAGTCCAGATTCAGACTGAAACTTTATTACTATATGTAGGGGGTAGGTTGCTTGCTTTAATACATGAAAATCTGCCCTACTTATACTACAAGAGAATGATTGTTACAAACTGGTTATTAGTAAAATACTTTTGTGTTGGCCAATAATCCCCTGTCTGAAATATCACAGCTCTCTTGGCAGAGTGCCGCTTCCTCTCTGTTTGGTAGTTTCAAAGGACTGGGCAGCATCAACATCACTCGCCTGACAGCAGAGGCTGTCTGCAGACTAGCACTCAATAGCTGTTTAACATGCTGATGAGCCTAGACTTCTGTGGCAACAGCAACACCGACTCAGAATGAGATTGGGTAATTAATGTGATAACATGGCAATCAAGGTGATCATGTGTACAAGTGGGTTCAGGGCACCTCCATATAGTAAATCAATTCCTCTATATGCAAGTATACACTGCAACTTTTCAGTCAGTGAAGTAGTACTGCTTGGTAGTCAAGTACTAGTAGATAAGCTAAATTCGCTGGTTTAAATGAGAGACCAGACCTGGGTCTGGTCATAATCTGTATGAGTAGGCACTAGTATATAGTTTGACATGTATTCTAGTGGTTTGTTAAAAGACAAAGACCTGGTCAACATTCATGCAGGATCAGGAGGGAGAGAGACATGAACTTCTTGCCAACATTGAGAGTGTGAAATTGTTGGGAGAAGTCCAAAATCCCAACCCAAGGAAGGGTCTGAGATCCTGATGCAAAACAGGTCCAAGTCTTGAGCATCTGGTGAACTGGAAACAGGATGCAAGAGACTGAATCCAGCTGCATAAAATAGAGCTGAAGCTCACAACAAGTGGATTCAGGATTGTGGTAATGACCTGGATACAGTTTACCAAATAGAGCAAGGCTCTATTGTTCTGCTATCTAAGTCACTGGCTAGGACTCATAGATTCAGATATTGGCCTCAATGTTTAGGGCATTAAGCAATTAAACCTGTCTTCATGATGTACTATAGGTGGGATACCAAATGGTATAGGAAGAGGAGGAGGTACCCTCTAGAGCCAGAGCTTTCAAAGCCATTATTCTGGTAGCATTTACCTACAAGGGATATGCCCTCTGATTACTGCATTTGGAGATTGATAGTGTGAAATCAGACCAATTCAGACACCACAAGTGCTGGTATGATTTGAGCATATGAATATTATACAGCCATAAGGTTAATCTTAGTATCTGGTGTGATAGAGGTTACTGTTAGACTCGATAGTGTTATTTACTATTTATCATTTCTCATGGAGATATCATAATGTAATACTGTGTGTTGCCAATACCAGCCCAGACAGTTACAGGTGGAAAGGCATCAGTATATGACATGCCTCTCACAAAATTTAAGGCTAAATAGATCATGAGCATGATCTCAGACCTGTGCAGCATGTGTCTGCAAGATTACCATCAAGCAGGCATTAAGATTTGAGAAAGGAAATGATATACCAACTCTCTAGGGCTCATGAGCTACAAGCACTGAGAATACTAAGGCCCTGCCTAAGTAGCGATGTATTCTGATGTTGGGGGATGATAGTTGGTATAAGTACCTTTTGACTGAATAACATGAGTGGGATAATGAGATGTCACTCAGACAAGCATGCACCTCTCTCTGAAGTACATGATGTGATATCAAGAGGGATCATGATGGAACTATTGTGGGCATCTGCAGAGTATTGAAAGTGTTGCTGCTGATAGTCTGAGTGCCAGATCATGGTATTGGTGCTGATGCAGACATTGAGAGAGATGATGTAGACACCCTCACAAAGAAATTGAGATAAATAATAAGTGTCGCTGCTATGTGTGCCATGCACAAGAGATATTGGATAGACAACTGAGTTGAGATAGATCTTGAGACAATGCAGACACCTCTCACAAGGGTTGCTAAATCAATGATAAGATGTTGCCATTGAAACTCAGGGAGGAAACTGCGAGAATAGTACACTCCTAGATACCTGTTAATCCATGCCTCACATGAAGGTATTTGTAATCTGGATAGAGGATACTGAGATAAAGACAAGAGTGGCAAGGTGTTGCTGCATCACCCTTGTGTGAATACCTCTTCTGAGGATACCAGGGATCCAGGATGATGTCCATAAGCACAATATGCTGCCAACTGAGAGATAGTATAGATACCTCCATCGAGGGTGACCTGGACACCAATAATGCTGCTTATGCAAGAACAAACAACAGCGTGAGCATTAAGGTGGTGACGTCTCTCTACCTCACATGGGGTCACTTGGGAGTTGGAGATGTCATGGTGAATTGCTAATTATTGCCAACATGAGGATCAAGGAGATGGGAACTGCAGCTCATGGAGGATACCATGACACTTCCTGCATGAGTGTTGAGAAGATAGATGCCATACCTCATAGAGGATATTGTGATGTATTACTACCTGTATAAACACTGGAAGATATTACTGGCCCTTATAGAAGATACCATGATACTGCCTGTGTGGATGTCAAGAAGTAGTACTAGCCCTCATTGCAGATACCACAATACTGCCTATGCAGGGATTGCAAGATGGGAGCGGCAATTCAATACTATGATGCTGTTAGTGAAAGCATCAAGAAAATAGAGATGGCACCTCATTGAGGATACCACAATGCCACCTGTGTAAGCATCAAGAAATAGGAATGGTATCTCATAGCAAATACTGCCATGCAAACTTCATGAAAATAGCAGCGGCACCTTGTGTAGGATATTGCAATAATGCCTAATGAGTGTCAAGTGTCAAGGAAATAGAAACAGTACATTGTTGAGGATACCGTAATGCTGCCTGTGCAAGCATTAAGAAGATAGAAATAGTGCCTCCTAGAGGATACTGTGATGCCACCCTGGAGGAAAATGTCATGATGACAAGCCTCATAAAGGATACTGTGATACTCAAGAAGACATCACTGGCCCTCATAAAAGATATGGTGGTACCACCTATGCAAGAGTCACAACTGTGATGATGAGAGTGGCACCTTGTAAGGGGTACCATGATGCCATTGGTGAGGGCATTGGGCAAATAGAGACCACACTTCATTGGGGATACCCCATAGGGAATAGTGCAATGCCACCTGTGCAAGCATTGAGAAGATGAGAGTGATATCTCAGAGAGGATACCATGATACCTGATGCAAACCTTGAGAGGATGACAGCGGCACCTCATAGAGGGTGCCACACTGCCACCTACACAAGCATTGAGATGATGATAGAGACAGTACCTCATAGAGGATACCACGATGCTGCCTATACAAACATCAAGGAATAGTACTGGTCTTCATGGAAGATATTACAACACCACCTATGCAAATGCCATGCAGATAGCAATCACATCTCATAGAGGATACTACAGTGTCCCCCTGCGAGCATCAAGTAGTTGGAAATGATACCTCCTCGAGGATACCATAATAACAACTGTACAAATGTCTGAAAGATAGAAGCAGCACCTCATAGGGATGCCATGATGCTACCAGTGTGAACATAGAGGAAGTAGAGGCCACACCCCAAAAAAGATACCGCAATATCACCTTTGGCATTGCCAAAACAAGCATCAGATCTTCTGAGCCCAGGTACCAGACCTTGAGAAGATGATGTTCAAGCTTACAGATGTGTGAAGCTGTTATGTGCATGCTGCCAGCTTCTGCTTCACACTCATTCCAACTTCAATTCCTAACTCTAGCAATTCTCACTATCAGACTCCGTGGCCTCCAGCCGCTTACCATTACTCTGCTCCATTTGATATTTCATTTACCTTTTCATTTCGCTAATTTACATATTAATTTTAGAACCTGAATTCAGTAGCGAGCAGACCTGCTGGAGTCCATCAGACTCTGACTCGGATTTATCTACTGATATATATACTGTACACTTACTTGTAGATACTCAGTTTGAATATCAACTTGGTTTAGCCAAATCTCTCTCTGACTCTAAGTCTAATCTCATTGCTTTCAAGTTCGTGGCCTCCGCTCTGTTGGACTATCTTTTATCCTCTAATCCACTACATGTTCTCCATGGACTCTGCTCCACTAATCAACTTAAGGGCTCAGGCTCAAGGGTGACATTGCTAATAGCTTTGCCAAGGCCCACATACTCTGTGGACCTCTGCTCGTGCAATCTATCTTGATCTATTTGGCATGTCCCTAACAGTATATTTAAACTCAACCCCTTGAGTCAAAATTTTCTCAAATCATGACTACTACATTCACCTATCCCACAGACACAGAGGACGGTCAAAGAAAGAGAACCACAATATTCTCCATGGACAACATTCCAGCTTCCACATCCAAGGAAAACCCAGAACTCTTCAGATCAGCCTCCATCAGAGGACAACCATCCCATAGGGAAACCTATACTCATTTCAACTTCACCACCTGACACTCCAACCTCAATTCCTGAAACTCCTAATATTTTCAATACACCCAGAGGAACCTCTCATCACCGATGGACCAGCTTCTTTGATGGATTCTGCAACAATCCAGAACCAGAAACACCGGTGATGTGCTCGGTAACGGCGAGTGACAAAAGACTAGTGGGCAGAAATGATCTCCAACCAACACTAAACCTCTCACAACTCTACACTATCACCAATTGATTGAATTCGGGTGTTTCAAGTACGATAGAAGCACTCTGCAGACTCAATAATCAAGGGATGTTGTTCAAAAGACACTTTATTCATTACTAGTGAGTTTTACAAGCGTACTACTCGCACTAGTGGGGTGGGTAAGACACAATTGAATGGATGTGACTTGGTTTTGAGCTACTGCGCTCGTTGGGACTATGACTGCTTCGAAATAATGGCTCTCTTGGCCCTGTACTACTTCCTACAAGTGATCTTCACTTGACTAGTTTGCACTCTTGGCTTACTAGTGGCACTCTTGGCCTAAGAATAATACTTTAACTTTGAGAAATTGCAAGAATTACTTCAAAACACTCTTGGTCTTTGCAGGACACAATAGTATTGCTTAAAAGGGACTTCAATTCACTCAATTCTATAGGTAACTTAGCGACCTAGTAGCCGCTTCGTCGAGGTTAAGCACAAAAGCCTTTAATTGGGGCACTAAACTCTTGTTAGTCACTCGCAATCACAGGGATGGCTTGCCTGTCCGTGCGAGTGGCTATTCTACTACTTATATACTGTAAAGAAAGGTACAAAGCGAATGCAAACAGCTACACTAGTGGGGTATTTTCAGTACTGATTTCTTGGCTAGGCCCGAAATATTGTGCATAAACACGAAATAGTCAGTCTAGAAATTACTATTGGATGACTAGTGAGCCACAGAGCTCAGCTAGCAGTTTAATCTCGCGTTCTTGACCCAGCAACGTGCCACTAGCACCGGAGATGAACGACTAGCCACAGCCTCGTGCTCGCAACCGTAGTCGGCCGTGATCGAAAGTGCAGCCGGGCTATACTAGTGCCAATCGTAATAGATCTGATCGCACTGGTCGGATCTGGGCGTAACATTAACCCGTTTCTAATTCATTTCTAAGTCCTGCTTCGAGATTGCTGCGTGACTAGTTAACCTGACTTAGGCATTTCTGCCCTGATCGGTCTGCTAGTAACCAAACTTCACAAGATCTGTGTATTCTGCTTCTTGTTTGGTGTGCTAGTCACATTACTCGTCTACTAGTGGCCTTATATTAATTAGTCCAGCTAGTATTCAAGTCACTAGTATGGCCGGCTGGTAGATTTGATCCACTAGTGGTGTCGCATCTAAGTCCTGGCTTCACTAGTCGCATACTGCTGTAACTATCAGCTCAAAGCCTCAGCTATAGTCCTTTTTATTATCACTAGTACAGGATAGATATGCCATTGTATTGTTACAAAATCACAAAATCTAGGTGTGAACACGTAGACGGCGTATCACCGGCCCCACAACCCATGAATGGAGGGCAATCGGAGTCCCCAGATACCATAAGTGATGATGAGGAAGAACCTGAAACTCCAACCCACACTCCACACCATTGCAATCTGGATGACGACCCACCTGACAACCAACCCAGTGGCCTGAATGGCCCCAGAGGTCCTGGTGGACTAGGTAGACCAGGAGGCCCTGGTGGACCTGGCAGACCAAATGGTCCAGGAGGTCCCAGTGGTCCCAACAGTCCCAACAATGGTCCCAATGAGCAGGATTTCCTGCGAGAATTCATGAATCTGTTGCATGGGGTTTCCACCATGCTAAACAATCCCAGACCCAATCCTGTTCGTACCAAGATCAAAGAACCTGACACTTTTGACAGTTTGGACCCACAGAAACTCAAAGCTTTCATTGTCTCCCTCCAGTTGAACTTTAATGACAGACCCACAGCTTTTGCTATGGATGCCAGCAAAGTCAACTATACCATTTCCTTCCTTTCTGGCACTGCTCTTGACTGGTTTAAACCAGACATCCTCTGCCCCAATCTCCAGAATCTGCTGGCCTGGCAGTATTCCTATGCTGCTTTCCTTGATGAATTCAGAACCAACTTTGGTCCCTTTGATGCTATCAGAGATGCTGAAGATGCCCTTGAACACCTCTGGATGTGTGATGGAGACTGAATCATGAAGTATATGGTTCAGTTCAACCAATATACTTCCCAAGTTGGCTACAGAGATAATTCCCTTCACCATGCTTTCTACCATGGACTCTGTACCCACATCAAGGATGATATGGCCCACCATGGGAAGCTGAACAATCTCTGTGACATGCATTTCCTAGCCCAGGAACTCGACACTCACTATTGGACTCCGAGGACCGAGATATCCCATGAAAATTGGGACAACAAGGCCTCTGGTTCATATTCCAACAACCCTAAATCCAAGGGTTCCAATTCCAATTCCAACTCCTCAGCCTCCAGATCAACTCTGAAATCCTCAGATTCCACTTCTCTGGGATCTGCTTCCACTCCTAAGCCCTATGCTGACAAGCTAGGCAAAGACGGTGTCACGCCTGCAGCATGTCTAAGCATGTAATTTTGCAAAAATCAATGAATTACACTTAGGCACTGTGCAGACTTAGCGAGCTCACTGACAGTGCAAGCGGCACGAGAAGGAGCAAGGTCACTGAGTCAGAATACCCTTCTGTCAGAAAAAGAAGTCATGGAATTAAAACATAGGACTTCGTTGCTGCACTGTACCTCACGGGCATGCACAGCAATAAGGCCGACTTAGCGAGCTCGCTTGCAATGACATCTGTTGGCACTAGGGATTCAGACTTGGTGGGACGCTGATGAGCCTAGACTTCCATGGCAATGGCAACACCAAAACTCGGAATGAGATTGGGCAATTAATGTGGCAACACGGCAATCAAGGCGTAGTGTGTGTGCGAGTGGTTCGGTGCACCTCCGTGCAGTCAATTCTTCAATAACACAAGATACACTGTGACTTTTCAGTCAGCAAAGTAGTACTCTTGGTCAATGAGTACTAATAAATGTTGGCTGTAAGCTGGGAGGGATCTCGATAAACGAGATGGAATGGAATCTGGTATGACTTGAATACCAAGAAGCCGTGAGGGAACTGGGAAAACGATCTAGAAAGTGTGGGAATGATCTGGAGAATGCAGAAATGATCTGGTGAACAGCTCTAGATGGTGTACCTGATAAATGAGTCGAAATGACAGCAATTAAGGCACAGAAACTGCCTTGAAAC